>JAPMOS010000044.1:0-190000 GCA_027972325.1 Paratrimastix pyriformis | reverse complement strand
GGGCGGACATGGACCCGTTGTCCATCTGTGCTTCTTGCTGCTGCTGCTGCTCTGATGTGATGACGGACGCCGGGGCGGGCGGCTCTGAGGGCGCGGGGGCCTGTCGGGGCAGCCCGGGTTGGGGTGAGGTCGACCTGGGGTATGGCTGCTCTCCACCCTCCGCCCCCCTGTAGTCCTGACCCTGAGCGCCCGTGTCCATCATGTCCCAGGCCTGGGGAGGTGCCTCGCCGTCCCGGGGGGGCTGTCGACGGTGCCGGTGGGTATGCGTCCCGTGGGCGGCGTTATCATCCGAGAAGCTGCCTGCCGGGGGATGGGCCCGGCGCGATCGGACGAGCCCCGAGTCGGTCTGGCCGCCCGTGTGGATGCTGCGGGTGTCCTCCTCCGCGGGGAAGGATGACGGCTGGGGGGGCAGCGGGGCGGGTGGTTGGGGCGGGGGCGGGGAGGTGTAGGATGGTGGCCCGGGGGGGCCTGAGCTCATCATGGCCGGAAACGGGGCTGCGCTGGTGGGCTGCATGACGGGGTAGGGGTAGGCCGGGCTGGGGGCGGGAAAGGTCGGCGCGGCGGCAACCGTGGTGGGGGCCGCAGGGCCGGGGAGCGTGGTGGCGGGAGGGCGGCCGGGCTTGGGCGGCGGCGGCACGGCCTGCTTGGGCTGGTGGGGCCGTGGCCGCGCCAGTTTGTTGGGAGCGGGGCGGGGGGGCGGGGCAGAGGAGGCGGAGGTGAGGAGGGAGTCCAATGGGATGGGGCTGTTGCAACCCACACGATCACCAGGCGCACAAAAAACGCAACTCCCTCACCCATCACCGACAGACCTCGCTGCCCATGCCCATGCCCATGCTCATCTGCTGCAGCTGCACCCGGGTGGAGGACACCTTGTGCTGCAGAACGGCGGGCGACCCGACGGGCGAGCCCGGCGGCCCACCGGCGGGCGGCTGGGCCGGGAGGAGCATGGGCGATGCCCCATCGACATCACCCCCGGGTTGGAGCGACGGGCCGCCGACCTCGGGGCGGGCTGGTCGCCGGGGGGCCGCGACGGCGCCCTTGGCACCCGGGGTCCGCGGGGACGGGGACACGGAGACCACCCCAGACGTGGCCCCCGGCATGGTGCCGCCGGAGGTGCGGGGCGAGGCGGCGGCGAGGGACGGGGCGGGACCGGCGATGCCGGTCGGGTAGGGCGGGACGGTGGGCGGGGGCTGAGCGGGCCACGAGCGGAGCGAGGCCAGGTCGCCCTCGGCGTCTGTGATCGGGGGAGCATCCGTGACCGAGAGGGACAGCGAGCCGGCGTCGGGGGAGAGCCGCCCGCTGGGCGGTGGCGGTTCGCTGGCGGTGCGGAGGGGCTGCTGGGGGGCCGCCGTCCCGACAAAGGAGGCTACGGCCGCTGCGGGAGGCCCGCGGAAGAGCGGCGGGCCCATGGCGGGCGGTGCTGGTGCACGACGGGTGGGAATTCCCCCCGGAAAGGCAGCGGCAGGGTCTTGGGGATAGGGTGGGGCGGTGGGCGCGCGCGCCTGGTTCAAACGCTGCCAGAGGGAGGGTCCGGGCTGCTGGGAAGGCTCCAGGGGGAATCCAGCAGTTGGACGTTGTTGCATCTGCAGAGAGCGGGCGGCAGTCGCGAACCGGGTGAAGGTTGAGGAGGGTGGATTGTTGTACATGGCGGCCGGGTTTGTGGGAGACCCCGGGGGGGTGGATGTTGGGGGTCTACTCGAACTCCCGTAAAAAGAGGTTGTGGCAAGAGATGCTGATGCAAAGCCCTCTTCGGTGGTGTTCAGAGAAAAGGGCGAAGAAGAAACTGGAACATGAGCATGGACGGACAGGTGAAAAAAAATCGATAAAAAGTGTTCGGAGACCTTTTGGTTTTTTCTGTTGCATTCAAGCTCGGACAGGGGCTGTCCGGGCTCGTTTGTTTTTTGATAAATACAATAGCGTCTAGACCCTCTGTGAATCAACCCTAAATCCATCAAAGGGTCATTCGAAGCAGAGGGTGTATGGACTCAGAGGGTGCCAGCTGTCAGACAGGTTGTCCCATGCCCAACAGAGAGGCCGAAGCAAGACTATATTTCACGGGGAACACGAATGTCAAACTTTCCTCGTTCCCCAACGTTTATTTTACTCGCTGGGCCACATTGATGACTTGATCGACATCTTCGGAAAAGGGGGTCGATAGTTTTGGCTGAAAATCGCTGAGAACCTACAGGCAAGCAAGGCAAAGGGTTCCGTTAGCTTAAGTTCGGTGAGAACTCGATGGTGAACGATTCCGGAAGTTTCTCCGAGACGACTTCCGAGAGAATATGAATGCTCAGTCAGAACCTTGATAAAACGGAGGCCCATGATTATTGCCAATTGAGAGACCGTAAACAAAGCGAAAAAACCGGGGACCTCTGGCAACAGATGGCGATGAGATATGCGAGGTCGCGAACCAGCCAAAAAATGCGGCTGAAAAGCGCTGAGTATACACAGATATATACGTGCATATGATTCCTCTGAAAAAAAATCCGAGGAAAGAGGGGGGTACGGAGGTGCTGCTTTTCTGATGGCGGGTGTCAAAGTGAGGCATTGAGAACGCGGATAAAAAGGACGTTGACCCCACGTAACATAAAAAGCTGCCGGTTTTATTGATCCCCCAGTTTATATAGGAGGATTCTGAGTCCAGCTTGATACCTGGCTGAATGCGCGTGGATTCACGTCAAAGAGAATCAATCCTCAAAAAACAAAAATAAATTCTGCAAAAATATGCAGCGA
Organism: Paratrimastix pyriformis; assembly: GCA_027972325.1. NCBI lineage: Eukaryota > Preaxostyla > Paratrimastigidae > Paratrimastix > Paratrimastix pyriformis. The sequence continues at coordinate 187,267 of JAPMOS010000044.1, read as the reverse complement.
CACGGCTTCTGGGTGAGCGAGATCGAGCAGGAACAATCCGGGAAATTACAAGCTTCACTTTGCGAAATCCTCCGACAGGAGATGACGACAAAAGTTGAGTAAGTTCTTCTCGCTAAAACACAGGAAATTGCCAGCCCACAATGAAGTCAACGCGAAGACGGTTATTTTCTATGAGGAGAATTTGGAACAATCGAAGAAGAAGATTCAGAGATGATTTTTTTTTCGGGAAATGGGGTTCAGCGAGTTTAGGAAGGATTCCCGCAAAGTCCACCGGTAAGTTGCTGTGTTCTGATATAAAATTTAAATTGGCACAGGTAATTCCAAGTTTTAACGGTTGGAACCGCGCATGGGACGCACTTGACGTGAGCTGGCACCCTCTTTGTCTATACACCCTCTGATTCGAAGTTCGAACGCCACTGCTGGTGCGCAGAATTAAATTAACCAAAATGGCGGAAACAAAAAAACAACCGAAACAACTTTAAAAGACACAAAAATGCGAGATTACGAAAAAACAATCGCGAGCTCTACTAATGGCAGGAATCCACCCCAGGAAATTGGGCACGAAGCTTCGTGACGAGATCTGAAGAGATCCCACGCGCCGAAAGCAGATTGGGAGAAGGACCCACGAAATGCAGTTCGCGAAGTTGGAAGCAGTGGTCAAATCCGAGTTGCTCCAACATGGGGCATTCACACAGCATTCTGGTCATTTGGTAACTCGACCGCACGTAGAGGTCGATGACGTGGGGGAGCCGAAGGGCAACCTCCACCCCGGGGATGCCCGCAATCATCAGGGTGCGCAGCAGGGGCAGGGCGCCGAGCGCCGCATGGACGTCACTCCAATGGGGGGCACTTTGGAGCGGGATGTCCAGGCAGAGGACTTGCAGGCGCGACGCGGACTGCCCCAGCAAGGCCAGCAAGGGGCCCTTTTCGAACCAGCGAAGCTCGAGGAGCGAGAGCGACGGCGGGCGGACGACAAAGGCGACCTCGCAGTGGCGGGTGGCCGCGGGGTCCTCGCGGATGGTCAGCCGAGAGAGCTGCGGCGCGTCGAGGGCGAGCCGGCCGACCCGGGCGCAGTCGATGGAGAGTTTCTCGAGGGCGGGGCCCCGGACGTGCAGCTCAGGCATGGAAAGGGCCCCCAGAAGCAGCTGGACGCTGCGGAGGGTGGGTCCCAGGGCCAAGGAACGGGCGACGGGCGGGTCGGAATCGCCGCTGTCGATCAGGCTCGGGGCTGGGGAGCAGACGGCGGCCGGGACAGAGGCGGCGACGGTGGGCAGGGCGTCCGCAGGGGTGGACACCACGATGTCGGTCAGGGTGGTCAGTGCCGGGGCGATGGACCCCCCGCAGAGCCCCGTCAGGGTATCCGGGTTGGTGATGGTGACTGTGCCAATCTGCTGCACCGCGGGCAGCTGGCCAGTGGTGGTGGGCTGCAGCCAGCGCGGTTCCAGAGCGCTCCGCACCCCGGTGATCTTGGCGAGGTGGGGCACGGGGCAGACAAGGTCCAGCGCAGCCTCGGGCGGGAGGGACCCGACTTCGCAGAGGCGGGGGCACCGGAGGCTGAGCGTGGCCAGGGACTGCTTTCCCGGGGTGGGCGGGAGCGCGAGGGACTCGAGGTGCGGGCAGTCGAACGACAGATGCCCCACGGGGAGGCAGCGGCCCGAGGTCAGGGTGAGGGCCCGCAGGTCGGGCGCTCGGATGCTGACCGCGTCCTCCTCGATGAAGGCGGTCGTGTCCAGGGTGAACACCTCCAAGTGCTCCATGAGCGGCCCCAGAGCCGAGAGGCGCACCCGCTGGACGCCCTGCAGCACGACCTGGCTCAGGAAGGGCATCACCTCCAGGGCCTCCACCAGCCGGGGGAGCAGCAGCTCGGGCAGGGGGCCCACGTGGACCCGGGCCAGGGTGCCCCAGTTGGCCTCCAGCAGGCGGACCGCATCCAGAATCGACCCCGAGTCGAACGCGGCCGCCGTCAGGCGCAGGGACTCGAGCTGACGGAAGGGCACCCCGAGGACCTTGCGCAGGTTGGCCCAGGTCAGCTCGCTCAGGGCTAGGTGGTGCAGGCCGGCCCACTCGGGCCCCTCGAGCACCGCGTCGATGGCCTCCAGGGACTCGATGACGGGCCGCAGGGCGACAAGGGCGTCGCCGAGGCCGGGGGGTCGGTGGGCGCTGACCATCAGGTGCCGCAGGGCGGGGCACTTCGCCAGCCCGCTGTAGTTGGGGGCCGTGTCGGAGCCGTCGCTCAGGGACAGGTTCAGGGTCGTCAGCTTGGGGCACGAGCGCAGAACGGCCTCGAGGAGGGCCGTCCGGTACCGGGGGGTGGAGAACGTGCGGGCATCACCCAGGGAGAGAACCTCGAGCCCGGGCAAGTGTCCCAGGATTCTACAGAGGGCATCTTGGGCCAGCCCCTTGCCGCATGGGACCCGGAGCACCCGCAGGGCCACGTGGTCCCGGAATGCGGCGTCAACCCAGGGGCCGAAGGCGGACTCGTCGCGGCCACAGCCGATGAGGGCCCGCTCGTTGTGGAACTCGAGCTGTTGCAAGTGGCGACATGGGGCGAGCAGGGCAACCAGGGCCTCGACGGGCGGGGGCGGAACCGGACCGGGGGCCGTCCCCTCCCGGGTAGAGGCGAAGGAGAGCGTCAGAGGGCACCCACGCACCGATCGGAATCGATGATTCACCGACAGAAAGAGGCAATATGTCCGAAGATGAGAGAGAGACGAGTCGATGATGTGGATCAGCAACTCCGTGGGAAACAGAGAAAATGCACTCATGGGGGATGATGTTGGCGTGACGACGGTGCAAGTCGAATCAAAAGGCGACGAACCCTGTTGCAATTACACAGGTAAGACAAGAGGATCGCAGAGATGGGCGGGGACCTTGTCTGCCAGAGCAAAGATGACGTTGGAGATAAAATATCCAAATACAAGACTACCCGGTCGAAAGCCACAGAAGGCAAAACTCACATGGGTGCCAACAAAACCGAAGAACAAGTTCACGGTGAGGTCAGCGAGTACTACGGTCACACCCTCTCTTCGAACCGCGACCTGAAATCCTGCGCCTGCTCCTGCGCTCCTCCGGCCGTTCACCGTCCCATTCTCGCCAAGATTCACGACGAAATTCTGTCCAAGTTCTATGGTTGCGGCAACCCCATCCCTGAACTCATCGAGGGTCAGACCGTCCTGGATCTCGGGTGGTCTGTCTTTTTGTCAGAAAGGATTTTGTGCTTACACAGCGAATTTCTGCGGATTGACACAGCGGGACTGGCCGCGACGCCTACATTTGCTCCTCTTTGGTCGGACAGAATGGTCGTGTGATTGGCATTGATATGACTCCGGAGCAACTTGCGGTTGCCTCGAGGCACATTGACCATCAAACCCAGCAGTTCGGTTTCACCCGGCCAAACATTGAGTTCCACAAGGGTCACATTGAAAACCTCAAGCAGTTGGATGACGGTGCGTCCATCCCCGACAACAGCGTTGACATTGTGATCAGCAACTGTGTCATCAATCTCTGCCCCGACAAGAGCGCCGTCTTCAAGGAGATCCACCGCGTGCTGCGGGATGGTGGCGAGTTCTACTTCAGCGACGTGATCTCCGACCGGCGCATTCCCGATGACCTCCGTGCCAACAAGGTCCGCCGCACGCCTTTTTTTTCCCTCGTGTCGACACCACCCCGGCACCAGGAGCTCTGGGGCGAGTGCCTCTCGGGCGCACTGTACCTGCACGACTGCCGGCGGATGCTGGAGGATGCCCGGCTGCCCGAATTCCGGGTGGTGAGCATCAAGCGTCTGCAGTTCCAGTCGGCGGAGGTCTTCCGGCTGCTGGGGCCCATCAAGTTCTTCTCGGTGACCATGCGCTGCTTCAAGCTGCCCGGGTCCGTCACCCGGGGGTGAGAGCCACTGCTGTGGTGTGAGGGGGGCCATGCGTGCCGGGTGTGAGCGGGACGGGTCGAGCCGTCGGGAAGGAGATCCATTCGTGAATCTGCTCACTGACATGGATGGAACCTTCGCCCCTCTCCTGATCCCGCCGCGCACCACCACCACCATTAGGATGGAGGACCAGTGCGAGGACTACGGGCAGCTGGCCACCTACAAGGGCACCATCCCTGGGTTCCCGGCGGGCTTCCCCTTCGACCAGACCCACGAGTTCCCCAAGGACCGGCCCTGCCTCGTCTGCGGTCTGCAACCCGCCTCTGCGCCCCCTTTGTCGTGGATGCACAGTAGCACCGCATAACACACGCGTCGGACACTGGCTCGGCAGACGTTGCCCTTCCTGCCCCGGGCTTTTCCGAACATCGACGCAGATGCAATGGACCCCCCCGTTTGCCTACACTTTCGGGGGCGCACCCGGTCCAGGTGACCGCACGCCACGACACGGCCGGCACAGTTGCCCTGAGCCCCGTGAGGTATCGTGCGGATACATTGGCTGCACTATCATCATCACCATCCAATCGTCACTCATCACCATCACCCGACACAGCCAGTGTGACCTCATCACTCCGCTCACTGCCCATCCCACCACCCATCCGCCCCGCCCCACAGGCAACACGGCGAGCATCCTGACCCAGTCCCGCTTCGCCCCGCACTTTGTGGTGACCCCCCGCGGCCCCCACGAGGGCGTGCTGCCCGTCTGCGGGATGCCGGTCGACGAGATGGCCCGCGGGGGCTGCTGCGGGGGCGGCTGCTGCGGCGGCCATGGCCACGAGCAGCAGGAGGAGGAGGAGCACCAGCAGGGCGGCTGCTGCGGTGGCCAGGGCCAGGGCGGCTGCGGCTGCGGCGCTGAGTCGGCGGGCTGCGGCTGCGGTGGTGCCGAAGCCGCGGGCGGCTGCTGCGGTGGCCAGCAGGGCGGCTGCGGCTGCGGTGGCCAGCAGGGCGGCTGCGGCTGCGGTGGCCAGGAGCAGCAGGGCGGCTGCTGTGGTGGTGCCGAAGCCGCGGGCTGCTGTGGTGGCCAGCAGGGTGGCTGCTGCGGCGGCCAGGGCGGCTGTGGCGGCTGCACTGGGGGCGGCTGCGGTGGGTGCGGTGGTGAGCGGTGCGCGTGCAAGGCCCGGGCCGCAGGCGCGCCTGCCCCTGCCCCCAGCGCCACTTCCACGGGCCCGGTTCGTCTGGCGGCCGACTCGCTCGATCTGGATCGGTAGAGGGGTCTGGAGGTGGGGGACACACCCCACACCCACCCGCGGGGCACCGTTTTCCGGTTGAGTGGGACGAATGAATATTTTTTTTTTTGCCCCCGATTCGGGGTTTGGATATGCATAGGAATATTCGGTTAATTTCGAGACCGTTTGTTTGTTTGTTTCAGTTGCTGTTGCTGTTGCTGTGCGATGGGTTTGGGACCACACGGCACCCCGCGGTCCCAACAGGTCAGGTGGCCGGGGCGGTGGAAGGAGTCTCAGTCCCCGATCCAAGACGGTCCGGACAGCGCCACCCCGCGGAATTGGGCCTGCAGGCGCGCGTGCCCATCGGAGTCGGGGGGGCTCGCGAGGCCGATCCTGCCCAGCAGCGCGCGGGGGGGACGGACAGCGAGTGAGCGGGATTTTTTTGCTCGTGGGTCAGACCGTTGCAAGTAGGGGCACTGGCAAGGCGCCTCCCAATCGAGGCGCCCCTCGGCGGAGAACAGGTCGACCTCCTCGAGCAGCGGAAGGCCGTCCGCCGGCAGGCGAATCACCCCGGCCTGCATGGAGGCCCCCAGTTTGGTCAGCTGTGCGAACACCGGGAGGTCGATGGCCTGGTGGTTGAAGGTCTTCAGGTAGAGACTGCATAACCGGGGCATGTCGACCAGGGGCCCAAACAGCTCGCCGGGCCGATCGAAGCTGTCCAGTCCGACCTCCAGCGCCCGCAACCCGGGCCGCAAGAGGCCAACGATGCTGGCACTGGAAAGGACGGGGAGGTCGCCGGCCAGGACGAGATGAGTCAGGGCCGCCGTGGGGGCGGCCTCGATCTGGGCCAACGCGGGCGACGTGTCGACCTGGAGGCGGGCCAGCCCGGGGCACTGCAGGCGCAGGCTGCTGAACGGGGATTCGCGGATGGTCAAGGACCGCAGGGCCGGACCCGAGATGGTGGCCGGGCAAGCGGCGGCACTGCCGCCGGTCTTCTTGGGAGGGTCCGAGACAGTCAGCTCGAGCGTGCGCAGGCGGGGTCCCAACGGCAGCACCCAGGGCGCCCCATCGGGGAGGCTGTGCGTCTCCAGCTCAAGGCGGGTCAGCTGGGGGCACAGGATGCCGCCCGCCACGGGGCCCAGCAGGTCGAGATTGTCCAGCCGCACGCGAAGCTTGGCCAGCCCGGGGGCCAGGAGGGGCAGGGCGGTCAGCCAGAGGGGTTCCGTTTGGCGTTTGGCGGACGACTGGATGACGGAGCGGAGGGCGGGCAGGGGCCCGGGAGACAACAGCCGTGTGCGGGCACCCAGCATGGCAAGGGCCGTCAGGCGCGGGCAGTGGAGTTCCACCACGGGGTCCTCCGATTTCACATGGTCATGGATGGGCAGGAGGAGCCGGGTGAGTCGGGGGCAGTCGACCACCAGGTAGGATGGCGCCGACCGAACCCACCCCCGCAGGCACAGCTCCCGGAGCGTCGCCGAACGGATCTCAAGGCGTCGCGGCCCGCCGGCACGGCTGCCCTCCAGGGTAAGTGCCACAAGGCGGTCCACCATCAGGGCCCCCAGGTCGGTGACCTCGGCGGGACAAGTCACGGTCAGTCGGAGTTCGCACAGGGCAGGCAGGGTCGCGGCCAGGTCCCCGACATACCGATTCGTGGCCAGTGCGTCCCATGCGTCGCCAAAGCCAAGGCGCAGCTCGATGGTGCGTAGGGTGTCCCGGTGGCGGGAGGCCAGCGCAAGGAGGGCCGCCGAATGCGAGGGGGTAACCCCGAGGGTGAGGTCGACGGGCCGGAAGAGGGGGTCCAGCGACAGGGTCCGGAGGAAATCTTCGCTCGACCAATCCAGCCTTGCCCTGGTCACCGCGTGCGTCAAGGGTTCACACGGCGACCCAGGCTGGACCACCACCAGGGAGGTGCTTGGTCCCCGGGCGTGGCCGTCGTCCTCGAGGCAGAGGGGACATGTCCGGGGGCAGAACTTCCGCAAGACCTCGACGAGCGAGGGATATGATGTGTCCGAACGATGACCGAATGGTCGACAGTTCACATCGATTCGCTGAAGGTTGGGCAGAAGGGCGAGGATTTCGGAAACGATGCGAAAGGGGAGCCCATTCGGAAGCACTAGAGAGTGCAGGTCAAGCCCCGTGAAAGTACTTTCTATCAATCTGGTCGAAAATTCCCCCGTGCCACATTGATGAACCCGGTCCAACACGAGATCTAGGGATGTATGCGTGTAAAAAGAAAAAAGAGTGTTGCCACACGACACCTTGAAGATTGCGGCACGGCTCAACAATGGCGCAAACTTCTTCCAGAGAGGGGACGAAGGAAAGTTCATTTCGATCTTCATCGTCACCGTCGTTGCCCTCTTGGAAGGAAAGTTGGCGAACTTTGCCCCGAATCGACTCCCTCAGCCGATGACACAAAGAAATTAATGTACAATACATCCGGGCCGAACTACCCATAATGGAAAACAGGACATCGTCGGGAAACGAAAGAAAAGTGGCCATTCTGTGCAAACAGCTCGTAAGGACCACGCCACCAGAGATAGTCTGTTTTCCACCCGGAATGGCAGATCTTCCTTCTCCCGCTGCGCTGCCTCAGATTCCTCCCCCGGCCTCGCTCCCTCCCCAGCCCGTGTTTGAAGAGGAGCAAAAGACTCTCTTTATTACTGGTCTACCGAATGATACCAAACAGCGCGAGATTCATAACTTAATGCGTCCATTCGGTGGTTATGAGGGAAGTACCCTGAAGACCATCCGGGATTCGATTGTGGCGTTTGCTGTCTTCCAAACCCATGATCAGGCCTCGCATGCAAGGGATTCACTCCAAGGGATCAAGTCTGCTCATTGTTTCCTCCTTCGGTTCTTGACTTTCCCGAAGATTCGACACGGAGCTGAACATGGTTTTGCGAGTTGAGTTTGCCAAGAAAAACACGAAGCGCCCGAGGGATCCTGTGGAAGGTGAGCGTCGGAGCGACCGCCCGCGGTTCGACGATCATCCTCGCTACCCCGAGTACCCTCCCCCTCCTCAAGGTTTTTTCTCGCTTTTCCGCGTTTGAGCCGATTTAATTGTGGCCTCCTCTTGCTTTTAGCGTACCCTCCCTATGGTTACCCTCCCATGGTCTGTCCTTGCATCCTTGTCCGGGTTTCTTTAACTCCTTCGTTTTCTCTACAGCCCTACGGAATGCCGCCCATGGGGTACCCCCAGCCGGGTATGCCACTCCCCTACCGGGCACCTGCTCCCGAAGAACCGCGCGCCCCCCCCGCCCCCATCTCGACCCTCTTCGTGGGGGCCGTCCCGGCCGACTGGACGGAGGACACGATTCGGGATCTGTTCAGCCGGCAGGCCGGCTTCCGCCGGATGGCCGCCAAGCTCAAGCCCGGCGCACTGGGCATCGCCTTTGTGGAGTATGAGACCGTGGAGGATGCCACCCGGGCCATGCAGACCCTGGACGGGTACACCACCACCCCGGGGGCACGGGGTATTCGGATCGAGTACGCTCAGCACAGCATGGGCACTCCCAGCGCAAAGAAGGGGTTCCTTCCTCCCCAATAAGGAGCAGGTCTGGCAGGGGGGGGGAATGGGTGGCGGATCACGACAGCCCGTGCGGTCTCCCTTGCATGCGCTCACAACTAATTTTTTTCAACTTCTTCCGTCACCACAGTCGGCATCCCCATCTTCACCACTCGGCAACCACGGCGCACCACTACCACCTTCCTGCATTTAATGGCACGGCACGCAATGACGCATGCACGGTACGACCCTTGAGCCACCGATGGGACCAAGCTGGGGGTGGTTTTTGTATGCATTTTGGAAAAAGAACTACAACACTTTAGCATTCTCCTTTTTGCGTCATTGGCATCGCTTTGGGGAGAGTGGCTCCTGGAGGGGTGGCAGCCAAAGGAGGGGGTTGGCATGTGGGAAGCCGGTACACAACACTGTTCCAGCTTCTCAGATTCTCTTGAGAGGGTGCGCCCCGTCCCAGGAGGTGCCCGCCTTGCAAGTAACGGTCTGAAAATTCGCTTGTCGTGAGTAATTCGTCCCAGATTGTCGAATAAAAGGAGATCAGGAAGTATTGCCCATCTGTCGCTGCTCGAGGGTGGTGGACCCCGACCAAAACATTGCATGCGCAGTGGCGGCATAGTCCCCGTTCACAAGCCTGCGAACGACGCGAAAGCGTGAGGACTGGCTGGGTGGAGGGGGGAAAGCAGGGGGGGAAAAAGCAGGGGGGGAAGAAGCAGGGGGAAGAAGCAGGGGGGAAGAAGCAGGGGAGGGGGGAGGGGAGGGGGAGGGGGAGGGGGGAGGGGGAGGGGAGGGAGGGGAGGGGGAGGGGAGGGGAGGGGGAGGGGAGGGGAGGGGGGGAGGGGGAGGGGAGGGGGAGGGGAGGGGGAGGGGAGGGGGAGGGAGGGGGAGGGGAGGGGGGAGGGAGGGGAGGGAGGGAGGGGAGGGGAGGGGGGAGGGAGGGGGAGGGGAGGGGAGGGGAGGGAGGGAGGGAGGGGGGGAGGGTGGGAGGGGGCGGAGGGGGTGGAGGCGGGTGAGTGACCTCGCATTCTCGGTGGTTTGTGATTCTGCATTGACAGATGAGCTCCTGGTCAACCAGCGCTGAAGGAGTTTGACAGCGGGAAATTGTGGCAAGCAATCTCAGGCTTTCGAGATCATCAATCACGAAAAGTGGTGAGTGAGCTGCGTGCTGGAGGATGACTGGTAATCCCCCGCGGATTCGTTTCAATGTCAAAGTCCCCGAAGATCGAGTCGCTGTTGGCCACATCCAAATGCAAGAGTTTGCGAATACAGTGGCCTCACGTTCACTCATGAGCTCTCGCGCGATGAAGACGGTGTGCTTGATGGCAAAACATGCCACAGAGGAGCCGGGTGGACTTGGAAGGAGGTATCGACAATTACTTGGTCCGAACCGAAAGATTTGGTTCGAAATGAGAGGACAATGGCGGACCATTGGGGACAGGTTCCTTTGGCGCACTGGGGACAGTCCTCCTCCTGTGCAGCAGCAGACCGACAACGGCACGGAGACCCTTCGTGAAAGGCCACTGCACCAGGTGTGGCCCGTTCGACAAGTGGTTCCACAAATAACGAGCTGAGTTGAATGTTGTGCGCTACATTGTCTTCGAGAAAGTGGAACTGACGAATCCCATCCTTGTATGCTGCCTGCAGCTCCTCCAGGGAACTCACGTGATTCATCGTAGGAAGCAGGACTTCAACGAAGCCTTGGGGTTCAGGAACAAATGTGCGGTTTTCTGGCGTTCTCCGGAGGGGAACCCAAGGACTTTTTTCAACACGTCTTCCCATCTTTCTGGCGTTGGCACCCATCAAAAAATCAAGAAGAGACCTGAAGCATTTGAAGCATTGCAATCCGGTCGGGCGGATATCCGAGTCTGTCTTCTACATACCTGAAAGGATGATGTTGTTGGATTGAAGCGGAATTCAACAGAAACCTCGCCATCTGGTCAAATTTAGAAAATCCAGGTGCAATGGGAGCACTTTCAAAATATATTTGGGCTGTTCGCACGGCCTCTCTGAGAGCTTCTTGTTTGGAACGGCTCATGGGCCCACACGTTCTCGGCAAAGACGAACTCCGGCGGCAGGAGGTGCAATCGACATCACGCAGCGGTCAACGGAACTCTCTCGGCGGACATGAACATTTTTGTGTTGAGCTGCCGCGACCCTTGGGCAACGCTCATCATGAATGGGAAGAAGACAGGTGAAACCAGGTTGCAATCGTTCATGACCCAATGTCGGCCAGGCCAGACGATCGCGATTCATCTTGCCTATAACAATCCAGAGGAAAAAGAGGTCTGTGTCGGCATCGTTGTGTTCCGCACAGTCGTGCCGCTAGGCCACGCAAATGCTTATTAGTTCGGGCGTGGAAGAGGAATATTGTACAAAGCCGCAAGCGATGATTGATTTTCGAGATCCAGGATCGGGCGTCATGGGCTGCGCTGGGTGCATCATTGGACTGGTCGATGTCGTCGAGACGCTGCACTTCACCAACCCCTCTGCCGAAGAGGTCATTGCCTGGCAGGCCAAGGCGTTGTGTGACGTGACCGGTCGGTGGGTGACACGTCTCGCTAACCCTCGCTGGCTCCGTCGACCCATCCCCATGCGAGGTGCCCCCGCCCTGTGGTCGTGTACACTGCCACTCGACTGCCTGCCCCCTCCGTCATAATGACCCAACCTTGGGGAAATGAAGGCAGCTCATGCACTCCTATACAGTAACGGGAATGACGCAGCACCCACCACGAGCGCGCGCCGTTTCCCCTGGCCGATCCCACCACCCTCAACCACCTTATTCGGAGACCGTTGCGGGGACACGGGGAGGCGGCGGGCTGAAGTGGGTCGCGCCAATCTGCGCCGACACAGCCAATATCCCCCCAGGGGTGCGTGAGACCCGAGGCGAACTTTTGAAGGGGCCGCAGACCTCTTGCCGGAGGCCGGTCATCTCGGCGGCGTCCTTCTGGATGCGGCGCTTGAGGGTCTCCAGCCGGTCGACCAGCTGGTGCCGCTTGGCCTCCTCCACCCCGGCAAGCAGCTCCGCCGAATCGGCGAGCAGCCCATCGACCAGCGAGAGGGCCTGGGGCGGATGCAGCGGGGAGAGACGGCGGTGGGTGTTTTGGCGCAAGCCAGGCCTTGGATACGGATATATATGCCCCCGCTTTCTCACTCGTCATTCACCACTACCACCTCCCACCCACCCGCCCTGCCGCCATCCCGTCCGTTCGTCTCTCTCAACAGAAGGAAGATGAGGCTCCCGAGCAGCAGCGAGCAGGCGGGGGGGGGGGGGGTGGGGGGAGCTGGTGAATACGGACGGTGGGCTGAGGCTGGGCGGCGCCGGGTGGGGGCGACCCGACGAAGACGGGCAGGCTCTCCATGGTCGTCATGGCCGCAGGGACGGCAGGCGGGGCGGGGGCGGGGGCAGCCGTGGCCGTGGCCGTGGCCGTGGCCGTGGCCGTGGCCGTGGCCGTGGCGGGGGGTGGATGGCGGCGGGGCGGAGGAGGCAGGGGCCGCGGGGGGGCTCGTGGGAGACGCGACTCCGGCCGGGCCGTCGGCCATCGGGGCGCTACATGTGCAGATCCCGAGGAATGTGTCCATCCAGGTATGTGATGGAAGTGTGTGTGTGTCTGTGTGGCAAACAGGAAGGTGTGTATGCGGGAGGGGGAGGAGTGGAGGGGAGGGGAGGGGGCAGACCCTGAGAGCGGGGGCAGGATGCTGGGAGGGGCGGCATCACGGGGCGAGGTGACGGGCGTGGTGACGGGCGGGAAGAGATTCTTCTCCGAGAGCCCGTCCACCACGTACTGCGCAGAGAAAGCCAGTGGCCACCACCACCACCACCAGCAGCAGCAGCAGCCCACCGAAACCCGACACGATAACATCCAGAAGGCGCCGGTGAGGAGCAAACGGGGGGAGGGGAAGGGGGGGCAGGGCAAGACGCAGGGATGGCGGCGGCGCCGCCAGAAGGGTCGATGCTGATGATTGATGGTGATGGTGATGGTGATGCTGATGATGATGATGATGGTGGTGGTGATGACGATGCTGATGATGATGGTGATGATGACGATGATGCTGATGATGACCGCCGTCCCCATGAGGAGGCACGAGGTGGTGGTGAGGGTGGTGGGAGGAGCGGCATGGATGCGCCAGGCCCCGGACCATGAGGCTGATGTGGCTCAGCGGCACCAACCCCTGCTTGCCGCGCACCTCCACCAAGCACCATCCCGACCCACCCGTGCCCGCCGGCGCACATCCCGCCGCGGCTGCGGCTGCGGCCGTTGCCAGGGCCGTTGCGGGGACCTCGGAGGGGGCGGCGGCCGGGGCGGCAGCGGGGATTCCGGGGACGGGCGGGGAGGCGGGGCTCAGGATGGGCGGGGAGAGCGACGGGGCGGGCGAGGGCGCGGGGGTCGCCGTGGAGCCGGCGGCCGGGGTGAAGACGTCGAACTGCTTGATGAAGATCATGTCGTCCGCCTCGTAGGGGAGCTGGTGAGATGGCAGTACACACCCCACCCCCACCCCCGCCGCACCAGGGGAGGATCGATGGGATGAATGGCTGACGGGCGGCGGGGGGAATCGGGTCAAAAATGCCATTTGCGGTGCAGCGGGTGAGATGCGGGGGTGATGCGGGGGTGATGCGGGGGCGAGGCCGGGGGGAGGGGGATGGCCACGGACCTCCGGCTTATCCGATTTGCACAGGGCCGCACCCACGCCCTGCAGGACGGGGCTGGCCGTGGGAGAGGGCGTCTGCAATCACACACACCACCACCACCACCACCAGCAACCACCGCCGTCACCACCACCACAGTCACCGCCCACACGATCAATGCGATCGTCGAACAGTGGCCGGTTTCGAAACGACGATATCGCACCATCAAATCCAGGAAGAGGGCGGGCATGGGGGCATATGGGGGCATATGGGGGCATATGGGGGCATACGGTAGGCATGGGACCGGGGCGGAGCAGACCAGGAAGATCTCGTCAAAGTTGGCCAGCATCAGGCCCACCGTCCGGTTGGCCTTCATCATGTTGCCCACCATCCCCAGCTGGCGACCAGACAGCCCCGGTGTGCCGAATGAGGCGCGGGAAGCGGATGAGCGGAGTGGAGGGTATGGGGGTCGGGTGTTGTGGAGATGAACGGAAGGCGCCTTTGGGACGAGTGAGTGAAACCGTGATGGTGGGTGCGGGGACGGGGTGCGGGGGCGTCGGGGGCCGGTGCGGGCAGGGCGGCTGGTGGCGGACGGTGGGCGTGGCGGCGTCGGGGGCCCGCAGGATGACGGGGCCCAGGACGGTGCCCAGGTTGGCGATGTCCATCTTGTTCTGGGCGCTGTGCCGGCTCACCTGCATCATCGGGCGGCGGGGCGGGCGTGGTGCGGATCGGGGGGTGAGGAATGAGGGGTGTGGATCAGGGGGTGAGGAACGAGAATGGGATGAGAACGACCAAGGGTCGTGTCCTGATGAGGCTGCAAAACCACCAAACATTCGAGGCGCCCCGCCCCCGTTCCCACCCGCCCCAAAAGGAGCCGCACCGGACCTTGGTGGCGAAGGCGAGCATGTACCGGAGGGCGATCAGGTTCTCCGTGGGCAGCAGGTCCAGCAGGTAGCGCAGGCGATGGCGTTGGTCGATCCTGCGCCCACCACGACCAGGAGGGAGGAGGAGACGGGGGGGGGGGGGGGGGGGGAGTGGGAACGGATGGGAGTGAATGAGTCGGCTACGTTGTTTGTTCCCAGCGCATGGCAGCCGCGGCAAGAGACATTGGGAGGCTTGGTCCGTACGCTGACAGGCAGGCAGAGAGACAGGTCCAGACACAGACAGGACAGCAGGCAGGCAAGAGACACGATCAGGGGGAACGGACCGCCGGCCGCCAGGAAGGCGTCGTAGAACTCGAAGGGGACGATGGGGTCGCGCAGCTCGCGCAGGTAGAGCTTCAGGAATGAGGCCACGTTCGAGACCAGCTTCTGCCGGGCCAGGTTGACACGGTCTGGAGGATGATGCAGGCGGGGCGGGCAGCACCGGGGGAATACCGACGCGCACCCACCCCAAGAAGTTGCGTGGGGTAATGGGGCGATTGATGAGCCGGAAGCGTGCTGGTGCGCGACGGCACTGTGTGGGCGTGGGGATTTTGGCGATATGGTAGCGGTACGTGAAGGGGCGTGGGGTTGTGGGCGGGGGTGGCGGGCGGACGGTCGTGGCGGCGGTACTCGGCGCACATCTTGTCGAGCTCCATCTTCTCGCCGGGCACACGGAAGATGCCCTCGCAGACAACTGCCCCCCCGGCAAGCGGCATCAGGCGCGAAGAGTTCGCAATGATGATGATGATGATGATGATGATGATGATGATGATGATCGGATGATGATGATGATGATTGGATGATGATGATTGGATGATGATGATTGGATGATGATGATTGGGTGATGATGATTGGGAGATGATGATTGGATGATGATGATTGGATGATGATGATTGGATGATGATGATTGGATGATGATGATTGGATGATGATGATGATTGGATGATGATGATTGGATGATGATGATTGGATGATGATGATTGGATGATGACTGGATGATGACTGGATGATGACTGGATGATGACTGGATGATGATGATGATGATGATGATGATGATGATGATGATGATGATGATGATGATGATGATGATGATGAATGATGATGACCGGATGATGATGATGGTGACTGGATGGCGATGCGATCGGCTAATGCAGATGACGACGACGGTAAAGATGAAGGTGGCAACAACAGCAATAGGAGAGGGCAGGCAAGTTTGGGGGCAGGGAGGGTTGGACAGGCGGGGCGGGGTGCGGACTGCGGTCGGGGGCATCGAGCCACTGGACGCATTCCCGGAGGACGGCCGGCACGGAATCCTCGAGCTCCTTCATGACCGTCTCGTCTGAGGGCAGCCCCGCCCGAGGAATGGAGGTGATGATGATGATGACTGGGTGATGATGATGACTGGGTGATGATGATGACTGGGTGATGATGATGACTGGGTGATGATGATGACTGGGTGATGATGATGACGATGACTGGGACGATGATGATGACGATGACTGGGTGATGATGATGACGATGACTGGGTGATGATGATGACGATGACTGGGTGATGATGATGACTGGGTGATGATGATGACTGGGTGATGATGATGACTGGGTGATGATGACGATGACTGGGTGATGATGATGACTGGGTGATGATGATGACTGGGTGATGATGATGACTGGGTGATGCTGATCAGGATGCTGATGCTGACTGGATGCTGAAAATGACGACTCTGAGGCCAAGCAAGCACTGCTCATCGGGGAGGCGACGGTCACATCAACCCGGGGGGATATCCACCTGCCCACAGGGGGGGCCACGGACCCGATGGCGCCCCCATCAGCCAGACGTCGCCGTAGTGCTGGCGGGTCTCCTCCTGGTAGCCGCCAAAGACCACCATCTGCGAGCCGAGGCCCGTCCCGACACCCTGGTCGCCGCGATCCCCCGGGCCCCGGGCCCGCACCAACGGGATGGCCGTGTGGATGTACCGGGGCGGAGGCGCGGGTCCGTGGGGTTGCACTTGGTCCCAGCGGCGGGTGGCTGGGGAGGCGCGGCGAGGGGCGAGAGGCACGCGGGAGGGGGAGTGGGGGGGAGTAGAAAATATATGGACGGGCTCCGAACGTAAACGCCGGCGCAGCAGCACGCCGACACGATGCTGACAACCAACCATACCGACACAGACGCATGCCGCGCACATATCACCGGACAGCCACCAGAGCACATCCCGGCACAGGAGACACCCCGCCCTCCCGTCATCATTCTGGCACAGCAAGAGGGGCCCGATCGGAGCAGAACCATCCGGCCCGGGCACAGGCGCCCCACCCCCCACCAGCCACCCGTCATTCATGCCGCCAGACCGAAGCAGAACCTCCAGAGCTCATTCAGAGACCGGGCCGCGCCCCGGCCCCCGAAGACCCACATCCCCACGGCATGCTGCCAGGGGCCCTCCATCCGGTGGGTGAACCGCCAGCCGCCGTCCAGGGGCCGGAACAGCACCACCGCCGTGTGGCTGCAGCGGGGGCCGGGCAGCGGGGTCCCCGGCATCGCGTCGTAGGCGACCGGGGCCCATGTGCGCGTCTCTGTGGAACGGGGCACAGGCCGGGGTGGGGCGGTGTTGGTGGTGGTGCGTCGGGCGATGAGATCTTTCTGATGATTGATGATGACGATGACTGGATGATGGTTGGGTGATGATGATGATGATGATGATGATTGATGATTGATGATGATTGATGATTGATGATTGATGATGATGATTGATGATGATGATGATGATGATGATGATGATGATGATGATGATGATGATGATGATGATGATGATGATGATGATGATGATGATATGTGCTACCGTGACTGCGTGGAGGAGACTGATCGTGCAGGCAGATTGCGGGCCGCGGGGGCAGAGGTGACGATGATGATGACAATGATGACAATGATGATACTAATGATAGTGATGATGATGATGACGACAATGACGACAATGACGACAATGACGACAATGATGATGCTAATGATGATGCTGATGCTGATGATGATGCTGATCGGATGCTGATCGGATGCTGATCGGATGCGATGATGCACGGATTACGATGATGATACTGGATGATGATGAGATGGTGGTCATGATGCTGCTTGCTGATGGTGATCATGTGGGTGCGGGGACGGGTGGTGGTGCCGGGGTAATGGTGGCGGGTTGCTGACCCAGGTCGAGGGCGTGCATATCGGCCAGCCGCTCGTTCGAATCCAGGCCGGCAAAGACCCACATCTTGCCCGCCCACACGACCGCGCTGTGCATGGCCCGGGCAGACGGGGGGCTCCCTGCCGGCAAGAGCCGACCCCACCTCTGGGTGGCTGCACCAACCGGGGGGGGGGGGGAGGAGGAGACGGGAAGGGATTAGAGTCGCGCCCAGGTGAACGTCTCCCAGGCCAGAGGACAGAGGGTGTTGGGAGGCACCACCCGACCGAAGTCAAACACGTAGCAATCGTTGAAATACTCCTGCGACTTGTCGTCCCGGGCCACACCCCCGAAGACGTACATCTGGTCGTGCCAGACCACGGCACTGTGGCCAGAACGGGGGGAGGGATAGTCTCCGGCCAGTGGAATATCACGCCACGTTTTTGATTCTGCAGTGAAGAAAACACCCGTGTGAACAGCGTACATGGTGGACTCGCCGGACCGAAATCATAGGCAATCAATTCGTTGCATCGAGTCCCGCCAGAAATGGCAGCCATCTAGTGGGCGAAAATGAGACGAATAAGATATTTTTGGCGAGGAGACCTTTTTCCCACCAAAGCAATACATCGAAGTCCCGAAGACGACAGAAGAATGGCCGTAGCGGTCTGTGAAAGGTGTGCCCAGATTTTTCCACTCGCGTTCCTGGGAAAATGGAACCTCTACAAAAAGACAGGCGGTTGAAGCGGGTCAGCACGCGCGACAAACCAGGCCCCAGCGGGAGGGACAGCACATCGCCTGTAGATGTGCCTGAGCCCCCATAAATGTACATCGCGTTCTGATATTGAGCTGCCGAGTGCGAATTACGCACAGGAGCCGTACCCTTCAGGGAAAATTGCCTCCAAGCGGTAGTCATGATGAGAAACGCAACCGCTTCGAGTGGGTTTTGGTTCTAGTGCCTGCCCGGGACTTGAGGCTACGATTGACTTCGTCAAAAGTTTGGCCTCTCCCTTGCCATGAGAATTCGTGTACGTTCCGCTGAAGGCGTCGAAACCATTACATTGGGCCCTTCTGCCACAGTGGCGAGTTTTCGGCAAGAGGTTTCCCGTGCCACGCACATCCCTGAGAAAACGCTCCGCCTCCTGAAGAGTGGCTTTCCTCCAGTGCTTCTGGATCTTGGAGGGAAAGAAGAGCATGATGCATCAGAGATTTTGAAGGATGGGGATGTCATAAACGCGGAAGGTCCGTGTTCACTCTCAGATTCCGCTGCTCCACACATATTCCTCGCAGTCGATC
This sequence comes from Paratrimastix pyriformis, assembly GCA_027972325.1. Classification (NCBI taxonomy): domain Eukaryota; phylum Preaxostyla; family Paratrimastigidae; genus Paratrimastix; species Paratrimastix pyriformis. The sequence continues at coordinate 168,667 of JAPMOS010000044.1, read as the reverse complement.
CGAATCCACCACCTTCGGCCACCAGTGTTGCAACTTCTCCTTCCTTGGTTCCTATTGCTCGGCCTATCCAACCTTCGCCGCCCCCGCCCCCGCCCCCGCCCCCTCCGGCCCCGCGCCCAGCCGTGCCGCCACCCCCTGACGAGTTGGACGGTATGTTTGTCATTCGCCGGCCCATGGTCTGCCCACCCGGTCCATTCACTCCATCTCCGGCATTGCTGTTTTGTCCATTCACAGATCGACGACAATAGCTGTCTGTTCTCCGCCGTGGCTTACGTCCTCGAGGACAGAGACACAGAGAAAGCCCTCGCGCTTCGCATGGTCAGTGTTCCCTGGAAGGGGGAAAACGTGTTGGCCCGGGGACGATGGGACAATTGCCGGAGAAGAAAGTTGAAGGAAGAAGGGAGAGAACGAAAAGGAAGAGGAGAACGATAAAACGAAAGGGGGCGGGGTGAATGGGCGGTTCCTCGTGGATCATTTTCTCTCCGCGCTTCTTGATTTTCTAGCGCTGCGCCGATTTTATCCTGGCGCACCCCGACACATACACCGAGGTGATGCTGGGCAAACCGCCGCTGGAATACGCCGCCTGGATCCGAGACCCCGGTAATTGGGGCGGTCTGTCGTCCTCTCCCCATCACCCGCAGCAGCAATCCGAGGCACGTTCCAATTTACCAATCTCGCCTTTCTCTCATCGCTGTCTGTGGTTGGCGGGGGGCAGGGGCCATCGAGCTCTCGGTGTTCTCGAAGATCTACCAGGTGGAGATCGGCGCGCTCGACTGCCAGTCGGCCCGCATCGATGTCTATGGTCTGTTGGCCCCCGAGGAGAGAGCAACTGAACTTCACTCTTCCGCCCTCATACAGGCCAGAACAGTGGATATTCGGAATGTTGCTACCTCATGTATGACGGTATCCACTACGATGCACTCGCGTTTGGCTATTCCCCCGATGCCCCTGGAGTCATGGACGTGACCCGGGTCTCAATCAGCAGCCGAATGGCCGACCAGCTCGTGACGACTCTGGGCCTGCAGATGAAGCAGGAACACCACTACACCGACACAAGTACCTTTGTTCTCCGATGCCACGAGTGCTTGAGAATCCTCGTCGGGCAGCAGGATTGCATGAAGCATGCCAAAGCCACGGGCCATACAGATTTCCGCGAGTTGAGGAAATGAACATGTTAATGATATGGTGTTGCGCTCTCTCCCTCTGGAAGCGAGTTGTAACATTCCTGCCGCCGTTTCATTCGCGGCTTGTCAAAAGTCAAACCACCGCCAGCTTGACCCCCGCGAGATGGAACACAACACAGAGCAGGCTGCCCCTGCGGCTGCTCCTCCCACCGAGGATTCGCTCCTTCAGGAGGCCAACCACATTCCGGTCCTTGCTTCTCAGACCCTTGAGGTTTTGGCCCCTCACGAAGGGCAGATCGTTCTCGATTGTACTCTGGGTCGGGGCGGTCACGCTGCTCTGATCGCTCCCCATCTTGGCTCGACAGGCCGTTACATTGGTCTTGATGTGGACCCAACCAGCCTGGCATTCGTTCGGCAGCGCGTTTCTCGCCTCTCCACATGCACTCTCGATCTGGTCAAGGCGAATTTTAGCACCGCAAAGTACGTCCTCGCCACCCTCGGAGTCCTCACCAAACCCACCGCCGCCCCCCAGGACGGAACAACTGCTCAGCCGCTGGCCAGAGGAGGTGTCCATCTGCTGCTCGCCGACCTGGGTTATAGCTCCAAACAGCTGGAAGATCCCACCCGGGGGCTGTCCTTCCTCCAGCCCGGCCCGCTGGACATGCGGCTGGACCCGGAGCGCCCCGACACTGCCGCCGATCTGGTCAACAAGCTCCCCGAGGAGGACCTGGCCAACCTGATCTTCACGTACGGCGAGGAGCCCCACTCGCGCAAGATTGCCCGGCTGATCTTGGAGGCACGCGAGTACGCGCCCATCACCACCACCACCCAACTGGCCGACATTGTCCGGCGGGCCTACGGGCGCAAGGTCGCCCAGCAGCAGCGGATTGACCCGGCCACGAAGACCTTCCAGGCCCTGCGGATCGCCGTCAACGGGGAACTCAACGTCCTCCACAGGCTGCTGGCCGACGTCCCCATCCTCGTGCGGCCTGGCGGTCTGTAGAACCTCGGGGAAGTCGATTATGTTCTCATGATGTCGACATCACCCCTCGCCCCTCTCATTCTCATGATGCTGACTCCCCCCTTCCCCCTCCCTCCCTCCCCTCCCTCCCCCTCCCCCTCCCCTCCCCCCTCCCCCCAGGTATCGCGGCCATCATCAGTTTCCACAGTCTCGAAGATCGCCTGGTCAAACAGGCCTTCGCCAAGCTGGTCGCCGAGGGCAAGGCGCGCCCCGTCACCCGGAAGCCGCTCGTGGCGGACAAGGGGGAGGTCGCCTCGAACCCGCGCAGCCGGTCGGCCAAACTGCGCGCCATCCGGATGATCGACGGGCTCGCCGAGGAGGACCACAGCAGCAGCGGGTCGGACGATGACGAGGAGGCCGAGGAGGCCGAGGAGGAGGCCAGCGGGGACGACCGCAGCCCCGACGAGGACGGCGAGGAGGAGGAGGCCGGTGCCCGCGGCAGCGCCCCTGCGCCCATCCCGGTCCCAGCCGAGGCCGAGGAGGATGAGGGCGACAGCGAGGAGGACGGCGAGGAGGCCGCTCGGGCCATTGTCGACCGATGCACTGGGTTTGCGGGCCTCACCATCGGCTGTGGCTCCTCTGGATCCGCCGGAACCGGTCGGGGCGGCAGGGGCGGCAGAGGTGGGAGCAGTCGAGGTGGGAGCAGTCGGGGCGGCCGTGGTCGGGGCCGCGGCAGAAGATGATCGCGGGTGGCTCTGTGTGATCGATCTTCTTGTCTTCATGGCCGTCAATACGAGATGCCCCGTGATTGTGATTTGAGCTATGAAAATCCGCTGCACTCGCTTCCGGATGACTGCACAATCCTATGGAGGAACGTGTTGGCAAAAGGGGGGAAAACGTGTTGGCCCGGGGACGATGGGGCAATTGCCGGAGAAGAACGCTGAAAGAGGTAAAAAAGAAGGAAGAGAGAAGGAAGAGGAAAACGATTCGAAAACGAAAAGAAAGGTTTGACCCCATCTTGGGTTGGGGTCGCTCTCCATCTTGTGCTGGTCGAGAGCGCCAAGTTGAAGCATGCCAGGCAAAAAGGTGCCTTCTCGAGCTGGCGAGCTTCTGAGATTGAGGGCTGTGCCCCGGTGCGGAGGCGCCCGTGACCGACGACCTCATGGAGGGAGTAGAGTTGCACGAAAGTTGTAAAAAAGGAGAAAGAAGTGGAGAAAGAAAAAAGAAAGTGAGAAAGAAAAAAGTAAATTTTTTGTCGTTGCGTTTGTGCACGAGGGACAGTCTGGGACCCGAGTGTTAGAACTTCTCGAATCGATCTATTTTCAATTTGTCCAAGGATATCCCAAGATACTTTTTTCGTCACACTTTTTGCCACAGCGTTTGAAGACCCGGATGCCAACTCAGAGCAGGCATGCCAATGAAATGATGAGTGGACCATTTTGTGGAAGCCACCAATTCATTGTCTCCACCCTCCACGAACAAGGACCTAGAAATGTATGGTCGATGAACCATTGTTAGCTTCGGCGGCTCATTGCCCACGGTTGTCCTCGCACCCTGTGCCTCCGCCTGGCTGGCACGCGCCTCGCACGCGCGCCTCGCACGCGCGCCTCGCACGCGCACCTCGCACGCGCACCTCGCACGCGCACCTCGCACGCGCACCTCGCACGCGCACCTCGCACGCGCACCTCGCACGCGCACCTCGCACGCGCACCTCGCATGATGACATGCTGCCGGATGCTCGGCCACCACGAGATCTACGAAATGCAACCATCTATAGCGAAGGCGGGCGGATAGTCGCCGAATGGAGAGAAGTCGTGGAAGCCGCATTGCAAACTCTCTGGAGTCCCCCTCGCAGGAGCATTTCTCCACGCCTATCTCGAAGATGACGTCCAGAGGGGGGCGCAAACAACATCTGCGAATAGCAGGATCCAGCGACGGCGGGAAGAGGATGTGCCGGTGACGACGGAGAACATCCTGAGCCGGTCCAGGAGTGATCCAATGCAAGCGGCACTGCCGAAGACCGAGTGCGCAGGGGTCCGAAACGAGTGTCAGAAAATGGGGCGAGGGTGTATATCCCACCAACGCAGACCGCCCTCCAAAAAACAGCGAAATCATGCGTGCCTTTGCTCTTGTTGCCCTGCTTTTCGGGGTGAGCTTTGCTGCGACGACCTGCAACAACCCCCTCCTTGAGAGTATGGCAGTGCCCTTTGGCTTGACAATTCCCGCTGCTCCCGCTGCTCACGTTGACTTCACTGTTTGCAAGAACCTGAACAGCTACAATACCTGCTGCACTGCCGAGATGATGGGCAACGTCCGTCGATCTGGGGGATGGTTCTTTTGGATGATCGTTTTTTCTCTCTGTCTCGTTCTTTTGTTAATTCTTTTGTTAACTCGTCTTTTCACCGTACCTCCGTGCGCAGCTTACCACTGACTGGGAGGCTCTCAAGAACCAAACCACCCAGGCGATGGGATTGGCTGCCTATTACTTCAAGCAGGCTGTTTCGGCGGTTCGCTTTTTTTCTCCTCCGTTTTCGAAGCCTCTTTTTCATTTTCACCCTTTAGCTCGGCAACCAGTACCCGAAGCTCGTCAATGCCATTAACCGCATGTTCAATGGCATGAGCAGCGCCGTCCTCGTTATGATGCAGCATTACAGTGGCCTCTTTTGCTACATGTGCGACGCCAACTGGGCTTCGTATTGGAACGCTGACAAGACCATCATGTACTTCTCTTCCGAAACTTGCGACTCCCTGGTCAACTCTTTCTCGGAGTATCTCCATGGGTTCGTTCCCTCCCTCCTCCCCATGGGGATAACTGTTTTTCGTTTTTAGCTTCGATGACCTCATCCAGGCGTTCTCTGACTATGGGCTCCCCGGCACCCCCTCCACCGTCAAGATTTGCCAAACCACTGACGCCTGCAAGACCGCCATTTGCAGCAAGATGTTCGGCACTGCCTCCTTCTCAATGGGCTCGCCCTTCTCTTCCACTCTCGAGCTCAACCAGCAAATGTCGAACATGCTCCAGACCCTCCGCTACAACCAGGCCGCCTCCAACGCATCCCCCAAGGCCGACTACACCACCAGCACCGGTTACAAGTCGGTGGCTGTCGGCAAGGCCTCTGGCCTCTCGGGCTCCGGCGCTCTCAACGTCGTCCCCTCGATGGCTGCCGCCTTCTTCGCTGCCGTTCTCGCTCTGTAAACGAGACGCGCGCTGAAATTAGTTCAATTGTATTTTTTGTTTATTTGTTCTGCCCACCTCTGGTGCGGCCACCTTGAACCATTTTCGACTTTCGATGTGGGTCCCTTTTGTGAAGACTAACTGTTCCGTCTCCTGATGGCCGGTGTTGGTACCTATCATTGCGAAGCAGAATTCGCCAAGTGTTGGATTGTTCACCCACTTACAGGGAACGTGAGCTGGGTTTAGACCGTCGCGAGACAGGTTAGTTTTACCCTACTGATTGCGATCGTTGTCGTAACAGTAATACAACAGAGTTGCTCGAAAGTGACGCTAGCGTTTGCTAGCGGTTCAAGCGGATTTCTTCTTTCTCTTCTTCTTTTGCGCACTTCTTCTTTCCGCTTCCTTTTCCTCTTGACACGAAAGGCCAAAAACCAAAAAAACCGTGCGCGTTTCCTTTCTTCTTCTTCCTTCTTCTTCCTTCTTCTTCCTCCTTCTTCTTCCAAGAGCCAGCCAAGAAAGATGAAAACGGCGGAAGAAGCGCCGCTTTCGAGCAACCCTAATTTAGTACGAGAGGAACCGTTGTATCCGAGAATTGGTATGGTGATGGACCATGCCGCAGGGGAATATGCCGTGTGGCGGCTTTGCCATCTCGTCATCGGTCCGCGCCCGCCCGCCCTGCTGGAGCGTGCCGCTTGGATATATTCTTGGAAGCCGCCGCGGGGGAAGGGGGAAGGGGGGGGGGGGGGGGGGGGGACCGTTACGAGGTTTCCCCGTCGGGCACGGGGGGAGGGGGAGAGAGAGAGAGCAGGAGCAAGCTGGCGATATATTGTCCCGAATCTGAATGAGGCGTCCTGGACAGCCTTGTTGAAATCCCCGACGAGTTTTGCACTCATCTGGGGACTGTCATCAGGAAGAGGAGCGAAATTGAGCGGGGGGTGAGCGGATGCTCTGGGAGAGGGCACTCTGTTGGGTAAGCTGCGGGAGACTCAGGGCGGCTGGAGGAGACGGGATTGAAGGAGGCGGATTTCTGTGCGAGGAGGAGCGAAGCATGTCGGTGTCACTGCTCAAGCGTTCCGCCCAAACGGCCAGGGTCAAACAGTCGCTTCACTGATGAGATATGCATTCGCGCTGGGCGATGTTGGGGGAGCGTGGCGCACGTCGTCCGTCGGGGGAGACAGGGTCAGGTCGGAAAATCAAGGGGGGCGCGGGCGTCGGCTGCCGAGGAAAATGCAGGGTCGCGCGGGGTGGAACCGCGGCGGTTCCAATCAATCGGACGCCGTGCAAGATGGCATGCACGAGGCAGTCGACCTCCTGGGCAGCCAAAGGCCATCTCACCCTCCGCCGCCTTTGGGTTTGCGTTGGCGTGGAAAAGGGCTTGCAGAACATGACAAGCATAACGCTCCAAGTGACGGGGGGGGGGGGGGGGTCCATCAAGTTGGGGAAGAAGACCTCCGAGGATGGGAACTTGGGTCTGGATCCAATCTGCATCAGGTCTGTTGGTTCGAGGCGAGAAGACGGACGATCAACAGGGTACTTCTTCCGCGGAGCGCAGGTGGGGTGATGAGGACAGGGGGGTGATGTCGGTGAGCGGATGGTGGCGGAGATGAGAAAAGGTTCCGGGAAAAGGTGCGCGGCGACGAGGCGGTTGATTGCGGGGAGGACCCGAGCGACGGTGACGGTGTGAGACCTAAGGAGAGCGGATCAGGCGAGAGGATGAGACTGGGAACACCCCGAGAGGAAAGGGGATCGAGAAAACCCTAGCATGGGAAACACAGATCGTGCGCAGAGAAATCGGTGTATGGCTCGCTGGCAGCCGAAGAGAGGTATCGGCGGGGAGCAGCAGCGCATAACCCAGAAAGTGGCTGAGCAGCTGGAACGTCTCGACCGCACCCAATGGTAGAGCGAGTATTGCCATGCGCGGCTCGATCGGCCCGTGAAAGCCACCCTGCGAGGCGGCACTCGCAAAATCACGACAGAGAGAGAGATAGCGTGTTCAACCTCAACGGCACGCAGACTAAGTTGAAATTCAAACTCGAATTATTACATTCAAGTCTGTCACTCTCCTGAGTCCTCGCATGCCACACGCGTCCACTAAGCGTGCGAATCGCAGATCCGCATTGACTCCCTCGAATTCTGTGGGAGCGCTCGGTGGAGATAGTCAATGGTCACTGACTTCCTGGTTCTTCGTCGTGCTCTTTGCGGGTCTCGTTTGTTCTCGCCTCCGTCACTCCTGATCGACGGCAATAGGACTTCGTTGCTCCGATCGCTTCGACCGGGCAAGATGGAGCTGGTGATGGTGTCGTCGGGGTGGTGCGTCGTGTGCGCGATCCGTCCGCCGCTCTCTAGGCGGCGCGACCTGGGGGGGCGCGGCTCCCCGCTCTCGCCGGTCTGCCGTCGGTCTTCCGCCTGCCGCCGCTCATGGTTGCCGCGCACCTCATGCCGAACAGGGCGAGCATGCTCTCCACCAGCTGCGTCCCGATGCGCCGGCAGAGGCTTTGCACATCCAGCTTGGCCTTGCCCCTCGACTCCAGGCGCTTTTCCTGGCCTCCGCATTCTCCGGCGGCCGTGACTCTCTGCCCTTCCTCTGCGGCGCTCCCAGCGGGCTCAGTGACAGCTCGAGGAGCTCCTGGTACGTCAGGCGCGGCACAATGCCTGTGCTCCCGAAGAGGAGGATGCGGTACCGGCACGCTCGCCCGCTCCTGGCGATGGCCTCACAGAGGGGCCCGTACTTCGCGCTTTTGGCCTGGAACGCCTCCTCAAAGTTCGAGGTGACCTGGATCTCCAGGACCTCCATCCCGCCGTCCGGCCGTTCCAGGACGATGTCCGGGTGCTGGTCCCTGGCCTCCGGCACCGCGGCGAGGACCTCTTCCGGGAAGGCTGCCTGCTTGTTGGTTCTGGCCACCCCGTGGTATCCGAACTTGTGCGGGACCCTCTGGGCCAGGAATCTGAAGACCCGGTCCGTGATGGCGTCACTCCTCTTGACGTAGTAGTCTCCGAACTTCCTGCCGCATCCTCCCAGCAGGTGGCTCTGCGTCTCGGGGGCCCTGCATCCAAAGGGGCACCAGCAGTCCCTCCGCCGCCGAACCGGGCCGACACGGCCTTCACGCCCGGGAAGGCGTGGAAAAACCCGAAGCAGATGTTCCGGAGCTGCTGGACCGGGCGCGTGATCTTGCCAGCCCAGCCCGACGAGAGCTTCCCCTCCAGGGGGTCCAGGGTGTGCCACCACCCCGTGGGCGCCTTCAGCCATTCCTCCGTGATGTCCTCCTCGTTCCACCATTCGGCGGTCCGCTTGGCCGCCGCCTCGCTCAGCAGCCTGTAGCAGAATGGCAGGTCCCCTGCGGGCGGCCCGCTCGCCCTCGGTCCCACCGGGGTCTCCGCCTCGACGGTGATCATCTGGAGCGCGACCTGCAGGCCCGTGGTGGGTGTCCGGTCCAAGAAGCCGAGCGGCATGGGCGGCTTCCCCCTCGCCGCCTCCGCCGCTGCTCTGGCCTGTCGATCGACCCACTGGTTCGCCGGCAACCGGGGCGCCGGGAGCGCCACCTCGTCGAGGTGGGCCGGGCAGTAGCGCGACATAAGCTTGATGTTCTTTCCCCTGCAAATGGGAACGGGTACAGCAGGACCGGAACTGGGGGGAGTGTGGGAGCGCCAGAGACGGACAGTCCGCGGACCCTGTTCGGCGGCGGGAGGGGCTACAGCAGCGGCTGCGGGAGGGGCAATGGCGGTGACAACATGTCGGGAGGGGTGGCGGCGGCAGGGGCTACGGAAAGAGAGTAAGTTCCATGAGGAGAACGGGCTGAAAGAAGGGGCAATGTGGATGCCTCGAGGAAAGTGACGAAGAAGCCAGAGCGTCAAGTCCGAGATCTTCCATCGTTTGTTTGTGTTGTTGGAAAATATTTCGAGAACGGTCGATGTTGTTCATTGTTTGGGACCGCCGGCATTCGTACAGCCAACATAATGCTTCGGGCCGAATTTACAAAGGGTTTCCACGAAACCTACCAGGTCTCCTAGTCATCACCGGCCTGGCCCTCCGCGGCGAGGCCGGCCTTGGCGAAGAGCATACAGCCATCGGACAGGGCCCCGTTGCGGTCGAAGGGCATCTGGGCCCGGTTGGCGATGGGTTTGCCCCAGGGGGTGGGCCGCAGGTAGTTCCGGTCATGGACGAGGCATCCCTGGGCGGCAGCGGCAATCAACGGGTCGGCTGAAGGGGCGGACGAGAGATCATATGAGGAAGGGGGAAGTGAGATCTGGGGGATGCAGACCGGAGCGTCGCATCAGCCCCAGGGCGGCGCACATGGGTGCCGTCCAGCCCAGGGTCTGGCCCAGGCTGTCCAGCATGGCCACACACCAGCCCGCACTGGCCCGCGCGGCCGGGTCCCCCCGGGCGCAGTCCCGGGCCAGCTCCTCGGCCGTGCGGCAGACGAGGGTCTCGGCCCCCTTGGCGCAGGTCTGGAACATGGCCTGGGGCATGAGGTTGAAGGGGAGTCCGGCGCCCAGGGGAGACTCGACGCGCCCGTAGCTGTACAGCGACTCGATCGTCAGAACGGCCAGCCAGCCGCGGAGGGCGGCCAGTGCCAGGGCGATGACGGTGTCCTGGTAGGCCGGCCGGTCGGCGGGCTGCTCCGGGGAGAGGATGGTCAGGGTCTCCCCGAAGAGGCGCGTCAGGGCGGAGGCGCCCGGGGCGGGAGCCGCGAGGGCGAGGAGCCCGAGCCAGTCCATCCCGGCGCAGAGGTGTGCGTAGGCGGCCATCGGACGGACGGCCGGGGTCGAGTCGGCCTGCAGGCAGCCGCAGAAGGCGGACAGCAGGCGCTGGATGTGCGGGAAGGCGCGTCCGGAGGAGGCCTGCAGGGGGATGGGAGATGAAGGACATCAGGTCTCAATGACAGAATGAATTGGTGACAGTCTGGGCAGCCAGGGCTCGCACGATGTTCGTTCTTCGCCTCGTCACAGACATTGTGCTTCAAAGATCCAAAAGGTGCGATGTGACACCCCCAAGCCTGAGGATCCGGTTCAATCAAAGAAGGGGTTCAATCAAAGAAGGACTGGGGTCACCAGAAGGCACTCCCCGCTGTGAAACCGTGCCAGGCACGCGAAGCGAGACGTTTCCTAAGGTAACTCAGATTTCTGTGCAATTTGTATTTCGCACGATTGTGGAAAAATGGCAGAACCCACCCCACTGAGAGAGAGCGAGCTCCGTGGCAAACTGCAGGAATTTTGATCGAAGAAGTCCTCAGCATGCCGGGATGATGAAGTATTTGACCACTCCGAAAAATTATGGGTCTGACAAAAAAAAAAATAAGCTGTCATCCAAAACAATCACCCGCCACGAACAACGAACCTTCCCCTGGGCCCAGGCGGCCGTGGCCTCGACGCGCACCTCATCCATGGCGCTGGCCACAAGCTGGTTGGCGAAGGCGGTCAGGAGGAACAGGGCCGGGCACTCGGCCTGCCCCGACCTGCACAGCTCGGCCGTCCCCACGAGGGTCTTGGCCGGGTGGGGGGGCGGGTCGGCCTGCCCCCGGGCTCGGTGGGCCTCCACCAGGAGGGTCACGCACTGCGCCGGGCGGGTGGAAGGAGAGCGGACATCATGATGAGTAAAAAAAACAAAAACGAAGATCCCCTACGTGGGGGCAATGGCGGTCGGCGATGATGATGATTGGAACTGATGACTGATGATGGTGGTGGTGATGATGACTGGACGATGATGGCGATGATCTCATGGTGAGAGGAGCAGTGATGGCGGGCGGACCTTCTGCATGGCCTCGAGTTCAATCTCGGGCCGCTGCGGCTTGACGGGGGACAGGCAGGCCGCCAGGGCCACCAGGGCCGTCCGGGCGGCGATGACGTGCATGGGGGTCGCCCCGGGGGCCACCGCGGCGCCCACCTGGGCCACCACGGCAGCCCCGAAGGCGGCGCGGGTCTCGGGGTCCGTGTGGGCCGTCGGACGGAAGCGGGTCGAGACGGTTGACCAGAGCAGCGTCCGCAGGGAGGCGTCTGTGGCAGGCACACCGGGCGAGAGGAGGATTGATGATGATGGTGGCAAGATGGGGGGAGTTGGTGACGCACACAGCAAGACAGAGACAGATCGAGACAGACAGACACAGCCAGCCAACCAACCAGCCAGCCAGACAGACAGACAACCGAGCCTAGCCAGAGCACAGACAGACAGACAGACAACCGAGCCTAGCCAGAGCACAGACGAACAGACAGACAACCGAGCCTAGCCAGAGCACAGACGAACAGACAGGGCAAGGAGCCAGCCAGAAACGGCAAGTGGGATGGAAGGGGTTGGGGAGTCGGCGAGGGCTTCGCGGGATGCGGACCGGCCAGGTCGCCCAGCATGCGCATCATGAGGCCCTGGAAGTGGAGGTACCCGGGGCTCGAGGCCAACACCACCTCGGCGAAGCTGTGGATCAGCTGTTCGAGCTCCTTGTCCTGGTTCCGCGGGCCCTCGGTCGAGGCAGCAGGGGCCGGGGCCGGGGCCGGGGCCGGGGCCGGGGCCGGGGCCGGGGCCGAGGCAGCAGGGAGGGGTGTATGGACCATGGACTCGATGGTCTCCAGGGCAGCCGCGAAGCCGTCCCGAGCGCTCAGGCGTACGAGCACCTCCACCAGGGCGCGCGAGGTCTGGAGGGGAAGGAGGTCGAGGGGGAGGCGGAGCGAAAGGGATGACGCCATCGTGCGGGGGCATTCAGGTCATGGGCGCGGCACCCCAGCTCACACCCACCCTCTGCTTGCCCCCGCCAGGCCGGGCCGGATGGGATGACGTCAATCATGATGAATGGACGATGTAAGACACCATCACCACCATGAGCGGGGGGTGCGGGGGCCGGTGGCAGGAGGGCGACAGACGTCCTGGTGCCAGTCGGCGTGGTGCTTCAGGAATGCCTCCCGGGCCTGGGCGGCGGCGGCGGGTGTGGCCCGGTCGGCGATCATCCGCACGACCTGCTTCTGGGCGCTCACACGGACGAAGGGCTTCGTCGGGTCGGGCACTGCGCGCGCGGACGGACGGAACAGAGAGACGACGTGCGAGAGACAGAAACAGCCACGCGAGAAGGCAGAAGGGATGAGCGAGGGTGCGGAGCAACACCTTGCCACTGCCCTGGTGTGCTGAGGTGATCTATCTGGCTGACTGCTCATGGTTGGATATTGGCGATGATTGGGTCGTGGTGCTGGTGCCCGTGATGGGGTGGGTGATGATGGTGCCGAGGCGATGCCCAGAAGGTGTGTGTGTGTGACGACTGCCGAGGAAGAAGACGCAGCGGGGGGTGAGTGCGGACCCTTGGCGCTGAACGTGGGCACGAGGTCGCCCACCAGGGCCGCGTGCCGGGCGGCGGGCAGGAAGGCCGACACGCTGCGGAGGGTCATCGAGGCCACAGTCCCCGCGGCCGGGGTGCGAAGCATCTGGGGGCAGAGCCGAGAGGGCGATCATAAAAGGGTGATGACGACGTGGGGGTGATGGAGACGTGGGGGGCGATGTGCGTGATGGTGACGTGGGGGGCGATGACGACGTGAGGTGGGGTGATGGAGACAGCACGCCACAGGAGGAGACCGACCGAGGTGAGGCAGGCCAGGTTGGGGGTCGGGGAGGGGGGGGGGGGGGAGGGGGGATACCGACCGAGGTGAGGCAGGCTAGGTTGGAGTCGCAAGACGGGGCCGCGATCTGCTGCAGGGTGGCGATCAGGTACGTGTAGGCGCCCACGGGCAGCGACTTGAACATCGCCCGCTGAACGGAACGGCGAGGGGAGGCGATGGCAGGGAAGGCGTCATGTGAGGAGGCAGGCGATCAAAGGGAAAGACGCCGAAGATCCATGGCCATTCCAGGGCCAAACGGCACGAGACGGAGACCGATGGGGGCGGGGGCGGGGGGCGGGGACGGGGCGGACCTCGTCCTTGGTGAGGGGCAGCCGGCCCCAGCCGAGCAGCCGCAGGGCGCCCAGCATGGTCAAGTTGCGCACCCGCGGCGCCTCCTCGGGCGCGGCGGCTGCCTCCTCCTCCTGCGCCCCGTCGTCCGGCATCCGTGGGGGCAGATCAGCCGCGACGGGCTTCTCCTCCACCTCCTCCGCCTCCTCCTCTTTCTCGGCGTCATCATCGCCATCCTCGGCCGGCTCCTCGGGCTTGGCCATCGAGGGGTCGGGCGGGACCATGACCCACGAGTCGGGGGCGGCCTCGGCCTCGGCCGGCAGGAGCACAGGCATGGGGGCCCCGGGCGCCGACCCGTTGGGCACCGTCCCGCTGACGCTGAGCGACCCGTGGCCGGTGGAGGCCTGGACGAGGGAGCCCGAGACACTGCCGCACCCACCGGGGGGGAGGAGAGACGCGGGTGGAGGGAGCGTGTGTGTCGGAAAGTGGAGATCGCGGTATGGTGGTGAGAGGTGGGTGGAGGATGGACAAATTCACGGAGCCTGAGCGGGCGTCAAAAGTGCTTCATGGATTTTGACGGTGAAAGAGGGCACATGCACGCGGACGAAAGGTCAGGTCGACGGGAAATGGGCGCAGTGCTGGGGATGCGGAGGTGGCGGTGGACGGGGGGCTGAGCAGACAGGGTGGCGCCGACAAATGCGGGCGCGCCCTGGGCCGAGGAGGGCAGCAACATGAGGCCCCGGCTGGCGATGACGATCAGGGTGTGCGCCTCCTGCAGGGCTTCCGAGTGGTCGTCCCGGCCGGCCACGGCGCGGGCAACCTTGTGGAGCTGGAGGGGGGGCGGGTGGGTGGGGTGAGAGCGTGTTCAAGTCAGCACTCAAAACGCCAAACTGTGGCAGAGTGGCATACACGAGGCGGGCATACGACAACTCGATGGGCTGGCGCGTTGAAGGGGCAGGGCTCATGCGGGTGCGCGTGCCAATCCCGTGAGGCAGAGGAGGCAGCACGAATGGGCAGAGACCCCCAACAAGCACAATCACCCCGCCCACCGCGGAAAGACGACTGACTTTGGAGGCGCCCGCGACGGCCTTGACGATGCCGCGCCAGGCCAGGTTGGCCTCGACCTCGGGCTGTGCCAGCATCCGGCCCAGCGCCCGGGCGGGCACGAACCGGAGGAAAGGCACCACCACCTGGTGGCGCCCGCTCCGCTCGGCGCAGGTGGCCGTGCAGACGTTGGTCCCGGCGCTGGGCCCGCTGCCCCGGGTGAGCCCGTCGCTGTTCCGGGTGGATCGAGTCATGCCGTCGATGACGCGGGATGGCGGCTGGCTGAAGGGCAGCCGCTGGGTGACGTGGGCCCAGAAGAGCCGGGGGATGGTCCAGGCCCAGGGCAGCCCGTGCAGCAGGACGGCCGTGAAGCTGCGCCGCAGGGCGCGGTGGCCGAGCAGGGGGACCAGCGAGGCCAGCCGGTAGAATGTGTCCTGCTCGAGCTCGCGAAGCTCGGGGATCGGATAGAGGCCAAGCTCGGCACTGGCGGGGGGGGGGGGGGGGGGGGGGGGGGGGGGAAGAAGAGGCGAGGATGAGAGGGCGGTGGGGATGATGGTGAACGTGGGGGCAGGGGTGGGGGGTGGATGAGGACAAATGAGGCCGATGCTCATTGGTGGCGCTGATGCTCCGGCCCGGCCCGGCCCCGCCGCTCCACAGGCACGCACGCAGCATCAGGCACCTGGTATGTCGGTCCGTGCCAGCGGCAGCAGCATCAGGCAGCAGCAGCAGCAGCAGCAGCAGCAGCAGCAGCAGCAGCAGGCAGCAGCAGCAGGCAGCAGGCAGCAGCAGGCAGCAGACCTGGCCAAGTCGCCAGGGATCTCATCACGGGCATCGCCCCGGCTCGCGGCCTCCTCATTCTCATCCTCCTCTTCATCATCTTTCTCCTCGCCCTTCCCCTCCTCGGCCTCCTCCTCCTCCTCTGGCGCAGCCTGCTCATTGCGCTTCTCAGTGCCCTCGTGCTGGCTGGTGGGTCGCCTGGCGGCCTCCCGGGCGGCCCGTGCGGCGGCCAGCTGGTCGGCCCGCTCCCGCTCGACCTCCTCGGGCGGCCGTTCGACAATCTCCCCCGGGGCGGCCATCGTCGGCTGGTATGCGGCCGACGGGGCGCCGCTGCCGACCTCCGGCTCGTCATCGAACAGATGACCGAAATCGGCACACAGATCCTCCTCCTCATTCTGCTGCTGCTGCTCCTGGGCCGCTGCGGCCTGCCGGGCCTCCTGATGCTTCTTGCGGGCTGCCAGATGGGCCTCCACCTCCTCGCGCAGCTTGCGTTGGCGCTCCTCCTGGCTGGGCTTCGACGGCTCGGGGCCCAGACCGAATATGTCGTCCAACAGATTCAGATCATCGTCGCCTTTTGGCTCCTCGGTGGCCGCAGGCGGTGGGGCGTGGGCAGCAGCAGCAGCCGGGGCCGCGGTTGACGTCGATTTGGGGGCGGCGGCGGCCGGGACAGACGAATCCCCGAAGATGTCGTCGAAAAGGCCGACCGCCTGCATCATCTCGTCCTCCTTGTTGGCCTCGGCCGCGCGCCTCAGGGCCGCATAGTCGGGCACGACAACAGCCGGGGCCGCCGCCGGGCCGCAGGGACCGGGACCAGCGGACGGGGCAGGAGCCTCACCCGTCCCCTCCTCCTCCTTCTCCTCTGCCTCTGCCTCCTCTGCCTCCTCTGCCTCGGGCTCCTTCTCCTCCTCCTTGTGTTCCTCCTTGTGTTCCTCCTTGTGTTCCTCCTCGGCTGGCTGGGGAGGCGCCTGGGCGGCCATCCCCTTGCTGAAGACCCAATTCCACAGGCGGCCCAGGAGCCCCTGCTTGACGGGCTCCGGGATTGCCGCCTCCTCGGCCTTGACCTCGGCCTCATCCTCTGCCTTGGCCGGTCCGGGTGCCGTGGCCGTGGCGGCGGGGGTCGTGGCCATGGAGGCGGTGGCCGTGGCGGCGGGGGTCGTGGCCGTGGCGGCGGGGGCCGTGGCCCGAGCGTGGGATTTGGGCGGCGCGGCGGGCCGGAGCGGCTCGGGCGAGAAGCGCGGCATGTGGCGCAGCACGAAGTGCAGCCATTGGACCAGCAGGGCGGGCGGCTGGGTCATGTCCAGCCGGGCGCAGAGCCCCGCCAGGATGGTGCCGTTGGTGTAAGCCGCGACGGGGTGGGCCAGGTAGGGCTGCAGGGTCACCAGCAGGTCGATGGCCAGCTGGGCGGCCCGGGATGTCAGCCGGGTGCGGATCTCCTCGTAGCTCTCAAACACCCGCTCGCCAAGCACGAGGAACCCGGCCTGGAGCGTCAGCGGGTCCGTCTCGTGGCGGCATGCCTCGGCCAGCAGGCCCACCAGGCGCTGGGTGTAGGCGAAGTCGGCCCGGTGGTCGGGCGGCACCCCACCGGCCATGGGGTCCGTCAGCATGGCCACGTGGCGGGCGCGCTGCTCGGGGGTGACCTCGGAGGGGCTCAGCACGGCGGCCAGCAGGGAGGACGTCCCGGACGGGCCGCGGAGGGGCTCGTAAGGGGCTTTCAGGGTCGCCAGCAGGTGGGAAACAGGCAGCCCCGGGATGGCCGTCAGCCGCTGGGCCGCATGGCAAAGGGCCTCCACCAGGAAGCCGTGCCACAGATTCTGCAGGACCAAGAAGCATCATCATCATCACCCGCAATCCAACCGAGAGAGAGAAAACAGAAACATGCTGAGGGCGGGAAAGGACTCCCACACGATCGGGGAGAAGTCGCCTTCCTCACCACCCGCACCACTCCCCAACCGGACCTGGCACACGGGCGTGGGGGGGCTGCACCGGGCGGTGATGAGGTCGCACAGGCGGCGCAACTTGGCCAGGTGATCGGAGCTCATGGCGGGCAGGACGGCCATCAAGGCGGGCACCCGCTGGGCCAGCCCCATGAGAACCTGCCCGGGGCGGTGCGTGGGCGAGCGAAAAAAAACAACAAAAAATGAAAAACAACAAAGACAAGTCCGGGGTCTGGTGGGGATTTTTCTGAACCGGTATTCACCGGCTTTTGCCCATCCAGCGAGTGCATCCCCACCATTCATTCGCGTTCGTGTCCAGCGAAACCCCCGATCATCATCGGGTGGGGGACGGGAGGCGATGGGAACGAGACCTGGGCCTCCTCACTTGCGGCCTGGCGCAGGAACATGTCCAGGGTGAGGCCCAGCTCGGCCTCCAGGACGGCCGGCTCGGCGATGATGGTGGCCGTCAGCAGGGCGCCCAGGCCCTGGGTGCGCTCGTTGGGCTTCTTCTTGTGGCAGGCTGCATGGAGCTGCTTACGGGCCGCGGGCAGGCCCTCCCGGACCAGGGCCAGCAGGTTCTGCGGGAGGGTGCTGTAGCGCTCCAGGGCCTTGACTTGGGACAGCGAGGTCCGCTGCTCGGCCGGGACGGCCAGCAGGAGGGCGCGCGGGGAGCAGAGGCTGCACCGCTCGCACCGGTCCTCGTTGGTGCCCTCGGCCAGCAGGGCGGCTGCCAGGATGCGCGGCACGAGGGACTCCAGCGGGCATGTGCGGAGGTCGGCTGGGGGTGCGGGAAGGACGGGGGGAGGGGGTGTCGATGACGACGAGGAACGCGCCGGGTGGGAGAAGTGGGGGGAGGGGGGGGGGGGGGGGGGCAACATGGGGGAGGATTGGGGGTACATAACCCCATCACTCCCGGAAAATGAGTTCTCGACGCCAATCGACCAGTTCCTC
Source organism: Paratrimastix pyriformis (assembly GCA_027972325.1). Lineage (NCBI taxonomy): Eukaryota > Preaxostyla > Paratrimastigidae > Paratrimastix > Paratrimastix pyriformis. The sequence goes on along the minus strand of JAPMOS010000044.1, from coordinate 150,844 downwards.
CACGACCGTTTACGAGAATGACTGCAATTCACTGCGCCACAGGAGGGGAGTCGAGGGCGACTTCGACAGGGGCATGACGGACCGGGAAACCCGAGGGGGTCACATTCGGCGGCCGGGGCGGGGCCGACCGGGTCCCACTCGGCAGGAACCCGGGGCAGGACGGTGTACTCAAACAGCTGGACGGTGCACCCGAAGAGGTTCCTGCCCGGGGCGGCCAGGAATTTGAGCAGCAGCCCGTGGAGCAGGGGCGCCACCTCGGCCCGGGTGAAAGCCACCAGGGCCCGGCCCACATCGGAGGGCAGCTTGGGGAAGGACAGGGTGTCCACGATCCGGCTGACCACCCCGTGCAGCACGAAGGCCACCCGGTGCAGGTGCGGCAGGGCGCTGCTGGGGTGGTTGACCACGTCCGAGTCCAGGTAGGGGTTGGTCAGCTGCAGCGAGCGGTAGGCCCGCAGGAGGACGGTCGCTGCAGGGAAAAGGAAAAGAGGCAGCGGGTTTGGCCTTTTCGTCACTCCCTCCCATGTTTGCCAACAAGAAAGATCCGAAACAAATTTTCGGAAGATGTGTATGCATTTGCTTTGGTTGTATGTTACTATAACATTTTTTTTTGTTAATTGAATTATTCCATTTTTTTAAAAAGGATTTGGAGTGAACAGCACCAACGGGCGAGCATGGCAGGGGGTGAGGGCGGACCTCGGGCGAGGGAGGGGGCGCCGAGGGAGGCAGCCGAGGGCCCGTAGTGATTGGCACAGGCGGAGCCGACGGCGCTCCATGCGTGCTCCATCAGCCGGACCATCACAAAGCGCAGCATCCAGGATGCCCAGGCGTGGGTCCGCACGATCAGGGGCGGCCGGAGCTACGGGCGGACCACCGGGGGGTGATGGGTGGGGAGTCGACAGGAGGGGGCGTGGCGCTGACCTTGGCGTTGGACCACTTCCAGCTGTCGCGGCCCATGGCTGCGGCCTCGGGGATGCGCGCCACGCAGAAATCGGTCAGCCACAGGAGGAAGGCCTCGTCCATCTGGGGGGGGGGGGGGGGGGGGAGGGGCGATCCGATCAAAAAGGGCTCGGTCGGGGAGGCGGGCGATGGGACTTTCCCGGAGCGGAGGAAACCGACCGCCATCAGGACGCAGAGGGCAGGCGCGAGGATGCTGAATGTGGGCACCAGAGCATTGGCCCCGCATTGCTCCAGCTGCAGTTTGAGAAAATCTGCATCACCCCGGGGGGTTGAGGTCTCAGCAAAGATAATGGAGCGCAACAAACCTTGCAACTGCGTAGGGGCCACCTGAGCGATCCGTGACCAGTTGGGCCGATGTCCCCAGAGGCGGGGCAACATGCCGGCGATCACAGCCGGAGAGCATTCCGCCAGCACGATGCTGGCCAACATCGGCCCGGATGATTCCATGACGGGCGCAATGATGGCATCGGCCAGATCGCGCGAACGGATGGCCTGCAAAAGAAATGAACGGATGTCTCCCCAGGTGTAATGATGGCGATGCAGACTCGGAGAAGGGCGATGCTCGTCCGATAATCGAGCGTGGTCAATGTGTTCAAAACATCCGAGGAATCTTTGACGAGTCCGCCGAAAGCACGCGCGGCCAGACGGCGGACGTACACGACCGGAGCGCTCAGGCAGAGTTTAAGTCCCTCGGCATTGGAGGAAAGTTTGGCCAACTGAACAGCAACATATTGGGAATGAGGATCTCCTTGGAGCAGGTCGCGAAAGGTCGCATCGGAAACCCTGAAGCCATCCTCTTTGATGAGCTTGGCAAGGGTGTAATAGAGCGACTGGTCCTTCTCCTGTCCCGCCTTATCGGCCTCGAGGATGCGCCTAACAAAAAAAACTGAATTGAGAGGGGAAATAATCAGAAAAAACGAACGGACGTGCAGTCCATGTTGGATTGGGGAAAGTACCCTCTGGGCGGGTCGTCCACAAGGAGAGAGGGGCCACCCGAAGTGCTGTCGTGAGGAGAGCCATCTCATGTGAGTACAACCAGGTCTTGTGGTGGGAGTGCACTTCAGATCTCCTGGGTCCTTTCGTATATCTCCATCATCATTTTTTCTCTCCGATCCTCTTCTTCGTTCATCAGTTTATACCGCATTTGCATTCGAGTTGGTCTCTCCCCGTTCGTCTTGTCAAAAGGGCTCGCCAGACACATATGCCCAATTATCCCAACAGCTCTCAGAAATTTGCGAAATTTGGAGGGATCTCTGAATTTACGATCGACGACAAGTTCGAAAAATCCCCTTAGACTCTGATTCTCTCGTGAGATTTTGTCAAAAGAGTCGTGGAATTCGGAGATTGAACTCAAGTCTCATTGTGATCCGATCACATCGGAGAGATGACCGCAATAGAGATTTTAATCGATGGTGGGTGAGGCTTTCACGAGGAACCCGTTTCCACGACGACGCAGCATTTTGGAAGTGCAAAAGCCCTGCGTGTTCGAGCTTATGCCACCCCGGAGAGCGTGGGTGCGTCTTCTACTCAGATCCCTTCCCCCTACTCCTCGGAGTCATTTCGCACACTTTGATGGCCACCGTTCCTCTTGGCCAAGAAGAAACGTTCGTGGATGTGGTTTTGCGGAGGGGCAGCTACTGCCCGGACCGGAAGGCCGTGACCTTCTTCACAACCGGCGAAGTCACTGGCCCCAAGCAAGTCACCACTTACGCAGAAGTTTGCCGTCGTTCCCGTGCAATTGGGCAGCTTCTGCTTCAGAAAAAATGCGAAGGGCGCTGCGCCATCTTGCTTTTCGCCCCTGGGATTGATTTTATTCATGCCTTCTTCGGCTGCATGTTCGGGAAGGTTGCGAGTGTTCCAATTTATCCACCCGACCCGTCCCGTCTGCGTCAGTCGCTTGGTCGAATGGTGATGATTCTCGCTGACTGCGAGGCTCCCCTCATTCTGACCAATCGTGAGATGCACAAAGCATGCATGCCTTTGATGCACACTGTCCCCGAGCTTGCTCGCGTCCAGTGGGTTTACACTGATGAGGCGGCCGATGCTCTTGCCGACGAGTGGGTCAACCCCGGAATCTCTTCGGAAACCATTGCTTTTCTGCAGTATACCAGTGGCTCTACTGCAAACCCCAAGGTCATTTTTTTTCACCAGTTGCTCTGCCTGACGAGATGGGCATACATTTTTTCCCCGGCTGACTCTTCGGTCTCTTCCTCTGGTCTCTCTCCTTTTTTCCAGGGTGTGATGGTTACCCATGGCTCTGTGATGGACAACGAACGTCGTATTGCGAAGGCTTTCCACCACGAGTTCGATCCTCCCATTCCGACTTGCACATGGCTGCCTATCTACCACGATATGTCTGTCCCTCCTTCTCGTTTGCACTACTCGGGTGAAAAAAAACCAAACAGTGGAGTTTTCGATTGCCTTCTCCGCTCTCGCCCCCCTACTCACCTTTTTCTCTTCCTGCTGCCTCTCCGGGGTTGATGATTGCTTGGCCGGGCCAGGGGTCTCATCGGCACCATGATGAACCCCTTCTTCGTCGGGGCCGAGTCGTACATGATGAGCCCCATTGCCTTCCTGAAGCGGCCCCTGCGCTGGCTGCAGCTGGTCAACTTCTGCCGGGCCCACTCCACCGGCGGGCCCAACTTTTCCTACGAGATGGTCATGCGCAAGGTCACCGACGAGGACTGCCGGGCCATCAACCTCGACCTGAGCTGCCTCGAGGTGCTCTTCTCGGGCTCGGAGCCCATCCGCGCCTCCACCATGCAGCGGTTCGCCGACCGGTCCGTGCCCGCCCCGCGCCCCCAACCCACCCCTTCTCATCACCGTCTGGTTCGGCTGGCAGCTTCAAGAAGTTCGGCCTGAACCCCAAGTCGTTCGGCCCCTGCTACGGGCTGGCCGAGTCGACCCTGATGGTGACCTACGACCAGGGCCTCTTCATCCGGTCCTTCTCGGCCACCAAGCTGGCCAGCCTCGAGGTGGTGCCCGTCCCCGAGGATGACCCCGGTCCGTCCGGCACCCCGCCCCCTCCCTCCCCCAAGCCATCCTCCAATCATCACCATCTTCCAATCATCACCATCATCCAAGCATCACCATCATCCAATCATCACCATCTTCCAATCATCACCATCTTCCAATCATCACCATCTTCCAATCATCACCATCTTCCAATCATCACCATCTTCCAATCATCACCATCATCCAATCATCACCATCCCCAGATGCGGTCAAGCTGTGCGCCAGCGGGATCAACCAGGACGAGGATGGCCAGCGGATCGCCATTGTGCACCCCTTCGACCTGACCCTCATGCCGGCCAACCGGATTGGGGAGGTCTGGATGGCCAGCGGCTCCGTGGCCAAGGGCTACTGGAAGCAGCTCGAGCAGGACCGCGAGCTCTTCCGGGCCTACCTCACCACCGGCGAGGGGCCCTTCCTTCGTCCGTCCCCACCTCCTTGCCGATTCCACTGCCTACATCCCCCCAGGGTCATAAAGACTGACCGGGCGATATCCCCCCCCCCCCCCCCCCCCCCTTCAGGCTCGGGTGATCTCGGCTTCACGTACGAGGGCCACCTCTTCGTGACGGGCCGCCAGAAGGACATGATTATCATCCGCGGGAAGAACGTCTACCCGCAGGACGTCGAGCTGGTCGTCGAGGCGTCCCACCCGTCCATCCGGCCGGGCTGCATCTCCGTCGTCGGGATCGACGTGGCCGACGAGGAGCAGCTGGCCGTCGTCGCCGAGGTGCGCGAGGGCCAGACCTGCTACGACCAGGTCCGCCACAGGGCCCCCCAGCGACCTCGGCTGGGAAAAGGAGACGGTGCAAATGAAAGGGAGTGCTGGCGTGCTGCCTCGTCGTGTCGTCATCATGATCGGCATCACCATCATCATCATCCAATCTCACCAACATCATCACCATCACCATCACCATCAACAACATCACCATCACCTCATTACCATCATCGTCATCACCATCATCACCATCATCACCGGTTTGCCCCGCCCCCCGCAGATCTGCACGGCCCTGGTGTCGGCCGTGAGCAAGCAGTGCGAGCTGGCCGTCTATCGGATTGCCCTGATCGAGCAGGGCTCGCTGCTGAAGACCTCCTCGGGCAAGATCCAGCACAAGGCCAACCGGGACTCGCTCATCCACCAGCGCTTCGAGGAGAAGCTGCTCTTCGAGTGGGACTGCAAGGTCGGTCCTCTGCGCACGTGGCTGTGGCTGTGGGATGTGTGGGTGGGATGGGTGGACGCCCCGATGAGGATTATCATACTCCGACCCTGCAAACCAAAAAGCAACCTTGCGGGGGCACCATGAGCTGATCTTTATGAACGCTTGCTGAGGGGCCGCCTTGCCAGCCGCCGTCCTTTTTTGTGTCGTCCCCGCGCACCGGCCGCCTCCTCATCCCCATCCCCCTTCGCTTCCCCCTCCCCCGCGCCTCCCCTCAGACCGGCGGCCACCCGACCGCCACTGGGGCGGAGGCCATGGCCGCCACTGCCCCCGCCGCAGCCCCGGCCACCGCTGCCCCGGCCCCGGCCCCGGCCACCGCCGCCCCGGCTCCCGCACCTGAGGCCCCGGCCACCGCCGCCTCGCCGGCCCCCATCCCGGCCCCGACCCCCGAGCCCCTCGTGGCCAAGGCGGCCGTCCCCGAGCGCCCGGCCCGCTCCATCCAGGCCCACCCCAACCCGATGGCCCTCTCCCAGGAGGAGATCGAGAACTGGATCGTCCAGGATGTCCGTCCCCCCAGCCCCGCCTTCCGGCCTTTGAAGTGTTGCGCCACCCCCATCCATATGGCCTGCCCTGTCTCCTGTCCAGACCTGTTGCGAGCGCTGCCCACCGACTTGCGTTTTCTGCCGGTTCTGTCCCGTCCCTTCTCACCTGTCCCCTACCCACCCACCCACCCCGACAACAGCTTGCCGCTGCGCTGAACATGGACGCGGCCGACATTGTCATCACGGAGACCCTCTCCAAGTACGGCCTCAACAGCCAGGCCGCCACCGAGCTCGCCGGGGATCTTGAGATCTTCCTCGGCCGCGAGGTCCGCCCCCTCGCTGCCCACCCACCCACCACCTCGTGCCCCCCCCCCCCCCCCCCCCCCATTTGTTCTTTGGTCTGCGAAAATATTTACAATCGCCTGCGGCCCGTCTCGCTTCCCTCCCCCAGGTCTCTGCCACCCTTGCCTACTCGTACCCCACGGTGCGCGCGCTGGGCCGGCACCTGTACGCCGAGCTGCGCGGGCTGGACGAGAACACCCTCGGCACGGAGAGCGACGAGGCGCCCTCAGCCGAGGGCGGCCTGGTGACGGGCAGCTCGCTGGGCAGCTCCACCACCCAGGGCGACCCCATCGCCATCGTGGGTATCGCCTGCCGCTTCCCCCAGGCCCATGGGCCCGCCAACTTCTGGCGCAACCTGGTCCGTGGTTGCGGTGGGTGGGTGGGTGGGGGATGGGGGGGACGTGCCCGATGAGGATTATCATACTCCGACCCTGCAAACCAAAAAGCAACCTTGCGGGGGCACCATGAGCCGATCTTTATGAACGCTTGCTGAGGGCACTCCCGTCCACCACAACCACAACCACAACCCCTCCTCCCCTCCCTTCTCTGAAACTGACCCACTCTTCCTCCTGTCACATGCTCCTCCTCCCCGGACAGGTCAACAAGGTGGACGCCATCACGGAGATCCCCCCGGAGCGGTGGGACTCGGCCACTTACTACGACCCCGACCGGACGGCCCCCGGCAAGATGAACACCAAGTGGGGCGGCTTCCTGGGCGACGTGGCCCTCTTCGACCACCAGTTCTTCGGCATCTCCCGCGCCGAGGCGGCCCGGCTGGACCCCCAGCAGCGCCTGCTGCTGCAGACCCTCTGGGAATGCATGGAGGACGCCGGCGCCCCCCAGGAGAAGCTGGCCGGCTCGCGGACGGGCATCTTCGTGGGCGCCTCGGCCTCCGAGTACGGCTCGCTGCAGACCCGCTACGCAAAGATGGTCTGTCGGGGGGGGCGGGACGGGACGGGAGGTTTTCTGTTGGGAGGGCTGCCGGAGGGTGTCTGTGACTCGCGACTCACTGCTGTCTCCCCTCCGCAGTGCGACGCCTACACGGGCACGGGCAGCGCGCTCTCCATCCTGGCCAACCGGCTCTCGTACCAGTACAACTTCCAGGGCCCCAGCATGGCCATCGACTCGGCATGCTCCAGGTCGGTGCCTCCATCCCCCCGCCCCCTTGCCTCCATCCCCCATCCCCGGCACGGGCACCACCGCAGTCCCGGGCGATGAGCCCACCCCCATCCACACGAGTTAGAGCCCTCCGCTCCTGACCTCATGAGCGCGTGCGGTGTAGAAACCGTGTCACATCAAAACTGCTCCTGGCGGGGGGAACACTTTTCCACGGGGCGGTTCGCATCCCCCCATCGGATCCCCCTGCCTGCAGACATCCCCCCATCCCCATCCCCCCTGGGCCCTGGCCTGTTCATTTGCCACATACCACCCATCCGCACCACCAATGACCATCCCACTCCTCGTCTCCTCCCACCCCGTGTCATGCAGCGCCCTGGTTGCGCTGCACCTGGCCTGCCGCTCCCTGCGTGCGGGCGAGACCAAGGCCGCCTTCGCCTGCGGCAGCAACATGCTGCTGAACCCCTCGGTCTCCGTCTCCCTGGCCAAGGCCGGCTTCTTCAGCTCCGACGGGTCCGCACCCCTCCCCCCCTCCCCGCTCCTGTCCTCTGGCCATGGCCATGACCATATTATGGCATTGCCTGTCTGGTGGGCTGGTTGGCCTTTTTCTTCTTCTTCTTCTCTTCGTCGCGCCGTCCACGGGGCGGAGCCTCTCCCTCCCAGCCCCCGGTCCAGGACTCGAATGGCGCGCAGAGCAGACCGCACAGTGCGCTGAAAATGAAGGCGGCGACCACCCCCCGTGTCCCGCCCTTCTAGTAACGGCACACACATTCCCCCCGCTGTCCTCGTGTCGCACCACCGCACCATCTGCACACCTCATCCTCCCCTCCCTCACCCCCTCGCAGCCACTGCAAGGCCTTCGACGCGGCCGCCGACGGTTACGTCCGCTCGGAGGGCGTCGCCACGCTGATGCTCAAGCCCCTCTCGGCCGCCCGGGCGGCCCACGACCGCATCTACGCGCTGGTCCGCTCGTCGGCCGTCAACCAGGACGGCCGCAGCAACGGGCTGACCTCGCCCAACGGCATGGCCCAGGAGGCCCTCCTCACCGAGGCCTACCGCAGCGCCGGGGTGACCCCTGGCCAAGTGCAGTACGTCGAGGCGCACGGCACGGGCACCCGGCTGGGCGACCCCATCGAGGTCAACGGTCGGTGAGCGCTCCATCCCCCTTTTTTTGAGAGAGAGAGATTATCTCTCTCTGTGTGTCTGTGTGTCGGCGTATGTCCGTCATCATGATGAGCACACGTAAATCATTCGCTTTGAGCGGGGGCATCCCCCCCGTGCTGATGCCAACAAACGTCTCTGATTCGGCCAAAAACAGCCATGTCCTGCCTCCCTGCCTCCATCCCCCCCTGTCTCTCGGCACTCACCACATCCCCCCACCCTCCACCCTCCCCTCCCCTCCCCGCTCAGCCCTGGCGGCCGTCCTGTCGGGCCCGACCCTGCGCCCGGAGGGCACCACCGAGCCGCTCCGGATCGGGTCGGTCAAGTCGAACATCGGCCACACCGAGGCCTGCGCCGGCATGGCGGGGGTCATCAAGACGGCCCTCTGCCTGCACCACGGCACCTTGGTGCCCTCGCTGCTGCTCAAGACGCCCAACCCGCAGATCAACTTCCCCGCCAAGCGGGTCCGCGTCCAGACCGAGGTCGAGCCCTGGCCCGCGGGGCTCTTCCCCGACCCCGCCACCGGTCCGCCATCCTCACCCCTCACCCTCCATGCTGCCTCCCTCACCCCGGTCATCCCCGCCCCGGTCGTTCTTCGAGTGGGTTCGGCAATCATCGAGCAATGGCGGGACGCGCCCCCGGAACCCATCTTTCCACCAACGATCTCACGCGGCTTCCCCTGGTGGCCCATTTCTCTTTCTTCTTCTCTCCGGCAGGTGAGCTGACCCGGGTCGCCGGCGTGAGCAGCTTCGGCTTCGGCGGCACCAACGCCCACGCCGTCCTGCAGGGCACCCCCTCCGCCGACACGCTGGCCGCCCCCGCCCCCGCCCTGCCCGCCTCGGACGCTGGTCCGCCTCCACTGCAGTGGTGTCGTGTGTATCTGGGTGTGCGCGTGTGCGTGTGCGGATGCGTGTGCGTGTGTGTGTGTCTTGGTTGTGTTGGCGATGATGAATCGTATCCATTAATTTGCCGACTTCGGATGCCCGTCTTTCCCAAGATGGGCTGCTGGCGATTTGTCCCAGCCGAGCCAACACAACCCCCCACCCGTGGCTCCCTCATGCACTGCCTTTTGCTGTTGCTGTTGCCCCAATGCTCATCCCTGTTTCTCTCCGGCCCCCCAGAGCGCCCCGTCTTCGTGCTGCCCCTGACGGCCCGCACCCAGGGTGCCCTCCGGGACCTTGCCAAGCTCTACCGGGACCGGCTGACGGCCGGCGTGCCCGCGGCCGAGCTGGTCTCAGCCCCGACGACCACCGTCCCCACCCTGCAGCTGATGCGGGATCTCTGCTTCACGGCCGCCATCCGGCGCACCCACCTGGCGCCCTTCCGTGCCGGTGTCGCCTTCCGGACCCCGGCCGAGGCCCTGGAGGGTCTCGACAGCATCGCCCAGAAGCCCGAGGACGAGGAGGCCGAGGCGGAGGTCGCCCAGACGGCCGCCCCCACGGCCGTCCACCGGACGCTGCCCGAGGGCGTCGCCCAGTCGCCCGTCTTCGTCTTCTCGGGCCAGGGCCCCCAGCACCCCGCCATGGGGCGGCTGCTGTACGAGCGGGAGGCCGTCTTCCGGCAGACCTGCGAGAAGATCGACGAGGCCTTCATGCGCCACGCGGGCTGGTCACCCCTGACCTACTTCATCACCCAGACGGCCGCCTCCTCCCGGAAGCACCCCAACGGGTCCCTGACCCTCGAGGACACGGCCATCGCCCAGCCTGCCCTGGTCTGGCCGCCACGCCGCGCCGGGGCTTGCAATGATTGGGATGGGGCGGGGGTTGGGTGTGGGGATTCCATCACCACACGAGTTAGAGCCCTCCGCTCCTGACCTCATGAGCGCGTGCGGTGTAGAAACCGTGTCATAGCAAAACTGCTCCTGGCGGGGGGAACACTTTTCCACGGGGCGGTTCGCATCCCCCCATCGGATCCCCCCGCCTGCAGACATCCCTCCATTCCCTTCTTTCTGCCATTCCTGGGTCCCGGTTTTTCTTCTTTGTTTGACCCGACCCGCCTCACCATCCGCACACCCTCTCTCCTGCCCTCGTTGCCGCAGTTCATGATCCAAGTGGCCCTGGCGGCCCAGTGGCGCGCGCTGGGCATCCGCCCGGCGGCCCTGATCGGCCACAGCGTTGGCGAGATCGCCGCCGCCCACATCGCGGGCGTGCTGACCCTGGACGATGCCATCAAGCTGGTCATCCACCGGTCGGCCGTCATGCAGCTGGCCGTCGGCGGCAACGGCGGGATGGTGCAGCTCAACGGGATCTCGGTCGACGAGGTCCGGGCCTCGCTGCAGGCCCACGGGGACAAGGACGAGGAGGTCTCCATCGGGACGGTCAACTCGGACAATGTGGTGGTGCTCTCGGGCGTGGCCGCCGTGGTCGAGGCCGTCGCCGAGCGGATTAAGACCGAGCGCGACGAGGCCAACAAGGCCCTGCCCGCCTCGGCCGCGCCCAAGCCGGTCATCGTGCGCAAGGTGCACGTCAACTTCGCCTTCCACAGCAAGCAGATGTTGGCCCTCTCGGCCCAGTTCGCCGAGGGCTTCCCGACCCTGGCCGCCCCGCAGCCCGTCCGCGAGGACCTGGCCCTGTACTCGACCTACCTCAACGGCCAGAAGGCCCTGGGCCCCGAGTTCACCCAGGACTACTGGTGGGGCCAGATCCACAACCCGGTCATGTTCGGCGCCGCCGTCAAGTCGTGCCTCGCCCGGGGCCACCGAGTCTTCATCGAGGTGGGCCCGCACCCCGTCCTGGCCACGGCCATTGAGGATTGCATCGCCACCATGGCCGCCAACCCCACCGTCCCGACCCCGGCCCCTGCCACGGCTGTCGACGCTGCTGCTGCTGCCGCCGCCCCGGCCCCGGCCCCGGCCCCGCGCGTCTCCCTCACGGGCCTCAAGAACGCCTTCGTGGTGGCCTCCCTGCGCCGCCAGCAGCACGACGGGCTCATCCTGCGCCAGGCCCTGCTGCGCCTCTTCTGCGCGGGTCTGCGGCCCGCCTGGTCGTCGGCCTCGCTGGCCGCCCCCGCGGGCGCCACCTTCCTGCCGGACGCGCCCCTGTACCCGTTCCAGGAGGTCCGCTGCTGGTTCGAGGGCCTCACCGCCGAGGAGGAGGAGGCCGAGGAGCGTGTCGCCCGGGGCCACAGCCGCGCCGTGGCCGCCCGCCGGCGGGCCCGCCAGGCCCAGCGCCAGGAGTGGGAGGCCAATGCCCACCCCGTCCTGAACCGGCACCTGAAGCAGGCCGCCCAGGCGTACCCCCACGCGGACACCTTCACCGGGGTGCTCTCCATCCGCGGCGCCCCCACCAGCGCGCCCTTCCTGGCCGACCACGTGGTCCTGGGCGCACCCGTCCTGCCCGGGGCCGCCTACACGGACTGGCTGCTGGCCGCCGCCACGGCCGCGGCCCCTCGGGACGCGTTCACCCTGCGCAACGTGGCTTTCCTGCGGCCGCTCTTCGTGGGCCACATCCGGCAGACCCAGGTCCAGGCCTCCGTCCAGTGGGCCATCTCGCAGGGCTCCGTCTCGGAGAGCGTCGGCGAGATGAAGGTCGCCTGCCGGGTGACCCCGCCGACCACCAAGGGCTCCCTGGAGGCCCTCTCCGACCCGGCCCTGAGCCCCCTGGGCCTCACGGCCGACGCCCTGGTGGACCACGCCACGGCCCAGGTCCTTCTGACCGCCCCCGCGGCCGAGTCGGCCCTCGACCTGGCCGCCCTGCGCGCCCGGATGCACGCCCTGCCCGATGTCAAGGCCGCCCTCTATCAGCGGTTCGCCCACTCGGGCCTCCAGTACGGCCCCATGTTCCAGGGCATCACCGAGGTCATGACCCAGGCCCAGGAGGCCCTCTGCGCCATCCGGATGCCCGCCGGCCTGCTGGGCGCCGCCTTCCGGGTGCACCCGTCCCTGCTGGACGCGGCCTTCCAGGCCCTGGGCTCGGTCCTCTTCGAGCTGCCGGCCATCCCGGAGGGCATCTACCTGCCCGCCCGCATTGACACCCTCAAGATCCTGCGCGCGGTCGACCCCGCCTGCGCCGAGTACTTCGCCTACGCCCGGGCGACCACCCTGCCCACGGAGAAGGAGCCCGAGGTCGTGGGCAACATCACCCTGGTCGACGCCCAGGGCGCCGTGGTCCTGACGGTCGAGGGTCTCCACTGCCGCCGCATGTCGGCCGCCGAGCGGACCCTGTTCGCCCGCGAGGCCGAGCTGTCCACCCTCGGGTCGGCCCTGTACACCCCGATCTGGACCCCGGCCACCCGGCAGTACCCCGCCCCCCAGCCGGACGTCCCCGCGGCGGCCCCGGTGGCTTCGGCCTCCTCGGTGCCCTCGGCGGCCCCCAAGAAGAAGCGTGGCGTGTGGATGGTCTTCGGCGACCATGCCGGCCTGGGCGCGGAGGTCGCCCGGCGCCTGCTGGCCAAGGGGTCCGCCTCGACCGAGGTGGCCCTGATCCGGGCGGCCTCCGTCAGCGGCCCCGCCACGGCCCCCGCCCCGGCGGCCTCTGCCCCCTCGGACGAGCGGCTGCACCTGTACAGCGCCGACCCGGCCCTGTCCGGCTCGGTCCGCGAGGCGGTGGCCGAGGCGCTGGGCCTGCCGACCAAGGTGGTTCCCGGCAAGCACAACCCGGCCGCCATCGTGGCGCCCGCCCCGACCAACACCGAGGTCGAGTGCCTCGGCATCATCTACCTGTGGGCCCTCGAGCTGGCCCACATCACCGGCTCGCAGTTCTCCGCCGACCGGATCGACGCCTCCGTGGCCCTGTCCTGCCTGGGCGCCCTGCACCTCGTCCAGGCCATGGCCAACTCGGCCGAGGCCCTGGGCCAGCGCCACCAGCTGCCGCTGCTCTTCGTCACGGCCGGCGTGCAGACCCACCTGCTGGGCGAGTCCCCGGCCGCCAGCCCGGCCGAGCCGCTCAGCCAGCTGGTCGCCCAGCCGTCCGTCTGCATGGCCCCGCTGTGGGGCTTCACCCGGGTCGTCCAGCGCGAGCAGCCGACCCTCCTGCGCACGGCCCTGTTCGACCTGCCCGAGGGCGTGACCCAGACCCCGCCCGAGTGCGCCCGGTACATCACCCTGGAGATGGCCTCCCTGGCCGGCTTTGAGAGCTTCCCCAAGACCAAGGAGGCCCCCACGGCCGAGGAGGACCCGGCCGAGGGCGCCGAGACGGAAATCGCCCTCGACGCGGCCGGCACCCGGTTCGCCCACCGGCTGGTGCGGGTTCCGGCGCGGGCCCCCACGGCCCCCGCCCTGCCCGAGCGTCCGGCCCTCGATGCCCACGGCCTGTACATGATCACGGGCGGCCTGGGCGGCTTCGGGCTGGCCGTGGCCCAGTGGCTGGTGGCCCAGTGCGGGGTCTCGGGGCTGCTGCTGGTCGACTTCGCCGAGGCCGACAAGATCAGCCCCGAGAACCAGGCCGCCCTGGCCGCCCTGCGGGCCCTGCCCGGGGTCAAGCAGGTCCTGGTCGAGGGTGGCATCGACGTCACCGACCCGGCCGTCGTCCGGTCCCGGCTGGGGCCCCACATGGCCGAGGTGCGCGGCATCTTCCACGCGGCGGGCACCCTGCGCGATGCCCTGATCACGGCCACCACGGCCGAGGCCTTCGTGACCGTGCTCCGGCCCAAGGTGGTCGGCCTGGCCAACCTGCTGGCCGTCCTGCCGCCCAGCAACCGGTGCGAGTTTGCGCTGCTCTTCAGCTCGGTCGCCTCGATCGTCGGCTCGATGGCCCAGGGCAGCTACGCCGCCAGCAACGCCTACCTGGACACGCTCGCCTCCCGGGTGAGCCCCTCGGCCCCGACCAAGATCCTCAGCGTCAACTTCGGGCCGACTCTGGTGGGGATGTTCCTCGCCCGCCGTGAGCTGCTCGAGCCCCTGTCGGCCCGCGAGGGCGTGGCTCCGCTGACCCTGACCGAGGCCCTGACCGTCATGGGCCGGGCCCTGGTGGGCTCCGGGGTGGGCCTGCCCGCGGACGTGAGCGCCATCACGGCCCGGGCCACGGTGGGCTTCAGCAACCGGGTGGTCGCCTCACACATGCGCTGGGACCAGGTCTGGCTGCCCCCTCGCGCAGTTGGGGGATGATGGAGGGGAGGCCGGATTGAGAACAGCCTTCCTCATCATCTTTTTTTTGTCCATCCCGTTTTTGTAGGTTGCCGAGATGATGGTCGGCGCCCAGTCCCCCTCGCTCGTCCACGACCTGCTGCGGCCCTCGGGCCGCCTGTCGGCCGAGGAGGAGGAGAGCGCCGCCGAGGAGGAGGACAGCGAGGACGAGGAGGAGGAGCAGAAGCCCAAGAAGAAGAAGAAGGCCAAGAAGGGCGCCGCCCGGCAGGTCGACGCCAAGGAGGTCGAGGACTGGCTCCGCAAGGTCATCGCCGAGCACGCCAACGTCTCCCAGGGTCCGTCCCCGCCTGCCCCTGCCCGTCTGCCCTGCTCTCTCATCGGTGAGAATAATTTTGGCTTTCGCTGTCGGTGGTGATCTCCTGAGCCCTCCATTCCCACCCTCCTGATGATGACGTCTTGTTGTTGTTGTGGAGACGGGCGGCTCCCCCTGTTCTTCGCGCGCCCCAAAAAGTGAGGGGGGTGAGCCAGGATTGGCCTTGGAAACACGACCCCTTCGTTTTTGTTGATCGTCTTGGTCTTCGCCTTTCTTCCCCCGCAGCCGAGATCGACCCCAACGTGAACATGGTCCAGTACGGGCTGGACTCGGTCTCCATGGTCTCCATCGCGGCCCGGCTGTCCAAGTGGCTGGGCCGCCAGATGTCGGCCAACATCCTCCTGCAGAACCCCACCATGGGCGCCCTCACGGCCGCCATCATGAAGGAGGTCGGCTCGGGCGGGGCCGGCGGGGCGGCCATCCCGGAGGTCTCCGAGGAGGTCAAGCGGTACGAGATCGTCCCCGAGTTCTACGACTTTGGCAAGATGAAGGAGGTGCAGGCCTCGACGGCCCGCTTCATGCTGCTGGACATGCTCGGGATTGACTCGCCCTACTACCGGGTCTCGGAGGGCATCAACTGCGACACGACCGTCATCGAGGGCAAGGACCTGGTCAACTTCACCAGCTACAACTACGTCGGCATGGGCGGCGACCCGCGGGTCTCCAAGCTGGCCAAGCAGTGCATCGACGTCTTCGGAACGACCGTCTCGTCGTCCCGGCTGGTGGGCGGCACCCGGCCCATCCACCTGATGCTCGAGCACGGCATCGCCGAGTTCCTGGGGGTCGATGACTCGCTCATCTACGTGGGCGGGTTCCTCTCGAACGAGTCGGCCATCGGGCACATCATGAAGGACGGCGACGTCATCTTCCCCGACGCCCTGTCCCACTCCTCCGTCATGCAGGTCCGGGGACGGGGGGCCCGCCCTCCTTGCCAGCGACCCCCCCAAATATTGTGTTCGCCCCCCCAATTTGTGTCCTGCTGCTCTGTGCCCCCACCTCATCTCCTCTCCCCGCCATCCCACGCCCTCCCGTGCGCGCCGACCCGTCACCACCACCACAGGGCGCCAAGCTGTCCGGGGCCATGGTGATGCCCTTCCCGCACAACGACTTTGCCAAGCTGGAGGAGCGGCTGAAGGAGCACCGCACCCGGTACAAGAAGTGCCTGATCGTCATCGAGGGCGCCTACTCGATGGACGGCGACATCCCCGAGCTGCCCAAGTTCATCGAGCTCAAGAAGAAGTACGGCTGCCTGCTCATGGTCGACGAGGTCCGTCGTCGTGATCACACTCGCATGCACAGGCACATCCTCGCTCGCCATCCCCCGCCGCCCCTGGCCGCTCTCCCCGGGGTGGGCTGGTGAGGATCTGCCTGGGCGTCTGGTCCCGTGTCTGGCCCCCGGCCCTTCATCATCATCACCACGCCCACCACCCACCATCAGGCCCACTCGATCGGTGTTCTGGGCAAGACGGGCCGCGGCCTGGCGGAGCACTGGGGCGCCAACCCGCGTGACGTGGACATCTGGATGGGGACTCTCTCCAAGACCTTCGCCTCGTGCGGCGGCTACATCGCCGGCACCCACGAGCTGGTCATGTACCTGCGCTTCTCCGGCCCCGGGTTCATCTACAGCGTGGGCCTGCCCCCGGCCCAGGCCGGCTCGGCCTACGCGGCCCTGCAGGTGCTCAAGTCCGTGTGCGGGGCCTTGCCTTCCTGGCCCACCTTCCCCGTCTCCACCACCCCGGGTGCCTGTACGTGACGCGATGAGGAGCACAAATAAATCATTCGCTTTGACGGGGGGGTATATCCCCCCCGGTGATGCAACCATCATCATGACTGAGTCGTCATCGTTCCCCGGTGCACGCCATGTCGTCATGCTGCCACGGCCGCACATACTCACCACGGGCTCTGGTCTCTGCTCCCCCCCAACCCATCCACACCCCGCCCCGCCCACAGGGAGGAGCCCTGGCGCGTGGAGATGGTCCACAAGCGGGCCCGCTACTTCCAGAAGCTGCTGGCCGACCGCGGCTTCAACACGGGCCTCAGCGGCGAGGCGGCCGTCATCCCGTGCATCCTGGGCAACTCGGCCCACACCATGCTCGTCGCCGACTGCCTCCAGAAGTCCGCCCTGCCCCAGCCCCACCACCAACCCCCTGCTGCTGCTGCTGCTGCTGCTGCTGCTGCTGCTGCTGCTGCTGCTGCTGCTGCTGCTGCTGCTGCTGCTGCTGCTGCTGCTGCTGCTGCTGCTGCTGCTGCTGCTGCTGCCCGCGTGTGCGTAGCTTTGTGTTGAGCGATTTCTTTGTTAACTAACCCCGGTCGCCCCCGCCACTGGCCATTTCTCTTTCTTCTTCTTTGCAGGCGCGGCATTGAGGTGGCCCCGTACGTCTTCCCGGCCGTCGAGGAGGGCAAGGGCCGGCTGCGGTTCTTCGTCTCGTGCTCACACACCGAGGAGGAGCTGCTCTTCACCGGTCCGCCACCCCCCATCAGCATCCAATCAGCATCCAATCAGCATCCAATCAGCATCCAATCAGCATCCAATCAGCATCCAATCAGCATCCAATCAGCATCCAATCAGCATCCAATCAGCATCCAATCAGCATCCAATCAGCATCCAATCAGCATCAGTCGCGTCAGTCGCGTCAGTCGCGTCAGTCGCGTCAGTCGCGTCAGTCGCGTCAGTGTTGTCGCCGACTGTCACTCACTGTGACCGAATGAATCGGTCGCTGATTATCATGTGTGCGTCCCCTGCCCACCGGTTCTCACCTCCTCCCTTCCCTCCCTCCCTCCCTCCCGCCCTCCTCCCCTCCCCTCCCCCCCAGCGAACGCCCTGAAGGAGGAGTTCGACCTGATCCGGGCGGCGGTGCCCAACCCGCCCCAGATGAGCACCAACTCGCTGATCAAGGCGCCCTCGGACGAGGAGCTCGAGGCCAACAAGGCCCTCTTCCGCGAGGCCGCCAAGAAAATCCACGCCCACCCTCGGCCCCGCTTCCAGGGCAAGCGGCCCCTCGCCCGCCGCCTGCTGCTCGGCGGGCTGGGCGGCGGCTACCGGCTGCGGGCCGACGGGTCCCGCACCACGTACGACGCCCGGTCCTGGCTGGTCCTGCTGGCCCTGGTGGTGGCCCTGGTGGCCGTCGTGGCCCGCATGGTGGCTGCCCGTAAATAATGTCTCCATTCCCCCTCCCCGCGGTTCTTGCTGCTGCGGATGATGTTGTTTTTTTAACGTCCCTCCTCCTCCTCCGCCGCCTCTTCCTCTCCCCCCCTCCGGTACGCTTTTAATTTGTACTGGCGTCGTCCTGTGATGTGTGTGTGTGTGCTTCGTCTCCTCTGCCTCTCCCTCCATCCCTCTGTCTGCTCTCTTGGAGCCAGCCGCATCTGGGGTCACCCCCCCTGCTGCCTGTCACCGGGGCATTGAACGCCTTGGCTTTTTTTGATCGTGCCGCTCCCTCCCCGGGTGCGCCCGGCCTCCCAGGGGTCTCCTTCCCCTCCACCCCTTCTCTCCCTCCTCCGCCGCATATTGCCCCCTTGCGGCGAGGTGCTGCTCTCCCTGTCTCTGTGTCTGTGTGGTTCTCCCTTTCCGGGACGCTCCCGCCCCGGCGGTTCCGACTCGGGAAGGGAAGGTGAGCAAGTGTCACCCTCCTGCTTTTGTGTGGTGGAAAAACTTGCTGACTGGTCCCCGCCGCCTCGATCACGGGTGGGAGATTGGACGACTGTCGGCACCACCAAAAAGAAGATCGATATCGGTTCTCAAAATAATATGATGCAAATTCTCACAAACAAAGAAGAAGAAAGAACCTCCTCGGACAAAGCGCTCGGGGAGAACACAAAAAAAATGGACATCAAATTGTGAATGGTCCGGGTGATTACATCGGAACCCGACCGGTACCACGACAATGCTTGCATGGCTTGTCGGGCTTGATCCAATTCTTCAGCTTAAGGGGATTGCGGATCTTGATGCCCGTGCCGCCGCACTTGTGGCAAGTCCGGTAGTTCGGGCCGGCCATGATAATTGTGGGTTGAACAGGCGGCGGCATCATGCCCATGCCCATGGGCATCCCAGGAGTCATCGTCATTGTGGGAGGCTGCATCATACCCATTCCCATGGGGGGTTGAGGCTGCATCATACCCATTCCCATGGGGGGTTGAGGTGGTGGCATCATGCCCATGCCCATTCCCATCCCCATGGGTGGGGGCGGCGCCATGCACATTCCCATTTGCGGCTGCATCTGCATTCCACCTACCAGAAAAAAAAAAACATGAATCAGGACCCGGGGGAAAAAAACAGCAAACCCATGCCCATCTGCTGCCGTTGAGTGTAGTAATTGACCAAAACATTCACAAAAGTGGATTCGGTTAATCCCATAGCGCTCATTTGCTGCAGGAGCATGCTTGCGTTCATTGGATCGATGGGAGCCCCGATCAAGTTGCATGCCTGCATAATTTCGGTGGTGGAAACCCGGCCATCCCGAGCTGCGCTCGCCCAAAATGAGTGCAGAGTGGCAGCTTGCGGGGACATCATCGTTGGGGCTGCGAAGGAGACTGAAAACATGGCGTGGCAATTGCGGGTGTTGGGGGAAGCTCCCTAAGTTTGGGAGGCAAATTCTGCCGTTAACGCACTCCCAGGTTCGGAAGGAGAGAAGGCTCCTGCGCGCCATTTCGATTCGATGAGCGAGCCTCGTGCACCACTCATTCTCCCGCCTGGTGTCGGATCGCGTTTGCTCGCCATCACCATGGCACAGCTTCAACAACAACAGAGCACCACCCCGCAACCACCTCCGGCGACGGCTCTCCGTGGAACTCCACCCAGCCTTTCCCAACAGGGATCTTTCCCCTCGCCGCAGTCTCTCCAGACACCTTCAATACTCCCTCATTCTTCTTCCCCCACCCGGCCTGCACGCAAGATCCTCCCCACTTCGGTCACACGGCAAGTTGGCGTTCTCGAATCTCCCTCTCCGCCTCGACGAACTGGGTACTCATCAACGTACGCCCAGCAGCATACCCCCGCCACCCCCACCCCAGCGGTGGCTCCGCCCGGGGGAACAGCCTCTCGTTCGGGCCGCAAATCTGGCGGAGTGTCGAGCGGATCGGGCGCTTCGACGGCCCGCTCGGGAAGCATCGACGGCAGACCGCCGTGGGCCATGGTCCTGCGGCTCTCCCACGGGTTGGCATCGACTATGATCCCCGCCAGCCTCACCACCACCTCCACCACCTCCACGGGCGGCTCGCTCTCCGGATCGCCGCCGCGCAAACCCCAGCGCCACCCGCCGTCACGCCGGACGCCGCCCACCGGTGCGGCCGCCACCCCAGCCACGGCCACCTCCAAACCGTTCACCCTGGACGGTGCCGCCGAGGGGACCCTGCCCCCTCTGCCCCGCTCCGCTGCCTCCACCACCCACCACCGCCGCACCCTGGTCATTCCCCCGCCGCAACCTCCGAACGCCGTCCGGCACCGGCACCACCACCACCACCCGCAGCCCTCGGTAACCTCGGTCCCCAGCATAGAGAGCGGCGAGGTCTACACGGCCCGCGAATCCCTCGGGGCCCGGGAGGAGGCGGTGGCCCCGGACCCTGCCCAGCCGCATGCAACAAGCCCCCCTGAGCCGGGCAGCCCGGGGGTGAGCTCCATCTCAAGCGGGTCGTCACGCTGGCGGCGGGCCGGCGCGGGGCCCGAAAGCAGCCCCCCCGACGCGGATGCCGGATGGAACGGCGGAGCCGGCGCCACATCGCCCGGGGGCGGAGCCTCGTCGCCCTTCACCCAGGGCGAGCTCCAGGTCCGCGCCCCGCCCCTGGTCTCGCCCTCAGAAGGATCGTCTTTTGGGCGACGGAAAATTGCAGGCCCGCGGGCGGCCGGTCGACCGGCTCCATCATCGCGCCATCTTTTTCTGTTGCTGCTGCTGCTGCCTTTGGGGGGGGGGGATGGGATTGCTGACCAGCGCACCTGGATGCAGCTTTGCCGGTCTGCCCAGCAGCTCCAACGGCGGGCCGCACGGCTGGGCCATCGCCTCGAGACGGCCTTCACCCTGTTCCCGCCCGCCTTCCCCGAGGTCTGCCCGCCCCTGCTCCCCCGACCTTCCCTCTGTCCCCATCACCACCATTATCACACCCGCATCTTGATCATCATCCAGCATCAGAATCAACATCAACGTCAACATTGCATCATTCTCCCTTTCCCTCCCTCCGTCCAGCAACCCGCCCTGCCGACCCTGGTCCCCACGGCGACCCAGTCGTTCCCCTTCCTCCCGTCCCCGGCCTCCTCCACCATCCCTCCCGGCCACCCTCCCTTCCTCCCCCTGCCTGCCCTCCCCATGCTGCCCTCCCCATGTCCTGCTCCCGCCCCCGCGCTCCACCCCGGCCTCGCCCTCCACCCCCGGCTCCGCCCCATTTCCAGCTGGGCGCCCCCATGATGGCCGCCGCCCCGGCCTCGCCCGCATCGGTCCGGCGCCCGTCCATCCATCCCGTCCACTGTCCCATCATCGATCCACCTCGACCACTACTGCACCCATCACCCCACCCCACCCTGCCTCCACCCATCCCTCCCGCCCACCCCTGTCCCATCACCATCCATCCACCCCGCCCATCTCTCATCGGCTCCTCTTCCCTCTCGGGGGGGCTCCTGCTCTCGCCGCCGGGACACCACAGGGGCCCAGCCCGCTGAGCGTGGACAGCTTGGTGCAGACCCTGCGTGCCATGAGCGGTCCGCCCTGCGAGCCGCGCCTGCTCTCATACCGGCCGGGCATTCATCAGCATCGTCGGCATCGACGGCATCGACAGCATCGACAGCATCAGCATCAGCATCAGCATCAGCATCAGCATTATCATCATCATCATCATGCAGCATCCAACCATCCAATCATCGGCCTCTCTTTTTCTGCGTGCAGAGCAATGGACTGCCGAGCGCGTCCGCAACGCGGCCCTCACCGAGCGGATCGGGCAGCTCGAAGCCCAGCTGGTCCGCCGCCCGCCCGCCCCTGTTTGCCTGCCCCTGCCCTGTCCGGATTCACAGTATTCCCTGCGATGGTGATGGTGATGGTGATGGTGATGATGGCGATGGCGATGGCGATGGAAATGATGATGTTGATGTTGATGCCCTTCTCATTCCACCCCAAATGCCCGCCGCCTTGGGGGCCTTCTGCATCCGCAGGCCGAGAATGCCCAGCTGCTGTCGATTGCCCTGGAACGTGAGCTGCGCCCATCCCGCAGCGCCCCGCCTCCCCAGGACCGCCCGGCCCCGCCCTCGCCCTCGCCCTCGCCCAGCCCACAGCCCCCTCCCCGGCCCTCCCCACCACCAGCCCGCCCGGTCGCCTCGCCTCGCCGGGCCCCCAACGCGGGCCCCATGGGGGCCGTCCCTGGGCCCCTGGGCCAAGAACCCCAGGGGTATCTCCCCCCGGGTGAGACTACCCCCGGGCATAGCCACAGCTCCCAGAGCAGGACCCCCACCACGGCCGCCACCCCGGGCGAGGAGGTTGAGGATGAGGTTGAGGAGGCCGAGGAGGTCGCTGGGCCCGCGGTAGCCACGACGACGAAGGGGGCGGCCGGTGGTCCGCGGACGCCGAGCAACAAGAGCCGCGGCATGCGGCTGCGCATGGAGTGGCGACCCCGGGCCGCCTCGCCCACAAGCAGGTCCGTCCGTCCGTCCAAGACTGGCTGCCGGCTGGCCGGCTGGTGGTTGGCTGGGGTGTGATCGCGCTCGTGAGATGGCGGTCATGGACGGTGCTGGGCGTCACACATGGGATCAGAGGCGGACTGTCAGGTGGCTGGTTGATGGGCGGGCGAGCACCCCCGTCCTTCTTTCCTTATCATCGCACCGCCTTCATCGCCACCCCGGTCGTAACTCACCCTCCATCACCTCCGCCGCCTCGCTGCCCGGCCGTGGGGGTTGCCGGCACCACAGCGACGTCATCCGGCGGCTGCAGCGGCAGATGCGCGAGCTGCACCGGGCCAACGAGCAGCTCCAGTCCGAGAACGAGGCCCTCCGCCGCCGCCAGGCAGCCGCCCTGCCCGCCGACGCCCCACCGGAATCCCCGCCCCCCGAGCCGGCACACCACCCCACACCGCCCGCTCCAGCATCAGACCACGTGGCAGGCCCGCCGTCCATGCCCGGAATCAGCGTCGACCTTCTGCCCGCCGCCCCCGCGGGGCCGCCCCCGCTTCCTCTCGACGAGTGGATGGAGGGCCCGCCGCCCCCTGCCCTCGTCCCCGTCCCCGCCGCCTCCACCGGCCCCGCCCAGCCCCCATGGTCCCGCGCGATCTCCGAGGCCCCGGCCTCACCCCCGCAGGCCTCCCCACCCCTGGCCCACTACCGACCGCCGGGCGTGTCGGGCGTTGTTCCCGTCCCCGAGCTGATCTCGCCCTTCGAAGGGGATGTCGACCCGCGGGCTGCCGGCATGGGCATCTGCACCCCGCCGCCTCCGCGGCCCTTCCGGCTCGACATGACGGGCGCCGGCGCCGGCGGCCAGGGCCCCGCGTTTGAAGGGGCTGCCGATGGGGGCTGCTACCTCAAGGTCGCCCCGCCTGCCTGCCCTCTGCACCGCCACGCGCCGCCACACACCCTCAGAGTATTCATGCGCTCTCGAGTCTCGCCTGGCTCCTCGTCGCCCCACGCGTCGCGTCTGCGTCCTCATGGCTCATGGCTCATGATGTGCACTTCACCAGCAGATTGGATCGGCTTGATGTCATTCCCCATGTCCCACACTCCGCTCGTGCTCACATCATCCCACCACATCACCCGGGGGTGCCGCGGCGCATTCGTGCCTCTCCGTCTCTTCGATCTCCCCGCTTTTCAATCCCCCGGGACTTCGCCCCCTTTCTGGACTGAGGCCACATGCGCATTCCCGAGAGAGAGGAGACACCTCATCGCCGCTCCACGTGTGTGTCCTCGTGCGTGTGGGCAGGTGATCACGCCCCGCTCGGGCCGTTCCAACTCACCCGCGGCCCTGTGCGTCACCCCCCGCCGCGTCCCCCCCGAGTTCGGCGGCATCAGCGGCGCCTCCTCCTCCCTCGTGGTGCGCGCCCCGCAGGCCCAGCGGCCCCTCCGCGCCCCTGTCGCCGACGACGAAGGCCGCAGCAGCGACGGCAGCCCCCTGGCCGCCACCCCCGCGGCCCATCCTTCGCCCGCCGAGGGCGGCGCGGCCCTCCTGCAGGTCGTGGCCCCGGGCGCGGCACCGGAGGATCAGCCTGCCTCCTCTGCCCTCTGCGTCTTCCCGGCCTCGGCCCCGGCCGCCTGGCCGCCCGTCGGGTCCACGTCCCCGCCTTCCTCACCCCCGGATCAGGCCGCCCCCCCGGCCCCGGCCCCCGCGGCGCCGCCCTCCCCGCCCGAGTCGACCCCCGGGCTGGCCGCCCCCGACGATGACCTCGCCGTCACCCTCGAGGAGGCGCCCCAGCCGGCCGCCGCTCAAGCCCCCCCGTCGCCCCCTCCCCAGGCCGCGCTCACCACCAGCCCCGCCCGACCCGCCGCTGCCGAGGCGCTGGCCGACCAACTGCCTGCCCTCGCAGCTGCAGTCCCACCACCCGACCGGCAGCAGCTGCCCGCCCCCGCCCCCGCCCCCGCCCCCACTGAGGAGGAGGAGGCCACGGCAGCCGATTTCTTGGATCTGCTGGCGCCCCTCGCCCCCGCCCCCGCCCCCGCCCCCGTCCCCGCCCCTGGCGAGGCCATCCTTCCTCCGACAGCCCCTGCTGCCCCCGCCCCTGCTGCCCCCGCCACTTCCACCCCACCGCTGGCGAGGCCATTCTCCCTCCGACAGCCCCCGCCCCTGCTGCCCCCGCGCCGCCCCACGCCGCCCCGCCCCCGCGGCCTCAGACCTGGCCGCCATCCCGGAATCCGAGGCCCGCCCGCTCGCCCCCGTGGCTCAGCTGCCGCCTGTGGTCCCCGCGGCCCCTGCGATGACCACTATGATCCCTGCCCTGGCTGTCGAGACGCCGCCCCTCCCAACACCGGTACCGACAGCACCAGCACTGGCACCGGCACTGGCACCACCCACAACCGAGGTGGCCCTCCCAGCCCGGGTGTCCGCTGCTCTTGACTTCAGCCCGCCGCCCACCCCGCGCGGGCCCCGACCGGCCGCCCGGCCGCCCACCGCCAGCAGCCCGCCGGCACCGGCGGCGACCCCCGCCGACTCGACGGCAGCCGATTTCATGGCCCTACTGGCGCCCCTGGTGGCCGCCGCCCCCCCGCAGGCTCCCCCCGCCCCCCTGCTGGCACCTGAGAGCCCCGTCATCCCCCCGCAGGTTGCCCCCGTCCCCCAGAGCCCCGCCGTCTTTCCGCCCGCCGAACCGGCGACCCCCCAGCCCGCCCCCATCATCTCAGACAGCGCCCCTGCGCCTGGCCCTCAATCCGCCCCTGATGAGGCCCCAGCGCCCGTCCCCGCCGCCACCGCGATGACCTCGACGCCCGAGGCGAGGCAGGCTTCGCCAGAGATCCCAGCCTCTGTGCCCGCCATCGCCACCACGGCCGACCTGCTGGCGCTGCTTGCGCCCCTGGCTCCCTCCGTCCGGCCCCGGCTCCGGCCCCTGCCCCTGCCCCTGCCCCTGCCCCTGCCCCTGCCCCTGCCCCTGCCCCTGCCCCTGCCCCTGCCCCTGCCCCCCCTGCCCCTGCCCCTGCCCCTGCCCCTGCCCCTGCCCCTGCCCCTGCCCCTGCCCCGGCTCCAGCCCCGGCTCCAGCCCCGGCTCCAGCCCCGGCTCCAGCCCCGGCTCCAGCCCCGGCTCCAGCCCCGGCTCCAGCCCCGGCTCCAGCCCCGGCTCCAGCCCCGGCTCCAGCCCCGGCTCCAGCCCCGGCTCCAGCCCCGGCTCCAGCCCCGGCTCCAGCCCCGGCTCCAGCCCCGGCTCCAGCCCCGGCTCCAGCCCCCGCGGCCACCCCCGCGACCACCCCCGAGCAGCCGTCGGCCATCACCCCGCCGGAAGAGCAGCACGGGACCTCGGCCAGCCTTCGTCCCGTCGATGTCACCCCTGCCCCGCCCGCCGGCCCTGCAGATGTCACCCCTGCGGATGTCACCCCTGGTATCATCACCCCTGGTATCATCACCCCTGCGGATGTCACCCCTGCGGATGTCGCCCCTGCGGAGGTCGCTCTCCCTGCGAATGTCACCCCTGCGGATGTTGCCCCCGCCCCTGCGGATGCCACCCCTGCGAATGTCACTGCCCCGCCCGCCGTCCCCATCGCGGCATCCACTCAGCAGACCAAGGCAGCCGTTGGCATGCCTCAAGCGAGCCCCGTCCCGGCCCTGGCACCCCTCCCGGCCCCTCTCCTGGCCCCGGCCCCAGCCCTCGCTTACGACAAGGTCACCTCCCTCGCTACTCTACCGCCCGAGGCAGAGCCCGTGGCCCCCCAGGAACACCAGCCGGCCGATGGGCAGCAGGAGCAGCCCCAGCCGGTCGATGGGCAGCAGGAGCAGCCCCAGCCGGAGCCCGAGGAGCAGCGCCCCGGCAAGTCGTCCCGGCGTGCCAACCGGAAGGCCCGCCACGGGACCAAACCCCTCGCCCAGCCGGCCCCCCTTGCTGCCGCCCCCGCGGCGCCGACCCACAAGCCGGCCGTGCCGCGCCTTGCCCTCGGCCTGGCGGCCCCCTCGCAGTCCGCCGACCCGACATCCCAAGCAGGTGCCCCTGATGAGGAACCCGTCGCCCCGCCCCAGCCGCCCCAGACGCTCCCGGAGCACGCCGAGCCCGCTGCTGCTGCCGTCCTGCCCCCTCCCGGCCCCGCCGGTGGTGCTGAAAGCGCCCTGGCGGCACCGCCGTCCGGCTTGGAGGAACTCGCCGCCCTGGCCGAGCTGGCCGCCCTGCCCCAGCCCGAGCCGACCCTGCCGGCGGTCTCCACCCCCCCGGTCCAGGCCTTTGCTGAGCTGGCCGCCCTGCCCCAGCCCGAGCCGACCCTGCCGGCGGTCCCCACCCCCCCGGCGGCGGCCCCCGTCGAGGTGGCTCGGCCCCCGGCCCCGACCCTTGCCGCTCCCCCCGTCGTCCCACTGGCCGCCGAGGCCCGTGACGCGACTGCCACCGCCGCGCCCCCGCAGCCCGAGGGAGGCTCTCCGGCCCCCGCCCCGCAAGCCGCGGCCCCTGCCTCCTCGGGTCAGGCGCCCGGCGCTGCACCTCCGGCAAGCGACACGACGGCCGCCGATTTCCTGGCCTTGCTGGCGCCCCTCATCCCCGCTGCTCCAGCCCCTGCCACGGAGGCCCTCGCTCCGACTGCCCCCGAAGCAGCAGCAGCACCCGCCCCGGCCCCCATGGATGGCGCGCTCGCCACCCAACCAGCCCAGACCCCCGAGGCCGTGGTCCCCCCAGCCGAGTCTCCCCCCGCCACTTCTGTGCCTGCCCCGTCGGCGTCCGCACTTGGGCCACAGCAGCCGCCTGCCGAATCCACCCCCGCCATCGTTCCTGTGCCTGCCCCGGCAACATCAGTCGGAATGCCACAGCCGGCGGTTGAACCCACCCCTGCCGCCACCCCCGCCACCACCCCCGTCGCCCCTGCCACCCCCGCCCCCCCTGCCGCCACTGCCCCCACTGCCCCCACTGCCAGCACCCCCACGGACCCCGTCGGCGCCTTCGCGACCAACCCGCTGTGGCGCGTGCCCCCGCTCCCCACAGACCTCCCGTCTCCGCTATTCCCGCCCCCACCCCAGCCCCCGCTCCTGTCGCCCTGCCCCGGCTGCCGCCCCGGCCCTGTCGTCCCCGCCCCGGCCCCGGCCCCGGCCCTCTCGCCACCCCCGCCTCGCCGTCTGCTCCGGCGCCAATCCCTCCTGCGGAGTTGGCCCCCGCCAGCATTCATACCCCCGTCACCACCGCTGCCCCTCCGTCCCTTCCCGAGGACCGACCTGCAGCCGCCCCCCCCGCGGCAGGGTCTCCGTCTCCTGCTGCACAGGCCACACCACCGGCTGCCCCCGGGGATGTGCCCCTCGCAGCGGCCGCACCCCCCGCGGCCACAGGCGCGGCCGCCCAACCAGGGCGTCCCACACCCAAGGAGGACGCGAGTGGTGCGGTCCGAGTGCTGCTTCCCCAGCTCAGCTCGCTCTCAGCCGGCCGGCCCCGGCCCCCCGCCGCCCGGCGCGGCACCTCGCGGACGTCCGGCCGCCCAGCCCCATCCGCCTCCTCCCCCGCCACCCACCAGCAACCAGCCCCGGGCGCCCCCAGCCCCTTGGCCTCTCTCCGGGTGACCCGCCAGGCGGCCCCTGCTCCTTCCGCCGTCCCGCCGGAAACTCCCGCGCAGCAACAGCAGCAGCCTCATCAAGACGGTTCGAGCGCCGGTGCCGGCGAGGGTGTTGCCGGACTGCAGCTCGAGGAGCCTGACTTCGACCCGCACGGCGACCCGTTCCAGTGCGAGCTCAAGCGGCGCCTGGCCGAGCGAAACCGGCGCATGGCGGCCAAGTCCCAGGCCGCCCAGCTGGCCGCCCAGGCGCCCCGCCCGCCAGCCGCCGATGAGTTCGACTACACCGCCCTCCAGGCCGCCGCCGCCGCCGCCTCGCAGCAGCAGCAGCAGCAGCAGCAGCAGCAGCCCTCGTCAGCTGATCCCCCCGTCGAGCCCGCCCCCCCGCAGGTTGGGGCCGAGGCTGTCGTCCCGATGGCTGCGTCCGTGTGCCGACCCCCCCCCCCCCCCCCCCCCCCCCCCTCCCCCCCCCCATGCCGCTCCGTCCCTCCCCGCACCGTCGTGTCTGACATTGGGGTCTTGTGTGGTGTCGGGTGGTCATCACAGTCCTGCTGAGGCGACGGCGGGAAGGCCGCAGCGGGCGGGCGCAAGAAGCGCCGCGGTCAACATGGCGCTGGTCTCGCAGTGCCGCCACTGGCCATCCCCCGCCTGGTGCCTCCTCCACCCCGGCACCTCCGACACCCCCCTCCGCTTACGATGACACGTTCTAAGCCACTTCCCCCCCCCCCCCCCCCCCCCCCCCCCCCCCCCCCCCCCCCGACGCGAATGCGTTGGAGGCAACACCTGTCCCGTTTCGCAGAAGACAGCGCGTCCGACATCATTCTGATGAGAAGACGAAAGGAGTTGAAACAAGAGGTGGCGAGAAGGGGTGAAGAAAGGGAGGAGAGAGCCTGAGCCTTGTACGCCGGATATACTTACACAGCCAGTGGACCAAAATGGATCAAGCGGTGGTTTGACCCATGTGCAGGAGAGTAGGAGGAGCGCCCGCAGAGCGGCAACGCTTCTGGATTTCGTTGGCATCCTGGCAGGCAGCGCAGGACATGCAGCAAAAACTGGCGAGGAAATCGTTGCAGCAGGAGGCCTGAGGACGAGAGTCATCCTTTGTGAATTTCGGGGGGAAAAAGAAACGGACCGGAATGTTGTAGTGCTGACGGAGGTGGCCACGGAAATAGCACTCGCAGCAAGTGCAGAAACCCAGTGCAGAACCCAGACAAACACCGGCACTGCATTCGGCTAAGATTCAACGATGCATCTGTCGTCGAGTAAAAAAAAAAACACAGACTATTATAGTTCGCATTCGAGGCGATCAGAAGGCAGGGGCACCAGCAACCCTTGCAGCAGATACCCATGTTTGAGAAGCAGGAAAAAAGTGAGGTCAGGTAGGAACCAGTTGGCGCTGAAAGAACAGTGGGCTGATCGCGATTATCTCCGGGCTGTTCAATAACTCCGGGCTGCTGCATTTGAAATCAAGCCAGAAAATTGAGACTTGAGCCAAGGTTT
Organism: Paratrimastix pyriformis; assembly: GCA_027972325.1. Taxonomy (NCBI): domain Eukaryota; phylum Preaxostyla; family Paratrimastigidae; genus Paratrimastix; species Paratrimastix pyriformis. The sequence goes on along the minus strand of JAPMOS010000044.1, from coordinate 121,548 downwards.
GAAGGGCTCAGCCAATCAAATTCATGTCACAGGCACGAGAAGAACGGAACGTGACCTGGACGGAACGAACAAACCAACAATAAGACGGAGAGAAAGGGATGGAGGGATCGGAGTTCTGGGTGGGTGAGGCGGGTGTGGGCGTGGGATAGATACGTCTATCAACCCTAAACATAACATAAAACGGGAGAGAAAATTCTGGAATAATTGGGGTATCTTACCACTTGGCAGTCATCAGCTCAAGCGCCTGTCGGGGGACGTAGAACCGTTCGGGGACCTCGTAGGTCGCGTCAGCATTGATATGCACGCAGACACCCTGGATCGGTCGGCGAATGGGATGAGCATGGGGATTGGCGAGGTTGAAAACCAGACCTCGAGCGTAATCACCTCGCCCGACTTGCCGATGATCATCTGATTCTTGTTCTGGTGGAAGGTGGCCAGCTTGCCGCTGCCCCCGTCGACCAGCAGCACCCGGTTGTGGCTGTTGCCCTGGGTGGTGATGGTGACATTGTAGGCCGCGAAGAGCTTGGTGGCGTCCACGTAGAGGCGGTCCGTGGTCGCGGCCAGGTCGAGGCCCATCTTGGCCTGCAGGTGCTTGTTGAGCTCCGTGTGGTGCAGCAGCCCCGTGGGCTTCCAGCTCTGGTGGTGCTTGGGCGCGTAGGCGAACAGGGGCACATCGCCGCCCACGTGGCCGTGGGTGGTCCAGCCGAGCAGGGTCAGGTTGGCGCTGAGGGCCTCGCAGACGGCGTTTTGGTGGTCCTGAAGGGCGGCAGGGCGGGGCGGGTGAGGGCGAGTTGGGCTTCGGCCGTCAGGGCGCCCGGAATTTGTTTCCGGAGCAGAGGGGGCATGCGGACCAGCGAGGCGGGCACCAGGTCGATGACCCGCTGGGCGAGGTCGTCCGAGATGCTTGCGCCCCAGCCGGCCTTGATCTGGGCCTGCACGTTGGCCACGGTCCAGCCCTGGTTGTCCAGCTGGTCCGCAATGTACTGCAGCGGCACGGGGCGGGGGGGGGAGGGGGGGGGGGGGGGGGGGGGGGAGGGGGAAGGGGTCGGTCATCGAGCAAATCATGAGCGCAGGGAGAAGACGAAGACGAAGAGGAGGAGGAGGAAGAGGAGGCGATCCAGTGCAGGGCGCGAAGGAATCAGAAAAAAGGCAGCAAGGCAGTCCGCACAACACTGCGCCTGATCGGCCACTCATCCTTCTTTCGTGCGTTGGGCCGGCCGTTTTGGGAAGGCACGCCGCATTTGCGGAGGTGGAGGAGGGGCACGGGATGGCCGGACCTGGGCCGAGCGGGTCATGGCGCGCAGTGCGGGCAGCACGTAGTCCTTGTGCTGCTGGGGGTAGGTCTTCGAGGTGCGCGAGTTGCCCAGGCTCAGGCCCCCTGGAAACCAACCCATCCGAACCCGGGGCGGGGCGGGGAGGGCACGGCCATGAGGATGGCGATGGGCGGCCAGCAAATGTCGGCGACGCGACTCCGACTCTGCCTTTTTGCGCCCATTTCATTCGTTTCGAAGTCTTTAGGGGGATTCTGTCGGTTTGGTCAATTTGGGGGGCACTGCTGCCCCGACCGACCGCCAACCCCGAAGGGGGTGCATGAGATTGGTGGAGACGGACCGGTGTTATGATCCGAGACGAGTACCACCAGGGTGTCGTCGCGCTGCCGGGCCCAGTCGAGGACCACCTTGGCCGCCTCGTCGTACTGCAGCAGCTCCCTGCACCCGCCCCAGTCGCCGCAAAAGCAGAATGAGGCAGAAGCAGAATGGGGCAGAAATCGCGAAGCGCCGTCGAGGACGCGCGGATGAGGCGGGGCGACGTGGGATGGCGGTGGGGCAGGGAGGGGCGGACCCGATCAGGGTGCGGGCGTCGTTGGCGTGGCTGGCGAAGTCCACCTGGCTGCCCTCGACCATGACGAAGAACCCCTTGGGGTTGGTGGCCAGCAGGCCGAGCGCCTTGGTGGTCATCTCGGCCAGGGTCGGCTCGGTGGGGCACAGGTCGGCCCGGTCGACCTCCGGGCACAGGTGGTAGTCGTTGTAGGCCTGGCTGTCGAAGATGCCGATCGCCTGTGGGGGGGTTGAGTGTATATCACCACCTGGCCTGCCCATCGATCCGCCAGACAGACCTTCTTGCCTGCGACGAGGGTGGCCAGCTCGGACTTGTTCCGGGCGACCTGATAGCCCATGCTCTTGGCGATGGCCTGCAGGTCCTCCTGGTCGTCGCTGGTGCGCGGGGTGAAGTAGATCGACCCCCCGCCGAACATGACGTCCAGCCCCTGATAGACGCCCTGCTCCATGATGTCGTATTCCAGCGAGCTGTCGCGCGTGCCCCCATCCAACCGCCGCACAGCAGGAATGAGCGACAATCAAATTTTGGCTCATGGCACGAAAAAAAGGCACAGGAGGGGGGCGGGACGGACCGGTGCTGGGCGTGCCCGATGAAGGCCCCGGGGGTGGCGTGGCAGGTGTGGGAGGTCGCCACCACGCCGACCGACTTGCCCTGCAGTCGGGCGCCCTCCAGCAGGGTCGCGTGAGGCTGCCGGGGCAGAAAGAAGCAGCCGACGAGCAGGATGAGCACGGGTGTGCATGCGCCTGGGGCGCCGGGGTGATGTGGGTGGGGTGGGCGAGGGACCTTCAGGCGAGCCTCAATGGTCGGGGTGGTCTCCATCAGCGAGGGGGTCGGGACGGGGCCAACCGAGATGAGCTTGTCGCTATATCCGGGGCGTGAGTGGGTGTGGGAAAGGTGCTCGACGAGACAGACTTCGTGATAACGCCGGTGGCATATGCAGATGCCGACGGGGCACTGTCCGCGATCACGCTGTCCGCAATAAAGGTCCGGACCTGTGGATGGGGATGCGTGAGTGGGCAAAGAGGAATCGCGAAAAGAACCGACCAATCCGGTTTGAAGACCATCAATGTTCAACGGGGCACCCTTAAACCAGCGGGAAATGGTGTAGTGCTCCATTCCGCACCCATCGACGATCAGGAAAATGACATTTTTCGGCTTGTCGTCGGAATCAGAGTCATCGTCGTCCTCATCGTGAAAAACGTGCCAAACGCCAGGGGCAGCAACAGTGGAGATGGAAACCTGAGAATGGACAGATCAGGGTCGCCCAACATTGTAAAAGTTGTCTTTGATCGCAGACCGCCACATCAACCACTGAAATCAAAAGAATCGCAGAAACCTAAGAATGGGTCAGAATTTATGGGGGCAAAATAGATCCCAACGGACGATGATCAAGATGCCGATGAGCATCCAGTTGCAACGCCTTCTTGGCGTGCCCCCACTCAGCGGTAGCGTGTCCCCAAGGCGTTGAAGGTTCGAAGGCTGCATTTCTGAGCCGCTCTGCATCGCTGGTGATGTGCGAATAGCGCACTTCCCCAGCCAGGACAAGGAGGCTATCCCATTTTCGCGTTCCAGTTCAGTGTTGATTGCCAGCCATGGGCACGTCTTCCTCGACTCTCAAGCAAGAGGAATTGGAGGCGCTCGAACGTTCTTCCCATTTTTCCCAGCGGGAAATCCAGAGACTCTATAAACGATTTAAGAAGCTCGATAGGTCGGGGGCCGGCGGTATCACGGTCTGTCTTCTCCGTCTTCTGTTGTCGACCCTGTCGAAGGAATCCGAGTTTTTGCAAATACCAGAACTTGCCATGAACCCACTTGCCAGGCGTGTCATTGCCCTTTTCGCATGCAACACCAGCGAACGGGTTGATTTCCGCGAAGTCTGGCTTTCTCTTCACATTCAAAGCATTCATATATATATATATATATATGCACCACTCAGTTTATTCACACATTAAGCGCCTTTGGATCACGGGCCGACGATAATGTCAAGTTGCAGTTTGCCTTCCGGGTGTACGACGTGGACAACGACGGGTATATCAGCAACGCCGACCTGACCGAGGTCCTGAAGGCCATGGTGGGCGCCAACCTCAACGAGGCCCAACTGGCCGAGATTGTCGAGAAGACCATCGTCGAGCACGACTTGGACCGCGATGGGAAACTCTCCCCGGCCGAGTTCGCCAAGGTCCGTCCGCGGTGCGTGGGTTCAATACACCGGGGGGGGGGGGGGGGGGGAGGGGAGGGGCGGGGCGGTGGTCAGGTTCCCGGAGTTGACGAATGCCCCGGGGTGGTGATGGCAGATCCTCGAGCCGAGCGACCTCAGGGACCGCTTCACCGTCCGAATGTGAATTATGACGCCGTTAGCCAATGCCATCAGCCAGCCGGGGACGGGACGGATCCGGGGACCAGGCCAAGACGTCCCGCTGGCGGGCGGGCCATGACCCTTCCTTTTGCATCCCCCCCGCCCCGACCCCCCCCCCCCCCCCCCCCCGCCCGCCCGCATATTGTGTATTTTGGGCTCCCTTCCTCCTCACCACATCCATCCATCCACCCCCATCCCGCGGGGATCTTCTGGTTCCGCGATGTCTCTTCCATGTTTCTGCACGGTTAATCACGATTCGCCGCTCATTCCACTCCCCACTGGCCGGTCATGCCAAGCTCGGCTGGCGTGGGTGCTCGGCGGCCCCCCAATCGCACGCCGCCATCGTCCGGAGATCGGGTTGGGACGCTGCGGCCTGCGTCTGGTTGGGGCATGAGGCCCCTGCTCAGGCATCATCACCAGGGTCGTGTGGTCATTGGGGCCCGTTCGTCCCGGTTCTCGATCGCCCCCTCACTTGCGCCCCTTCTTGCCCTTGGTGGCCGCCCGCGTCTTGGCCGAGGCCGACTTGGCGGGGGCCGGGGCGGCGGCGGGAATGCAGCCCTCCTGGGCAAGCCGGTCCAGCCAGCCCTTGAGCAGCGTGCAGTTCCACTGGGTGTGCGGGGCGGGCGTCTGCCCAACCCCGGCGGGTGTATCCTCCCCGCCCTCCCCGAAGGCGACCTGGAGGGCCCGCAGTGCGTCCCCGAACCGGGCGGCCAGGGCCGGCTGGGGTGGGGTCCCGATGAGCCGCTCGGCCAGGGCGGCAACCGCCAGCACGAGATCCTGCATGATCGGATGATGATCGGATGATGATGATCGGATGATGATGATCGGGATGATGCTGCGTGCGCGGGTGGAAGCTGTGTCCTTGCGGAGGCAGGAGGATGCCCACGTGATGAGAGGAAGGCGTGGGATACGGACGGGGTCCTTGCGGGGCAGCCGGGCGGCGACCATCAGCGGGGCCAGCCCAGCGGTGCTCTCCAGAATAAGCGGCCCCACGGCCGTCATGTCCTCCGTGAAGCTGCGAGCAGGGGTTGAGAAGAAGAAGAAGAAGGGGAAGAAGAAGGGGAAGAAGAAGGGGAAGAAGAAGGGGAAGAAGAAGGAAGAAGAAGAGAAATTCGGACCCGTCAGTCCCAGGGAAGGGTCCCACAAGGAGGGCAGGGACAGCAGACACAGGACATTTTTGGAATGGGGCGAGATCAAGAGACGGTGTGGCTGTGGAGGGGCGTGGCAGGCTGACCATTTCCAGGCCTCGGCAGCGCAAGGGGGCGCCGGCATGCCGGCAGCAGTGGTGAGGAGGTCGGCCAGGGGCACCAGGCGGCCCATGGCCAGGGCCACCTGCACCCGCTGGGCGTGCGGCTGCGGCTGCGACTACGGATGGTGAACAAGCGGGGTGCGTGAGTGAGTGAGTGGTCGCTCCCGTCAGATTTTACAGAAACCGCCCTCTCCCTCTCCCCTCTCAGCCTGTCACGACGGGGCGGACAGACGGCGACGGCGACGCGGTTGAGGTGGCGCGCGGCGTTGATGTTTCTGATGAGGGTGGGCCGCAGGGCCTGGTAGCGGAGGCCCACCACGGCCAGGGTTGGCCGCGGGGGGGCGGGAGGCTGGGCCGAGGCCGGGGTGCCCGGGGCTGGCGTCCGGGATGCGAGGAGTCGCAGGGCGTCCAGGGCCAGTGCCGCCAAGTCGGCGTCGCATCGGGCGCAGTGGGACAACAGGGCACGCACCTGCCGGTAGCGGCGCTTGCTCTGCGGTCGTACGACCGGAGGGGGGAGGGGGGAAGGGGACGAGAGACGGAGGATGGTGATTGGGTGGCCCTGAAGTGTGGGTCTGATGCCGGCGACGAAGCGGAAAGTGCAGCAGCGTCCAGGGGGGCAGGGGGGTCATGACAGCGGACCTGGAGGGGCAGCCGGCGCATGGCCATCGTGGCGGCCTGCTCCTCCTCCTCCCGCTCCTCCTCCTCGTCCTGTCCCTCGCCCGGCCTGCTCTGGCTGGGCTGCCCCGAGGCCGCCGCCCGGCGCCTGCGGAGCTGGCGGCCCATGAGGCGCTGCAGGTAGCGGCGATAGAGCAGCCCGCGCTGCCGGGGGCCCTCCGAGGCCCGGATGTAGAGGGACACGAGGGCTTCCGCCAGGGCCGCCTCCAGGGCTACAAATTGACAACATCGAGCACGGGGGCGTTGGTTGAGTGGATGGATAGTATGTGCGCATCGGAAGGATGCACTTTGAAAAAGTCGATGCGTGCGTTTTGCAGTGTGCGTTGGTGTTGTGTCAACAGTGTGTGCGGGGAGGAGGAGGCGGGCGGGCGGACGGCCAGACGCGGTGGGGCACGACGGACCGGGGTCGATCGGGTATGGTCCGTGGACGACCCTGGGGGCACCGCCGGGCGGGGCGGAGCCGGTCATACTCAAGAAGTCGTCGGCCGTGGCCAGGCAGAGCAGCCCCACCAGCTGGTGCAGCACGTGGGACACCTCCCGGTAGCGGCGGGTGTACTGGCCCAGCGAGACCACAACGCGAACGGGCCGTGGCTGGGGGGAGCCCACGGGGGGCGGGCTCAGGGCCGGCGCGGGCGATGATGAGGCGGTCGTGGGTGGGCCGCCGAGGCCCATCGAGGCCAGCCGCTGCTCGAGCAGGGGCGTGGCGGCGGGGGCTGCGGGCAGGGTGGCCAGGTAGGCGGCCAGGGCCGGGGGCATGGGGGCGGCAGGGGCCGGGCGGCCCAGCCGGATGGGCGCGTCCTCGCTGCAGCTGATGAGATCCTCGTCGCCCCCCGCGGGCCCCCCGGCCTGCACCAGGGTCGCGGGCATGGGCGGCACCGAGCCGCGCCGCTTGGGGGCAGCATCCGCATCGGCGTCGTCGTCGGTCTTCGGGTCGGGGAAGGGCAGGTCCTCGCCGGGCACCTGGATGGCCCCCAAAAGAAAGAGGCGCACCATCATGGGATCGGATCGGACACGGCGAGGGGTGGTTGTGGGTGGCGTGATCAAGTGTGTTGAAGATGAGGTGCTCGGGGAAGTCCGCACGTGGTTTTGGATGTTCTGGATGATGCTGCTGCAGATGATGCAGATGATGCTGATGCTGATGCGGATGCGGATGCGGATGCTGATGATAATGCTGCTGATTGGAGACCAAGGGATGAACCCTCCCTCCCTCTCCAGGCATATCCTGCTGCATGCGGTGCTGGAGCTGGGGTCTGTCCCCAACCCCAAGGGCCAGAACGCACACGCAGAGGCTGGGTGGGCTGAGCACCGACCTGGTCGAGCAGCTGGCCGGGTGTGCCCACGGTGCGCAATAGAGCCTGCTGGTACGCGCGGTGGGTCTCGGCATCGGGGTGGTCGTCCCGGTCACGGGTCTCGTCCCGGGGCACCCGCGGGCCAGGCCCCTGCTCGCGCAAGAAGAGCTCGGCGCCCACCACGGCGTCCTCCTCGTTGGCGGGGCGCCCGTCTTCGTCCTCCTCCTCCTCCTCGTCCGCCTCCATGCTATCATCATCATCGTCGTCGTCGTGGCTGGCGGCGGGGGCGCGTGGCGGCCAGCTGGTGGGGTCGTCGAGGTTGTCGTGGCCGGCCCGTTTCAGCTCGACCATCCGCCAAGACCGCTCCTCCATGGCCGCCCGCTTGGCGGCCGCCCGCCCGGCACGGCGCTCCTCCCGTTCGGCAGCACGGCGCGCCGCCGCGGCTCGCTGCTTCTTGTTGCGCTTGGCGCTCTGGTGCCCCGCCCGCCCAATCCCCCCGCCGGACAACTGAATCAGCCGATGTACTCTGGGCAGACAGCACCACCATCATCGCCACCGCGCGGAATCGGTCACACGGGGGAGAGCACCTGCAGACCGTCTCCTCGTCCTCGTCCTCCTCTTCCTCGATCCCGTCCTCTTCAGACTCCTCCCGGACGCGGCGCTCCTCGGCGGCCCGGCGCCGGTCCCGGCGTGCCTGGCCATCGTCCCGCAGCATCTCCGAGACCGATTTGCGCAGGCGGGGCCGCAGGCACTCGGTCAGGGTCCCCAGGGTCTCCACAGCCCCGACCAGGGCCGGCACTGGGCGACCCCAAGAATGGACGGCGCAAAAATGAGTTGAGTGGTGGATGAGAATGGACGCAAGTCGCGAGGATCACTGGTAGGTGAAGGCCGGTCTGTGTGGACGGACGTGCGCCCGCTGCGACGAGACGGTCCAGGGACTCCGGCTGCCAACGCAGGACGCGGGTGAGCCGAAGTAGCAGCCGCTGGTGGGCCGGGCAGCGGCACATTTGGCCCCCTGTGCGCATCACCCGTGAAGACGGGGAGGAGCCGGTGAGATGGGGCGGATCGGCTAAGGGCGAGCGTAGTGTGAGCGGAGCGAGGGCAGAGAGGACGGGGCAAAGCTGGGCAGAGCAGGGCGGGACAGAGCAGAACAATGTGGCGAACGGACCGACGGCCCGGCCGGCACGGAGGGAGAGCGAGAAGGTGGCCACGATGTGGGGCATGTGGAAGAGCAGGGCGGCCGAGAGGGGCGACGACATGCAGGCCAGGCCGGCCAGGGTGTCCGCCCACTTGGTCAACAGGCTCACCAGGACCTACATGACCAGAAACCAAACCGACCCATGGATGATGGGACCGGGCGCTGAGGGCAAGGGGCAGAAAAGGTCGAACCACCGCCACCAGGACCAGCATCTTATCAATCGTCATCATCAATCGTCATCATCAATCGTCATCATCAATCGTCATCATCAATCGTCATCATCAATCGTCATCATCAATCGTCATCATCAATCGTCATCATCAACCCGTCGTCATCGTCGTCAACCCGTCGTCAACCAGTCGTCATCATAAATATCATCCGATCATCATCACCATCACCATCACCATCACCATCACCATCACCATCACCATCACCATCACCATCACCATCACGCTGCGGGTCTGACAGTGCGGACCTTGACGTCGTGTGGGCCGGTGATGGACTGCGGCAGCTCGGGCAGCCGGCCCGTGTAGAGGGAGCCCACACGAAGCAGGGTCTGGATGGCCGCCGGGACGGTGGCCCACTCAACCAGGCGCCCCAGAGATCCCTTGGCCGAGCAGCTGCCCACCGACCCACCCGCACCCCCACCCACCAATATACCCACCAGATGACTGGATGTTGGAACGAACGGGCACACCGCCAGACACAGAGCCACTCAGCCACACCCCGTCAGGCACATCCCCAGAGGTCAAGAGGGCAGACCGCTCGGCGTGGGTGTAGAAGATGCGCTGGAGCATGTCCAGAAGCAGCCGGGCGAGCCGCGGGGTGCCCATGTGCCGGTTGAGCTGCTCCAGCACGGCCCGGACCACGTCCTCGGGCTGCCGTGGGGCCGGCGGCGGGGCAGCGACCGGGGCCGGGGCGGCGGCCTTCTTGCCGGGGGCCTTCTTCCGCTTGGGGGTCTCGGGCTCGGCCGCGGGGGGCGCGGCCGCTTCGGCGGCGGGGGCGGCCAGCAGCCAGCTGGTAACGGCCAGCTCGTCCATGCGACGCTCGTCCATCGCCTGCTCCTCCTCCTCGCTGCTCAGTCGGACGTGCTGCGGGGCCGCGCCGCGCAGGGCCGGGCTCCGGTAGGGCATGGGCTGGGGCGCCAGCAGGCCTGCCGCGTGGAGCTCCTCCGGGATGGGCGAGACGGCGCCCACGGGGGCCTCGGGGGGGCGGTCGGGCGACGTCGACCCGTCCGAGGGCTCGTCCCCGCTGGCTTGACCGTAGTAAATGTGCAGCTGTGCGCGCCGTGCCAAGGAGATGATGGCCGTGAGACGATGTGGTGGCCGGGAGGGAGGGAGGCAGACCGGCCCATAGACATGCCTGCGAGCGAGCTTCTGATAGCGCGCGGCGGGGTTGGGGGAGCCATGAGCGGGCGGTTCCTGCAAGCCTGCGCCGGGCAGGGTGGGTTCCTGCGGGTCCACCTCGGCGGCCGCCTGGGCGGCCATCGTGGCGGCCCGCTCGAGGTGGCGGGCGTCCAGCCGGCGCATGAAGGCGGCCGCCAGGCGGAGGGCGCACTCGCCCAGGCCCGTCTGGGTGACGGCCGTGGGAGCCATGAAGAGCCCCCGTCGGGCGGCCTGGCGGGCGGCCGCGGCTTGGCGCGGGTGGGGGCGGCGCCGCTGGTCGGCAGGGAGGCTGCTGGCCATGTCCAGGTCTGTGTCGCTGCTGCTGCAACCGTCGGTCGAGGAGAGCGCCTGAGGGGTCTCGTCGTCGGCGCTGCTGCTCGAGGGGTCGCTATCACCCCCGGAACCGCCCCTGCGGGACTTCTTCCGCTTGAGCGCCTCTGGGGGTCGGGCGGGGAGGGCAGACGGAAAGACGAATGTGAGACGCGACGATTCGCCCCCCACCCCGCCCCGGCAAGATCGCCGCGAGAGACGTCCGCGTTTCCACCGTCCCTTGTCCGAATGCCTGGCGGTGCAGTGGCAGGCGAGGTCGATGATGGCCGGGACGGACCGTCATCCGAGCCCCGGTCGACCAGGAATCCATCCCGGGTGTGCTTCAGGCGAGGCAGGACCAGCACCCGCTCGAAGGAAACACCGTCTGCATCGGCGACGGGCTGCTCAATCGCATCTTCGACCAGGGGCACAATCCCCATGCCGGCGGGGGCGCAGCTGGGGGCAGTCGAGGCTGCGGGGGAAGATCCCGTCGCCGGGACGGAGGTGCTTGGAGGCGCGACGACCAGGCCGCACTGGGTGGCGATCGAAATGAGATGGTGCAGGCCGCCGAGCGTGACAAAGGCCTGCGCCTGGGCCGGCTCGTGTGCGTAGGCCTGGGTGGGAATGAGCCTCAGGATCGTATGGGGGCAGCCAACAAATCAATCGGACAGACCCGGAGACAGGTCACGAGCTGCTCCATCACAGCTGGGGCCATTGCCGTCGTTGGGATGCGTTTGCTGGATAAATTGGCAAGGATTTCCTTGAGACGGGCCACGGCGGTCTCGGGCGGGAAGGGAGCCACGGGGGGTTCAGCTTGGGCGCGCCGGCGGCGACGGGTGACATCGTCTTCCTCATCGTCGTCGTCGTCGTCATCATCATCTTCATCGTCGTACCCATCATCGTCATCATCGTCATCCTCGCCCTCGTAGTCATCCCCGTAGGGGTTCATAAAGCTGTCGTCGTCGTCATCATCATCATGACCGAGCTGATAACCCACGTCATAATAATCATCATTGTCGGCTCCGTCTCCCTATTACCGATATAAGGACAGCCGGACGAAATGTCCGGAACAGACCCCAAACCCACCCCCTCCCATTGCATTCATCATCATCATCATGATTGCATCCTCGAAGGTGAAAATCAGTCAAAAGGGACAAGGAACTAACAAACCATATCTGAAGCCTTGGGTGCGGCTTTTCCGGCTCTCTTCGGTGGCATCGGAAGAGACCGCCTGTTGTCAGAATAACCTGAGGGTGAAAGCTGCTACCGTTTTAATTTCAGTCCGATCCCTTTCGGCGTCCTTGTATGTCTCTTGCGCCTATCGATGCCATCAGACAGTCCGCAACCTGTTGTCCCTAGGTAATCCTTCTCATCCGATTTTCTGCATGATTTTAGGGCCATCGAGAAGGGGCAATCCCTCGAGCAAATAAAGACGCTCCTTTCGCCAGCAGGAACGTTGAATTCCGCGAAGTCATATGTGAGTCAAACGGTATGTCATTTCCAGACACGTCTTTTGGACCTTTTCCCTGCCGGCAGGACGGACAGACACTTGTACATCTCGCGGTCCTCGCTTCGCGTTCCGATTTGGTCCAATTTTTCACAGAGTCCGGCTTTCCCATCAACGCTCCCGACACTGTCTGCTTGTAAACTGATTTCCAATGGTGTGTATCTTCTCGGATAGCGCGGGCTGACACCCCTGCACGCCGTCTGTGCCCGGGGTAACGCGGCAATGCTGGCGGCCCTGCTCGCTGCTCATGCGCACCTCGAGTGTCGCGACAAGCAAGGACGCACTCCATTGCATCATGCGGCCGCTCGGGGGGATGGCGACCTGGTCAAGGCCCTGGTCGGGGCGGGTGCCGATATTCATGCCCAGTTTGACGTCCGTCCCCGTCCCTCTGCTCCCCATCCCCGGACGCTCCTGTCGGTCGCCCGGTTGTTGATCGTGTTTTGACCCTCGGTGCCCTTTTTAGGCGGGCGGCACCGCCCTGCACCTTGCGGCCGTCAGCGGGAAGGCCGACGTGGTGCGGCTCCTCATCGGCAAGGGTGCCGACATCGCCCGGCGCGACCTGAGCGGATGCACCCCGGTCCGCTCCGCCTCCTTCCGGCCCTTCACTGTTGCCTTGTCGCTTCCCGCCCACTGGATCATCTGCCCCGCACACGCAGCTGCACCGGGCCGCCCTGGAGGGCAAGTCGGACACGGTCGCGGCCCTGCTCGCCGCCCGGGCGCCCGTCGAGGCCGAGGATTCGGTCGGCTGGCGGCCGCTGCACCTGGCCTGCACCAAGGACTACTACGAGGTGGCCAAGGCCCTCCTCGAGGCGGGCGCAAAGACCGATGCGCCCTTTACGGTGGGCTGGAGGCCGCTGCAGGTCCGGAAGGGGGCCGGCGGTTGAGTCTGTTCGGCTGAAACGAGCTGTTCTGATTTGGGTCGTCGGTTGCGCATGGGATGCTGCCGGTCGCAGCTGGCCGTGGCACGGGGCTTTCTGAATCTGACCCGGCTCCTGCTGGACAAGGGCGCCCTGCCCGATGAGCTCGCCCCGGTCCGTTCGGCAGCCCCCCAAACGATGCCGTCCCCGCCTCCTTGCGGATTTCCCATCCCGATCGTCCCATCGCCTTTTTTGCGCCGACCAGCCCGGGCACTCACCACGCATGCGCCACCATCCCCGCCCACCCCCAACAGAATAACCTGCGCCCACTGGGAATGGCAGCCGGGGCGGGCAACCTGCAGTTGGTGCAGCTGCTTCTGGAGCGGGGCGCCAAGGCGGCCGCCACGCAGCAGGTCCGCCTCCCTCCCCCGTCTCCTCTCTCACCAGGGCATGAACACGGGCCTCCGATTCGTTGGTGCTCCTCCCGGTTCGACACCACCACCTCCGCCACTGCCGCCGCCGCCGCCGCCGCCATCGGCATCATCATCACCCAATCATCATCATCATTCAATCACCACCATCGTCATCCCAATCGTCATCATCCAATCACCACCACCACCATCATCATGACCTCTTCGTGCGATCTGCCCCGGCGCGGTTTGCAGGACGACCAGACGGCGCTCCACCTGGCTGCTCGGGCCGGCCATATGGCCGTCTGCGAGCTGCTCCTGGGGCGCGGGGCGCCCCTGGGGCCGCGCGACGCCAAGGGGGCCACCCCACTCCACGCGGCCTGCGGGGCGCAGCAGCTCGACGTGGCCGTCATGCTGGCACGCAGGGGCGCCGATCTGCAGGCCATCGACAATGTCCGCTTTGCCACACAAGATGCAGGGACTTTCCTCCCCCAATCGGCCTCACAGCCACCAACAACACCCAACCACCCACCCCTTCTGAGTGGTGTGGCGGCTTGTCTGATGGGACGACCCTGTTGTCATCACCAGCAGCTCCTCTGACGGCTCACGCCTGCACATATGCGCACTTGTCTCGACTGCTGACTGTCTGTCTCCTCTGACGGGCCTTCCCCCGTCCAGGCGCAGAAGACCCCGCTGCACTTGCTGTCGACCTCGATCCGCAGCCGGCTGGGGGACCTCATCGGCACCCCGGCCGACCTCTGCCTCCCATCCCCCGGTGGGCGCCCCACCCCGGCCTCACCCACTTCCCCGCCATCCGCCGGCACCCCGCCGCCCAGCACCTCACCAGCGGCCGCCGGGCCCACCCAACCACCATCCGCACGCCCGCTGGCGGCCTCCCCATCGACCAGCTCGTTGCTGCCGACCCCCGTCCCCATGCCCGCCCCGGCCCCGCCCCTGCCCACCCCGCCCCCAGAGCAGCCCATCGCCACGGCCCTGCCGCTGGCCTCGGCCCGCCCCTCGGAGATGTCCGCTGCTGAAGGGCCCGGGGCCTTCCCGGCCGCCTCGCCGCCCCCGCCCGCGCCGCGCCCCCATCGGGCCCTGGCCCACGGGAGCAGGCTCTTCCCGGCCGCAAAGCCGCGCACCACCCCAACACCGGCCGCCACCGCACCTTCACCTTCCTCCTCACCATCTCCATCACCATCATCACCCGCCTTGGCGAGCGCAGCGGTCGGGGGCGGCGTCCCGGGGGCATCCGTTCGGGCCACCTCCACCCCTGCCGCGGCCCTCAGTGCCCCGCAGAGAGCCGCCCTGCTGCCCCGGGCCAACACCCCCAGTCGTGACCCGCCACCCAGCCCCGCGTCGCCGCCTCCTGCCGGTGGTGAGGCCGCCGGGGCTGTCTTTCCCACCCCCCGAGTCTCCTTCCCCCGGGCCGTACCCCCCGCGGCCCCCACCTCCACCCCCGCCCTCACCCCCTTTCCCAGTCAACCTGCCGTTCCCGCAGCCCCCGCGGCTGCCGGAAGCAGCAGCCCACAGCAGCAGCAACAGCAAATGGTGACCCTCCAGGTTGGCCCGGAGTCTCCCACCCGGGGTCACACACACACTCATGGTCATGTCCATGGCCACAGCCACAGCCATCGCCACGGCCACGGCCACCACCGCAGCCACACCACCCACTCGCACGGGAACAGCCACGATTCCCCTCAGACCCACGGCCAGCCCGATTCGCGCCCTCACGGCCGCCCCGCCATCATCACAGCCGCCGCGGGGGATGGTCGGCGCCACGAACCGGCGCAGTCGCCACCACCCCAGGGCCCTGTCATCCCGGCCAGCCGCCCGCCCCATCGGGAAGATGAAGCCGCCCCCGCCGCCCACTCCCGACCCCCGAGGAGCCCCGAGGCCCCGCCGCCCCACCGCCAAGCCGGCCACCGCCCTCCCAGCCGGTCGGACGGCAGCGGCAGCCCCAGCGGAAGCAGCCCGGGCCGGCGAAGCGCAAGCCCGTCATCATCGCTCGTCGCCCCCGCTCCCACCGCTCATCTCGCCTCGCCCAACCACCGGGCCGCTCAGCAGCCCCGCCGGGTGGGTGGGTGGCCATCGACGCCGCCACCACACTCATCTCCCTCGCACCCTCAGCCCCGGCGATCCGCCTCGCCGACACGCGGTGCGGCCCCCGCCCCCGCCCCTCGTCACTCCCCGGCCCCCGCCGCCCCGCCCGCGTGGCCGGAGGAGCCCCGCGCACCCGCCCGCCGACGGCCCCTGGAGCCCGAGGAGAGCGAATATCCCCCTGCGCCACAGCAGCAGCGTCCGCAGCGCATCACCCGCGACAGTCGACGCGAGGAAGTCGATGCCGCCGCCCGGTGGGCCGCCGCGCAACAAGAAGCGCGGGGTCAGTGGCCGCGGGGGCGCGACCGTGACGTCGGGGGTGACGAGGACGGGGACGGCGTGCAGGTGTATGAAGAGCCGCCCGAGGAGGCGGGCTACCCGCCCCCCCACCGTGGGTATTACCCTCCGCCTGCCCCGAGGGGCAGCCCGGCAGCCGCCGCACACGTCTGGGCCCCCGAGGAAGATGGCCGCGTGGAGCATGGGCCGGGAGCCTCCTGGGGATGGGCGCCGGCGGACCCTCGTGGCCAACCGCTCGGCAGCGGTGGTGGTGGCAATGGTCCGCACGGCTTCCATTGCTCCTCCTCCTCCTCCTCCTCCTCCTCCTCCTCCTCGCCTCCCGTCCGAGCGAAAATCTCACGCACTGCCTGCTCCTCCCCGACCTCGCACGCTGTCCAGAGGACCGCCTTCGCCGGGGTCCCGGGATGCCGCCTGCTCCGCCCCGGCACGCAGGCAGCCCCGCGCGTCCGCCACACCACCGCTACCCGCCGGTTCCATACCCCGATGGGTCCGGGCCCTACCGTGACCAGGGGCACGAACCGGGCTGGGACGGCCCACATCCCCGCTGGGCGGGAGCCGCCTCGGACCCCGAGTGGGGCGCCGCCGCCCACCGGCCACCGCCTTCATCATCACAGCAGCGGAGGGGCGGGACGGTCTCGGACCGGGACGAGCCGCGCTCCCGGGTCGCTGGCTGGGGGCCGCCCGGGGTCGCCGAGTGGTGGCCGGGGGAGGAGGAGACCCCTCGTGGCTATCCCCCCGCCGACTACCCCCGCCGAGACGCCCCTGTCTATGTGCCGCCCCCTGCTGGTGTGAGCAGAGGGCCCGACGGCCAGGGCCGGGTTCGCCTCCCCAGGGAATACTCGCTGCCTCGCCATCAGGCCGACCTGCCCCCGTCCCAGGAGGCGCCCCCGCCCCCACACCACCGAAGACCGCATGAGGCCTCCTACCCAGCCCCGGCCCAGGTGGCGCCCTCTCCACAGCACCACCGTCAGCATCCCTCCCGGGGCGGAGCCCCCTGGCGCGGTGGGTACCCAAGAGGTGCCGGGGGCGAGGACGACTCCGAACGGTGGTGACGAGGACTGCCCGGCCGTGCCGCCCCCCTTGGCGGGCTGTCGGTCGACCCCCCCCGCCCCTCTCAGCAGCGGCACGGGGGGCGCCAATGACCCGATGATGAATGCTCGCCTCCCATCCGGTGCCAGGGGATGAGCCGCGGAGGTCCCATGACCCATGATGTGACCGGCAGGTGCTTCCCCTCCCCCCCCCCCCCCCCCCGGGACCAGGAGAAGGAGCCGGAACCGTCCAGCGAATGTACATTGCATGAGACGCGTCTCCTCCCCTGCACCTCATGCCATGGCACGGGATCACTTAGCCGAGGGCGGCTTGGGGCCTGCGGGGGGCGGCGGGGCCTTTGGCGGCGGGCCGGCGGCGAGGAAGGGCTGGGGCGGGAGGCCCCGGGCCGACTCGGGGTCGGGACCCACCGAGATGGTGGGCGCGTCGGCGGCTGCAGGCTGTGGGCGGGTGGGTGGGGGATGGGAGTGAGGGTGAGGGAGTGAAGAAGGGAGGGGATGGAGACGAGCAGGCCCCCATCATGGGAAGCAGGGGAGGGAGGGGGGCGGACATCCTTCTTCAGGGCCTCTGCCTTCTCGCGCTCTTGAAGAAGCTCGGCCGCCAGCTGCAAGGAGCACAAGCAGTTTGAGAATCATCTCGCGACCCCGCCGCCACAAGGCACCGACGGACCTCCTTGAGCATCTGGCTGTGGTCCCAGATGCCGTCCCGGCCCATGATCAGCTCGGGGGGCGAGAGAACCGACGAGAGGATGGACAGGTCAATCCCGGCCTCGCTCTGAGTGGCGGCAAGTCGTATGAAATCGGGGTGTCTCAGGCACCGGTGGGGCGATACAGACCAGGTTCTTGGGCAGGCTGACCGTCGCCCCGATGCTGCTGTCCAGCTCGGCGATGGACTGGATCTTCAACGAAGGGTTCCGGGGTGCGGCGGCAACCTGCGCGGCGAGCGAGAGGGGTCGGGGTCAGGTCAACGGAAAAAGACGGGGGGAGGCAGACTTGGGCGGTAATGTCGCCCTCGTCGTCGAGTTGTGGAATAATAGGGTCAACTACCCAGGTAAAAGCAGATGAGAGAAACAGATCCCCAGATCAGCCAACCTTCGGTCTCGGGTGGAGGCGGCGGCGGCGGTGCCCTGTGAGAAAGAGATTGCAGCAGCGGACGGGAAAGAAAACAGACTCAGGGGCGGCAGTCTGTGCAGCCTCACCCCAGCCGTCTTGCTGAACGGCCGGCGGTGGTGTGGGAGCAGATTGTTGCTAGGCAGACGATCAGGTGGGGGGAAACAAAGATCTGGGCAGACCTCCGGAGAGGGTTCAATCACAGGTTCTTCTTCCTTTTTCCTTCGTCGGACATAAGCCCGTGCTTGCTGTTCCGCACTCGTCTCTCCCGCTTCAGCGTCAAACATGGAGTTAGAGAAAGCAACCAAGGTTCTTGAAACTCGCTCGAGTTGCAGCGCCGGTTCGCTCTCCCGTCGTGTGGTGTGGCGATTGTGGATTGATGCAGCCGCAACAGACACCTGATACCTCCCGCGAAAACTCATTTCGATTTCCAATGTTCAATCAGCCTGTGGTCCATCCAGGCAATCAAATGTTCAGCGATGATATCAACCCTTTCGACGCTCAAATGATGGAAGACGAACCCGCCCCTGCTGCCCCTACACAACCTTCCATGTCCTTGCCGTATCCCCCGTCCGCCTCTCCTGGAACTCTGACTCCGCCACCGCCGCCACCACCGCCACCTCCAATCGCACCATCCCCGCCCCAACAACCGATGACCATGGAGCAATGGCAAGCTGCCTATTACTACCAACAGCAGCAGCAGGCGGCCCAGCAGGCCGCACAACAGGCGGCGCAGCAGGCGGCGCAACAAGCCGCCCAGCAAGCAGTCCAGCGGGCCGCGGCCCAGCAGGCAGCCCAGCAACTGGCGCTCCAAGCGGCCCAGCAAGCTGCTCAGCAGGCAGCGCAACGGGCCGCTGCAGCGGCTGCGGCTGCGGCAACAGCAGCCCAACAACCCCCCATGCAGGCTCAGCACTACCAGCAGTACGGCGGGTATCTCTCCGCGGACCCAGCCGCATGGCCCCAGCAGGGGACCCAACTCGCCGAAACCCAGCAGGTGAGTGTC
Organism: Paratrimastix pyriformis; assembly: GCA_027972325.1. Classification (NCBI taxonomy): domain Eukaryota; phylum Preaxostyla; family Paratrimastigidae; genus Paratrimastix; species Paratrimastix pyriformis. The sequence continues at coordinate 102,918 of JAPMOS010000044.1, read as the reverse complement.
TTTGCCGCGATGGCGGGCATCACCCCGGCGCAGTACCTCCACCTGCGCGGCCTGCTGGCGACCCACCTGCCCCACCTGAGCCAGCAGCAGTGCGACCAGATCATCGTCCACCAGCAGGCGCACATGTTCCTGGGGGCGGCGGTCATGGTCACCATGGGGCTCGCGGCTCAGCAGCAGCAGCAGCAGATGCAGCAAGGCGGATATGCCCCCCAGGCCAACCCGGGCCTGCTGCCCGAGCCCGTGGCGAGCAGCGAGCCCGAAGGCGTGGGGCCCGCGGGTCTGGCGGCTGCGGGTGCCGTGCCTGCCGCGGGGTTCCCGCCCCTGCCCGCATCCGCAATGGAGTTCGCGAAAAAGAAACCCGCGGTCCGACCTCCGGCCATCGCCCCCGTCCCCTCCCTCGCCCCTCCCTCGCCCCTCCCTCGCCCCTCCCTCGCCCCTCCCTCGCCCCTCCCTCGCCCCTCCCTCGCCCCTCCCTCGCCCCTCCCTCGCCCCTCCCTCGCCCCCTCCCTCGCCCCTCCCTCGCCCCTCCCTCGCCCCTCCCTCGCCCCTCCCTCGCCCCTCCCTCGCCCACCCCTCGCCCACCCCTCGCTCCCTTTTCTTCCTCGCCCTCATGCGTGCACGAATTCCCGCTCATCTCCTGCTCCATGTTGCTGCGTCTGTCCCACGCCCGCCATCGTCCGGCCCTCCTTGTTCCGGCCGCCCAGCTGCCGGCCTGGCTGCGAGACGAGATTGCCCGGCGGCAGACCGAGCGCGACCAGGAGCCCCAGCGGGCCGCCGAGGAGCGCGCCAGGGCGGAGGCCCTTCAGGAGCGCCGCAAGCGCGATCAGGACGAGGCGGACGCTCTGTTGGTCAGCATGCACAGATATACACAGATATACACAGATATACACAGATATACACAGATATACACAGATATACACAGATATACACAGATATACACAGATATACACAGATATGCACAGATATACACCACGCACGCTTGCCACTTCTTCCTTCTGCTTCACCATCACCACCACCTTCATCCTCTCCGTATTGGCACACACACGCACACCCCAGGGGAAATACCACATCCCGGAAGCCCCCGACAGCCAGCCCGCGGCCCCAGTGCGTGCCGCCCCGATCCGGTCGGCCCTGGACGAGGACTCGAGCAGCGACGAGGACGAGGACGAGGCTCAGGCCAAGAAGGACAAGAAGGCCACGAAGGCGCCCCTGCCCCGGAACCCGCTGGGTGATGCCCCGCTGGCCGAGGCCATGGCCCGCCTCAAGGGCGAGGCGGCGGCCGTCGGGGCGCGGATGGCGAAGGAGACGGACGACGATGGCGGGACGGTCCGCCGCTCGCCTCCCATCCGCCCGTCGCAATTTCCTGCCCGCGTTGGACCATGCCCCGCGCTGGCTCATGGCCGCAATCTCACCACACATTGCGTTTTGGGTGTTTTGGGGCTTGTGCAGATTGAGATTGTCCCGGCGCCCCTCGACCCGCTCGTTGTCTGCCGCCCCCCGGCCCACTCCGCTTCCCACCCCTGCCCTGCACTCTGCCTCCCAAGCGAACTCGCTCACTCACCCGCAATCGGAACCCGCTGCGCTCGCAGGACGGGGCCCACAAGCGGCTGACGACCAGCCTGCTGCTGGAGGTGACCGACATGGTCTGCCGCGACGTGGCCGACGCCACCATGCAGGAGGCCCGGGCCGGCGCACCGTGGGGTCCGCGCACCCTCCCGCCCACGCCCCCATCATCATTACCAACCGGTCACCTAATTCTCAGCATCATCACCAGCATCATAATCACCAGCATCACCGTCAGCATCAGCATCAGCATCAGCATCAGCACCATCACCGTCATCACCAGCATCAACCGTCATCATCGCAAGGTCATCGTAAGTCATTTTGCCTTTGTCTCTCCCTGTCGGCGCCCCGTCTTCCGCCCCTTCCCCCCAGCGACCCGGGCCCCGTTCCACTACTTCTTCGAGGACACCCCCGGGGCAGGAGCCCCAGCGGGAGCGGCCCCACCGCCTGCCGCCCGCGGCCCTGGTGGGCTGCCCGCGACCGGCTCGGCCTCCACCTCCGGACGCGACGCGGCCCTCATGCCGCCCCCGGCCTCCCGGCCCACCGCCCTGGGGGGCGGGGCAGGGCCACTATCGCGGTCCCTCATGATGCGGCCCCCCCAGCTGGGCGCCAGGAAGCCGCAGTCGACGGCCGCCAAGCCGCGAGCGGCAGGGATGGCGGGACCCTCGGCACTGGCCGGTCTGCCGCCGGACTCCCCTGGAGAGCGAGGGGGAGCGAAGGCCCTTTTGTGTTGGTGTGATCCCACGTCGTCTGATCTCCGGCGTCCTCTGTTGTTGGGTGTCTCACACCGCCTCTTCTCCATCCCTCCCACCCTCCCCCTGCCCCCGGGGCAGCGACGGCCCTCCTCGACTACGGCGATGCCGACGATGAGGACGAGAGCCCCGACGCGGCAGCCTCCCAGCCGGCCGCCGCCCCGCCCGGCCCCGGCCCCGACTCGGCCGCGCTGCCCCTCCTCGACGTGCCGGTCACCGGCCCCGCGCCCCTGCTGCCCGACGATCCCAGCGAGCGTGCGGCCCGGCTGGCGGAGCTCTGGAAGGAGCAGCGGGCCGCCCGCCAGGTGGCCGTGGCCTCCCTGAACCTGCCCTACCCGCCCCCCGAAGGCGACTCCGTCCAGTCCGCAGCCCGAGCCTTCTCACCGATGGCACTTCTCCTCGTCGTCATCCAATCCTCATCATCATCACCACCACCACCATCCAATCATCATCATCCAATCATCATCCAGTCATCATCATCATCCAATCATCATCCAATCATCATCCAATCATCATCCAATCATCATCCAATCATCATCCAATCATCATCCAATCATCATCCAATCATCATCCAATCATCATCCAATCATCATCCAATCATCATCCAATCATCATCCAATCATCATCCAATCATCATCCAATCATCATCATCATCATCATCATCATCATCATCATCATCATCATCATCATTCTACATATATAAATACCGAAAAACAGGGACGACTTTTCGGGGGAAGGAACTGAGGGCGGCCTTCCAAAAATCTGTAAAATCCCAGGGCTCTCCCCCCGGCACCGACCCGACCCAAAGGCAGTTGGTATTTTTAGTCCTCATGCCGTCGGACTTTTGCCAACTTAGGGGCAACACGCCATTTGCCAGGGGGAGAGTGCAGCCGTCATCACACCCTATGTGTTCGGGACCGGCTTACCGCAGCACTGCGGGGACGTCCACAGGCCACAGTGGTATCCTGGAGAGCGCACCGTGTTGTTGGAGTGGGGTCCGGCCAGCTGTCCGAGCGGTCCAGGTCACCGTGGACCAGCACCCGAGAGAACCCGTCGCAAGGCCGGGATGGTAGGGGCATTCATCAGGGGGATCGCCAACCTTGACCGGGCGGGCCATTGTGCTTCGGGTCTCCAAGCGGGTTCGGGCGGCTGCGGGCTTGGCATCAAGGGCAGAGGCCAGAGAGCGCTACCATGTTTCGCACCGATTTCGCAACGATTTCGCAACATTTTCGCAACAGTGTTGTCCGGACAACGATCGCACCTGAAGGTGGGGCCGGACGCAGCCTGGGCGCCACAGGCGCATGAGAGCCTACCAGGTCTACTAAGCCTACTGTGTCTTGCGGCATTTCGGCTTTTCGGCCCTTCGGCCCCTCCAATCCCATCTTCACAAGTCCCCCAAGGGGGGTGGCCCTTATATACCCTACTTGGGAGGCACTCCCAAAAATTGTGGGACACGATCCAAAATATTATGGGATCATGTCAAATTTCAAAATGGTCGGAGAAGGATGGCGACCTCACCAGTCGGTCGGGGACCCCAACATATGTTTAGAAGCGGGGGTCGTGGTGGCCCCAGGGCAACCCTTCCCGGGGGGATAGCCACCAAGGTCGAAAATTCAAACAGGCTCAAACGGGTCGGGGAAGGATGGCGACCTCACCAGTCGTTCGGACCACCTTGCCCTATCATCGCAGGGTGGTCGCGATCGACTCCAGGTCAACCCTTCCCCGGGGGATAGCCGCCAAGGTCAAAATTTCAAACAGGCTCAAACGGGTCGGGGAAGGATGGCGACCTTACCGTTCGCTGGAGGGACCCATAAATCCAGCGAACCGTGGTCGTGGTGGCCCCCAGGTCAACCCTTCCCCGGGGGGATAGCCACCAAGGTCAAAATTTCAAACAGGTCGGGGAAGCACGGCGACCTCACTGTTCGCTGGAGGGACCCATAAATCCAGCGAACCGTGGTCGGGACCGGCCGCCGATCAGCCCTTCCCCGGGGGGATAGCCACCAAGGTCGAAATTTCAAATGGGTCGGGGAAGGACGGCGACCTCACCAGTCGTTCCGGCCACCCTGCCATATCCCCGCAGGGTGGTCGCGGTCGACTCCAGGTCAACCCTTCCTCGGGGAGATAGTCACCCGATTGAAAGCGTAACGAAGCGAGCTCACCTGACTTGTCATCATCATCATCATCATCATCATCATCACTCGGTGCTGGCAGGTATCCCCTCTTGCACGGGGCTCCGGGCAGCCCGCCCGCTTTCTACCTGGAGGTCCTCGCGCTCCCCCCATCGGTGAACCCGGCGGCCCTCCCCGCGGCCATTCGCGCCGCCCCAACCCGCCGGATCGTCGTCCTGGGTGAGGTTCGCACCCACCCCCCCACCACCCCTTCTTCCATCTCTCTCTCCCTGGCGCCTCGGACGGTCCGTCCTTGCCGCTGCTTCACCCCGCGTCCCATCCCACCCACGGCAGGCGCTGACTTACCTCGGTCGCGACCCGCGGTGCCACCTGGTGGCCGAGCACATCTCCGTCTCGCGCCACCACGCCGTCATCCAGTCCGCACAGTTATCCAGGCTCCCTCTCCCCTCCCCCCGTCCCGTCCCACCCTCTCTCTTCGCCATCGCCACCCGCCCCGCCCCGCCCCGCCCATCCCGTCCCATTCCCATCCCACCACCATCCCATCCCCCTCCCGTCCCCGTCCCCGTCCCACCCTCCGGGCACTCCACTCCGGCTCCTGCGCCGCCCCGCGCCCCCGGCCCCTGCCAGCGGCCCCCTGCAGCCCCCGCTCCGCCTGCCGCGGAACATCAACCACCGCCTCGAACCCGGCGAGTGCTTCCTCCTCGGGACGACCCCACCGCCTACCGGCTGGCCCATTGCCCGCCCCCACCCACCGCCCCGCCCCGCCCCCGCCGCCCCGGCCGGCTTTGACCCACAGCGGCTGCTGGCAGCAGCCGTGACGGTCACCTCGCAGCGCCCGCCCTCCCCAGGCCCACCCCACCCATCCTGGCCGGCCCCACCCCACCCCGCCCCCAGGCTGCCACCACGGCTCCTTCCCAGTCCGCGGCGGCAAGCGGCGGCCTTCTTGGTGCATCCCCGGCTGCTGCCCCCTTGGCTCCCCCCGTGTTGCAGGCGCCACCCCAGGCAGAGCCACAGCCCTCGAGCCGAGCCGGCCATGCCCCGCCCGCCCCTCCCGTCGCGGCTCCTGCACCCACGGCCCCGGCTTCCCCGGCCCCGGCCAGCAGCCTTCCTCCGCAGGCCGCGGCCGGCGCCTCCAAGGATGACGAGTCCCAGCAGCAGCCGAAGAAGAAGAGCCACTCGCACCATCGCCACAACCACCACCACTCCCCCTCATCTCGCTCCCGCTCCCGCACCCGTTCCCGCTCCCCATCGGCTGGCCACCGCAAGCACCGTCGCAGCCACAGCCGCAGCCGATCCCACAGCGCCACCCGGAGTCAAAGCAGAAGCAGAAGCAGAAGCCACAGCCCTCTGTCCCATCGCAAGAGCCGCAGCCACAGTCGCAGCCGCAGCCGCAGCGGAAGCCGGGAGCGGACACGCCGTCGGGAGCGGAGCCCCGCCCGGGGGAAGGCGCCCCAGCACCACAAGGACCGCAGGAAATCCACGTCCAAGTCCCGGTCCCGATCCAGGTCCCGGTCCAAGCCCCGGTCCAAGGCCAAGTCGAGGTCCCGGTCCAGGTCCAAGCCGCGTTCCTCATCCTCCTCGCACCACCGGCACTCGAGCAAGAGCAAGAAGAGGTAACGCGGCGGCCCCCGTCCACTCCCCCCCCCCATTCTCCGTCTGTCTCCCGAGTTGACCCCCTTCTCTCGCCTTGTGTGCTCCCGAAAAGCAGCGCACCTGATCTTGTCCGGCGTCTTCGGGGGAAGGGAGGGAAGGGTTGATGGGTGAGGGAAGGAGAAAATTCCATGTGGCGAGATGGGCAGTCTCATCACCAACATCACCAACATCACCAACATCATCATCAAGCATCAAATCAACAGCAACAACAACAACATCATCATCATGGCCATCAGATGTCATGCCGCCAGCGGGTCTCGTGGCCGCCCTCGGCCTGGGGCTCGAGGAAGCCCCGAAAGGCGAGCCGCAGCTGGGACAGGGGCACATCCTCCCCCACGGCGGGGCCACCAGACGATGATGGGGACGGCGACGGCGACGGGGATGGAGAGGGCGTGGGGCCAGTGGGCGAAGGATTGCCGGAGATTGCGGTGACGGCCGCTCCCTCGCCCTCAAGCTGCGGCAGTGGCGCCGGGGTCGGATCCTCGGCCGGGGCCCCAGGCCCGTCCCTGGGGACCCACGACCAGCGGGCCCCGTACCCGGCCGCGCATCGGATCTCCATCTGGGGCTGGTCGTGGACGATCCGGTGGGCGTTGACCCAGGCGGCGTTGGCGATGATCTTCTGGATGAGCAGCCCCGCCAGCCGGTTCTTCTCGGGGTCGTTGCAGGCGTGGGGCAGGCCCCACCAGGGGCACCGGACCCCGTGCTTGGTCAGGGCCCGCCCGGCGACGGTCAGCTTGGACTTGGGATGGTGCAGCTCCTCGCAGACGGCAAGAAGCTCCCGGGCCGAGGGCGGGACCACGTCGGGCATGCTGCCTGCCGTGTGCCGCAGCCGGAGAAGATGCTGCAGACCGCGTGCACCCCGGAGGGAGTCCCGGATGAAGGCGGCGAGGCGGGCCGTCAGGGCAGCCCGGTTGCTCTTGGGAGGAAGCGGAGGCAGTGGAAGCGTGATCCAGGGGCCAGCCAGAAGGGATGTCTGCGGAGCCAGGGTGAGGTGCTCGCTGGTGAGTTTGGTCCCGGGGGGAAGAGCGGCGACAGCCGTTTCGGCGGGGGGAGGGGAGGGTGTTGGCGCGCGCGAGGTTCGTTTCTTGGAACGGCAGCAAGGAAAGAGAGCGCAGAGAGGGGCGCGATGGGGGACCACGCAGAAGCTCTCGAAAATTCTCACCATCTCCGGAGTGGCAGCAGAGAAATCAATGGGGTCCACTTCAACAAGAAGGTTCAATTGGGGGAGCTGGAATGGAAACCGTGCGTGTTTTCCCCAGAGATAGAGCAGTCTCGCAACCTCACGGTCTGAAGGTTTGTTTGGATAGCAATGGAACCCATTGTCGAGCCATTCAGTCCGATCAGCAGGCTCCGTCAAATCTTGAACAAATGTGGACGAGAGCACGCCTGCCCGGCCCAGATTGAGGAGAGCTTCCCTGACGCAGTCCTCAAAATTCATTGTTCGAATGAGTGGACTTCCCGCTCGGGGGGGCATAATCGCGCCGGAGTGTCTCCACCGGGCCCGGTCCCCTCACATTTGTAGTCAAACCCTCCTCATTGGCCCGACCGTGGTGTTCGAGCGAAAACACACAAAAACGAACGAAGGAGAGGGAAAGAAGAGAGAAAAGATAAATGAGGGGCGCGGCCTCACGAGCTGCGGAGACGAAGGTACTCGGCCACGACACCGAGGACGGAGAGGCACAACGAAACAACCAGAGAAAGGCTCATGTCCTCCATCTGCTGAACCATCTTCATCACGGGCCACAACCCGGCCACCCGGGTGACGAAGTGCTGCGGGACGAGGAGCTGCGAGCCACAGTAGATCAGATTGTGGACAATGTATGCGCGCTTGCCGTCCTTGCCCGTCAGGCGCGGGTGCAGCTTCAGGGCGGGCAGAAGCAGGCCACGGAAGTAGGTCTCCTCCACGACAGCCCGGGCTGGGGGGTCACACAAAAAGGAGGGGCGGAGAAGGAGCTGAGCACACAGAGAGCAAGTTCCTGGGGGGTCGGACAGACAGATACCGATGACAAGGGACAGCCCGAAGTAGAGGAAGATCACCAGCCCGCTGGTGGTGTACTTGTCGAAGATCTCCTGATGGTACGCAGCGGGCGCCCAGGGCCAGTAGGCCAGGATGTCCGTGTAGAGGGCGGGCCACCACTTGTGCAGATAGATATCCTCGAACCACGACACAAAGAGCAGGAAACTCAGCGCCCACATGAAGTTCCCACCGAATGCACCGTTTTGGGGGTGCAGCAGGCGCCGCACATACTGCATCATCTGGCTGGCGGGAGAAAGGGGCGCCTTTTTGGGGGCAGCGACGGGTGCCGGGGCAACAGCGATCTCCTGGGGCTCGGAGGAGTCCTCGGACCGTGCAGGCCGGCGGCGGCGAGCCTGGCGAGCAGCCTCCGAAGGGGTGGCAGTGGTAAACTTGGGTGGATCGACGTGAGGCTGCTTGGGCGCATCAACGTCGTCCAGCCGGGGCCAGTAAGGCACAAACATGAAAAACTTGGGCCGCCAGCGCAGCTCATAAGTGGTGCGCTTGCCCACCCAGATCAGCACACCCATTTCAAAAGGCATCACCCAAAGGACGGTCAGGAGCAAGGCAGCGAAACTGCCAGGGGCCCCAATTCTGTGGGCAAACTGCGCCGGATGACGGTAGGAAAAAATAGTGGAGGAGAGCTGAGCAAACCTGAGCGCAGTAGTAGTAAACAGGAAGCGAAACCAGCCCAGGAAGAATGTGGAGCAGAAGAATGAAAAAGATGTTGCGGTTCAGCGGATGTTTGGGATCCCTGTATCCCATGCGGTCCTCCGCGGGCATGGCATCACCGGCAGCTTTTGCATCCTCATAAGACTTATAGCTCAACTGGATGAGCTTCATCAAGGCCTCATCGCTGAGAGGCGTCAATTCCTTCTTTTCCTCGGTCGCCATTGCTTCCGTATCCGCGGCAGCGAAGGCTCGCTTTGCCGGTTGAATTGCCATGAGCGGAATTCTTCGGTGGGCCGAGAAGGTCCTCGAAAATGTCGACCAAAAATACGCCGGCAAGACTGGAGAGGGGGTTGTCGGGACCGAGCGTCCTCCGGCAACCAGTGGCGGAGTCGACCAGATATCTTTGGCTCCGCCCGCCGCCGAGATGTCATTCAGTTCGCGCCAATTCCAGCGGTCAGGAAAATTGATGGCAACAAAGATCCCACTTTCCACTACAACCGCTTCGGTACCTCCGACGTCATCGGCCGACGACGATGCTTTCTTTGATGCCCTTTCTTCTGCCTTTTCCAAGGGCACAGCAATGTCGGCCATCACAGAACCCCCTAAAAATGTTACCCCCTTGCCAACTCAACCAAGCTCGCCGCTGCTTCCGGCCGTATCACCCCTCCCAACCTCCCTGGTTGACTCGACGACCCCGGGCCAGATCACCTCGGCAGACTTGGCCTCGCTCTTTGTCAACGCTGGAAGCGCTGACATTCTCGCTCCTGCTTCTTCCCCCCCTCATCCCTACTCGGCGGCCCCCACCCCGGGTGCTTCGCCTCGTCCCCCTCTCCCGCCCGAGATCCCCACCACTGGTGAGCAAACGCCTCGCGCTCTTGACGGCTCGTCGTCGAGCGCTGCAGCAATCCCACCCTCACCCACCCCTTCGCCTGCTCCTCTCGTTCCCGTTAACCCTATCGCTATTCCGCCCACCCCTACTAACCCTTCCCCTGAGCCCTCTCCTCCCGCCGTCGTTCCAGTGGGCTCTCAGCCCGCCACGCCCCGTTCAGTCCCACCCTCTCCAACACCACCGCTCCAGCCCAGCCCTCGAGCCGCCGCCTCGGCAGCCCCTCCTCATTCGCCTGCTTCCTCGCCCGCCCCCTTGCCTCCTCTGGCCCCCCGCGTCCCGCCCCTGGCCCTGGGCACCAAGGCGGAGGCCATCACCCCGGCCGCGGTCCCCAACAACTCCGCTGCGACCGAGACGGGCGCTCCTGACTCGGATCGGGGCCGGAAGCGGGAGCCAACACCCCAGGTGCTATCCGCTCATTCGAGCCGCCCGGGACCCGCGGCCGGCCGAACCGAGACCCTGCTTGCCGAGAAGACCCAGCTGTGCAAGGAGCTGGCGACACGGCTTGACGAGGTCACCCAGCTGAGGTCCCAGGTCCGCCCCGCCCTCTTCCCTCGATTGCACCGCCTCGCTCAATTCAATGGCCCCCCCCCCCCCCCCCCCCAAAAAAAAAAAAAAGGAGCGCAGGAGCCTGCAGGCCCGCGTCGACGAGCTCGAGCTGGACTGCCAGCGGCAGCACTCGCGGATGGAACTCCTCAAGAACGCCTTCACGGCCGCCAAGGAGGAGACCAAGGCCTGTCAAACCCTCGCACCTCACACTGCCATGCACATGCAAAGCTGTCAAATCTCACGACCTGCGCCCAATCACCACACAGGCACTGGCCGTCGAGCTCAAGGCTGCCCGGACCGTCTCGACGCAGCAGGAGAGCGATGTATCGACCGAGCGGCGCATGGTCTGGCCACACACCGTGGAAATGCCGACCTGAGACGACCCATTCCTTGCATGGCCCACAGGCACAGCAACAGATCGTAGCCCTGGGCGGGGCCCTCAAGGCCCTCCAGTCGGAGACGGCCCTGCAGATCAACGGCTGGAAGGCCTCGCTCAAGTTCCTCCAGCAACGCGAGCAGGCCCGTCGCGCTCTCCTTCCACTGGTCGGGCTCATGGCTCGTCCCCCCCCCCCACCCCCAGGTGCTGGAGGGCGAGCGGGCGGAGATGTCTCGTTCGGTGGTGGCCGCCCAGCGGCAGTGCGATGAGCAGAGCCACCGCATGGAGTACCTCGAGCAGCGTTCCCGGGGCCTCGAGTCCGAGCTCGCCAGGGCCCGGGCCGAGCTGCGCGACTACAGGCAGCGGGCCACGGCCGTGCTCGAGGAGAAGGACCGCCAAATCGCGGATCTCCAGCGGGCCGCGCAAGGGGATCATCCGGAGCGGGCCGAGAAGGACGGGGAGGCAGCCCAGGGGCCACAGGAAGGCGCCGAACGGAAGGACCCCGACCCGGAGGCGGAGCGCCTCAAGAAGGAGTGCCACCGCCTCCAGGAGGAGCTCGCCAGTCTGTTCCCGGCCCTTCTCCCGGCTCGCCCTCTGAATCGTGCCCACCGGATCTTCTTGTTTGGCAGGCGTGCGGGACATTGTCCGTGACACGACCGAGCAGTCCGCCGCCCGGGAGCAGCAGCTGCAGATGGACCTGGCCACGGCGCGCCAGCGGGTGGCCGAGATCCAGACGGCCGCCGAGCGGGAGCAGCTGCTCTCGAAGACCCTCACCCGGGACGTGGCCCAGAAGGCCAACCAGCTGGCCTTCCTCCAGGCCGAGCTCGAGCAGGAGCGCCAGCGGGCCCAGGTCCTCCAGCAGCAGGTCCAGCAGCAAATCCAGCAGCAGCGCAAGAAGCTCCTCGCTATCCCGCGCCTCGACGACCGTGATGACGACTTTGACGAGGGCTGCCGGGGGGGAACCGCCGAGCGGGAGATGGCCCAGAGCAGGCTGCGGGCCCTGTCGGAGCAGCTCCTCGAGCGGCAGATCCAGATTGAGACCCTGAGCAGCGAGAAGGCCTCCCTCCAGCTGATGGTCGAGAAGCTCTCGCGCCTCGGCTCGGCTGCCTCTTCGGCGACTTCCTCTGCCACCAGGAAGATCTCCATGGGCGGGCCCATGGCTGCGGTGCCCTTCCCGACTCCGGCCCTTGACACCGTTCCTCCACCCGGGTCAACACCACCACTGGTGAATCCTCCTTTGGATGACTTTACCCTGCTGACCTCTTTGGCCCCCATGTGGGCCTTTGAACATCCAGCCGTCTCACGTGCCATTTGCGGGAATTTCGACAGTCTGTGCTTGCTCTTTGGGATCACGTCGCAACGAAACCTCGGATTTTCTTTTAGATGGGAGTGAGCACACAATCCATGTGCTTCGCAGAAATCCTATAATGCGAGTGGCTGTAGTCCTTTATGTTCTTTTCTTGCAGTTATATTTTATTTTCTCGCTCACCCTCCGAAGGTGACAGACCTCCGAAAACAGGAGTTTGTGTTTAGATCCATCGAGTTCTCTCCACTCGTCGACGCATCATGGACCCGAACAAAGCTCCGCCAGCCCGAATTCCTGGTTACACTGGGTATTTACCGCTGCGCGATACCTTTATTGGGGAGACGTCTGCGCATATTTTCCCCTCGATTGTGGACACCTCTCGGTAGTTTTGGAAGCGTCTCCCAGCAGGTGGGAAAGAAGCTCGAGGAAACCGCGAACAGAACGGCGACGGCATCCACTCTCAGGAGTTCTTTCAACACAGAAACACTCCGGCGGTCTCTGATGGCCACTACAACACCACAATTGCAGATGAGGCCCAAAATTCCCGGTTACGCCGGCTACATCCCTCGTTCGCAGCATTATCACGGAGTCTCCTTCGGTCGAATGAGCCAGATGGCCATGCAAGACTTTGTTTATAGCCCGAAGAAACCTTTATCCTTGTATTGACGAGCTTTTTTTTGCCGCACATTCTTTTTCTTGTGTGGCCTGTAATCCAGCCCAGAATTTGGGTGTGTGTTTCCAAGATACGACGCAAAGAGCGGACCAAATTCTTCTCAAAAGGCACAAAAGAAGCCAAGGGAGAGTGCGGATGGACATCGCCCCGCCACAAAATGTGGAGCAGCAGCGCGAGGGTGTGCGTGGTGACCTAGAGGCGTTTCTTGTCGTCGGTGTCTTCTTCTGGCACGAGTCAACGCGTGAGACTGAATGGAAGAGGCAGAACAGACCAGCTGGGCGCCCCGTCCGTGCGTCCTCCTCAGGTGCCCGTCTGTGGAGCTGGGCGCCATCAAAGTCCAACGAGATTAACGGCCGCTCTGTGGAACAAAATCATAAGGCGTCAAGATCGACCAGTCACCAGGAGGAGGAGGGTGCCGACCAGGCTTCGAGCTTGTGACAACATCAGTTGGGGCTGGCGGAGGAGCGGGCAGTGGTGTCGGGGCGAATGGTCCCTGCGGGGGTGTCACAAAGGATCCCGTGGATGTCGGAGGGGGAGTCCCACTTGGGGCGGATCTGGGCCGCTCGGCAGGGCGAGCGGGTGGCGGGGCGGGGATGATGCTCATCTCTGTAGCACCAGCGAGCTCTGCGAGTCAAGCGATGGCCGCCGGGGAGAGGAGGAATGAAAGTGGGGAGGATTGCGTCGAAGGCCAGACCGTCATCAAGGAGGGAGCCCGACTCGGGTGCAGAGCCGTCCATTTTGCTGGGGGAACACGAAAGGACATCAAGAACACACCAGCGGAAAGACCCAAACCTGTACTTTGGTTTCGAGAAGAGCCCCTGCAAAAACGATTTTGCTGAAAGGGCGTGAGGGGAGGCAACAAGGAAAAAGACAAACCCTTCGTAGTAATGGAATCAGTGGCTCCCAGCGAAGGAGATACCACTGGCGCTGGCGGAGGCGTGCCTGCGAAAGGTGGGGCTGAACAACAACGAGGATCGGCAGCCGCAACAGACGGGAGCGGGAGCGGGAGTGATGATGCGAACCCGCATCCGAGCCGATTGGTGTCAGCCGACTCTGATCGACTGAACGAGCTGATGATGTGTGAGGAGTAACGTGGCTATGCGAAGAAGTCGGCCGGGCTTGGGCTGGTGGTGTCGGCTGCCGCGGTCGGTGGGGATGTGGGGCAGGTTGCGACTGGGGATGGCCAGATGGGCGTTCAGATCTGTTTGGGCAAACGGCAGGCACAAACCTCCGGTAGTCTCAAAAAATCGTCAGGGAGGTCTGGGACAGCCGGTGTGGCAGGTTCCGCAGCCTGTGGTTGCGATGGAGCGGCGGATGCCGGTATTTGTGCGGACATCTCAAGGAGAATCTCAATCGAACGTTCCATATACCCATTCTATGATGGCAAAATGGTAAGTTCTGGTCATACAAAAATCTAATGACCTGCTCCTGCAGGACGGCCAGGAGGACATCTTGGTCAATGGTGGGAAACATAGTCTTCAGTGTGGCCATCGCATGCCTAAGAGAGACACTGTTGGATGCCATCTGGGAAAAACGTCAGGGATTGTTCCGGACACAGCTGAAACAACGGACCAAGACTGCTGCGAAGAGTGTGTAGCGCCGTGGCTTTGAAGGTGTTTTTGTCTCGTCAAAGAGATTTTTGTGTTTGCTCCTCTTAAATATGATTTTTCATTCAGATCCGGATGGAACGACCATAAAGAACTCAGATTCACTGCAAATCATTTTGATTGGGCAATGTAGGTTCAATCAGAATCTCTGGGGGCCCCAAATTGACCCCCTCCCCCTGTCCGCCAAGGTGTGACCGCCGCGGGCCAGAGGGACACGCGCCGACGACCGGGTTTTGCTACCTCAGGGGTGGGGCCGGCCCGGAGGAAAGGCAGGTCGGACCCCCTCCCGACAAGATGTCCCCGGTGCCCGGTCGCCCCGGGGGGTTGGTGGCGGCACAACGTCCCACCGGGTAGGCCTTGTGGGACCTCAGAATGCTGACCGGGTGAGGCCCCAGGGTGGCAGGGAGCGGCAGCCAAAGGGGCAACTCCGTGGGTCCCGTGGGGGTGGGGCGTGTCCAAGACAGACCCACCCCATTGGTTTCCGCCAGGGGCCGCCCAGGTGGGAGCGGGCAGGGGTGGACAGAATCGTCCTTACCCAGAATCTCAAACCGCCATCGGAAGCTCGCCATTTCCCCACCCCTTGGCGGCGAGAACCGGATTTCTGCCCCTGATAATGTTTGCCCGAAAAGCAAGCCTCGCCATAGGAAGGAAAATCACTCGAATTCTGTTCACTCGAAAAACAAAGCGGACACAATTAATGTCCAAAAGCGTGCGGGCCAATGGGGGGTGGGGGCTGGTCTCAGCAGGTGCGCTCGGGTCATTGGGATCCCCTATGGGGACACCTCGGCAACAGCACGACACCAACGTTGGCGACACAGTAAAAATAAGTTGGCCCGGAGACAACGGGTCAGTGGCCGAAAAAATGGGGGGGGGGGGGGGGATGGAGAGGTGGGGAAGGGAACGATCAGATTGGAAGGAGGCCGGAGGGGGAAAAAAGCTCGAGAAGCCGCATGTCGAAAGGGGTGCCTGACCTGGGAGGTCAGCTCGGTCGACGACAATTCGTTTGAAGACGTTTTCGCAACAATCAAAACAAAACCACACAACAAAAACAGATGCCGTCACGCCAAAAAAAATCAATAGCGGAAGGAAAGATACGGTGACAGACAACCCTCCAACGAGTCCCGAGGCAACTCGAGTGCAAATGCAAGCTGATTCAGGTCTTGCCTCGAAAGATTGTAAGACCAGTCGAGTGTCTGCAGGATCCGCAATTCGTTGAACAGAAGCCGCGAAGGACAAAGATGCAGGAATTTGCAGATACTCCTGTTGAAAAGGGGTTTGTCCTTGGTGACTTTCTGAGCCAAATGGAGAGCGAGAAGAACAAGATAGAGGACTTCGGATTCTTTTCCATGATTCCGCACGAGCTCCGGGCCAGCAGCATCAAGGTACCGCAATAGGAACGACATTCCCAAGAGCAGCGTATCATCGTCCGCTCCCGAGAGATCTGCAAGCTCTTCGAGCTTAGTCTTGAGTGTCCTTGAGTTCGCCAAGCTTGGAAAAAAGGACTGCATCCAGTTGGTCCAGCCGTTCACAATATCTGGAAAGAGGCGCGGCGCAGGGCTCGGTGGTGGAGTTTGCACCTGCACATTCATTGGGTCCGCCGAGACGGCCTCAGTTTGTCGACGAGGGCTGGCCTGCTGCTTTGGCTCTTCCCTTCGGGTCCCTAATGGAGTTGGCCCGTGGTAAGGTCAATTGAATTGAATTGAACTGAATTGAATTGAACCAAACTCAACCGAAACCATCCGGACGAACGGAGAAAGACAAACAAGCCAAAAAAGCCGCACCAGTAACAGTAACAACAAAAAGCGGTCATAAAAGCCAATTATCTCTCTTCGTTCGATGGCCTCGGAGAGTGCACAACACGGCCGATACACCCCTCCCCGCAAGCGGGGAGCAAGCACAACGGTCCGGCGGCCCGGCATACCCGAGCGGCAAAGCCCAATGTCAAGTACTCGGCCCAGCGCAGAATCACCTCGGAAAGGTCTCGGAACCAGGGAGGCCGAGCTCGTACACGCGCGATAACACGACCCAAACAGAGGTCAAGGCCAAAGCCGTCACTTCGCACAAAATCGAGATCAGATCCCGAACTTGCAGGAAGGCAAACAGCTTCCAGGTGGCCCTGCACCAGCCATACCAAGTCTCAACATGAGCGGTCTCTCGGCCGCAGCCGCGCGGTTTGGTGTGGAGAGGTAAGGTCAACTGAACTCGCAAAGTGACTGTCTGACTCACGGAGCCAAACTGAGGTAAAAGAGATGGATTGCGGATATATATACTGAAGTGTCGAAACAAAAACCGATGTGTCAAATTGGCGTCGTTCCGCCTGAGTTCTCTCCGATCCGTTGAGGGGATGATTTCCAGTCAGTCAGTCAGTTTTGTGTTCGCGCAGCCTCTTGCAAACTAAAAAGCGAACATGCTGTGGTTTGAGGACGCAGGCGAAGAGAACGTTCCTCCGCACACTCCTGGAATGACCGAGTGCATCAGGAGGAGGCGAGGCACTTTTGGAGCCCCAGGCAGATCTCGGGGGTGGGGTGACCCAAGAGAGGTCCTGCAATGGCCTGATAGACGAGACGACCACCGGAACCCGCCAGAGTTCGATCGGGTGGCCTTCTCCCCTGCCAGGGTCGGCCAGACTTGACCAAGTTTTCGAAAGACAAATGGTCCCCCTCCCCACTTCCCCCGACCCCTCCCCCACCAGAACTCACACACGCAATCAAACTTCGTCGCCTCTCCACCGGACAGGACGAAAGCTGAAAAAGCTGCTCGATGCAGGGATCGAACCTGCGACCGTTGCCTTATTAGAGCAACGCTCTCCCGACTGACTGAGCGGGATAGGGGCGCACATCCCACAAGTCCCACAAGATGGGAACGGAGGTGGAAGAAGGAGGGGGACGGCGGCTCATTATTGCACAAAGACTTCATCGAACTTAAACGAGGCCCAAGGTCTGTAGGGGGCATCCCACACCCAGGATTGTGCTCCGTCGATCTGAGCATTGGCCACCTCGAAGACCATCTCTTGTGGTCGCCAGATAACACTATGTTCGGTGGCGCCGCTGCATACTGTCTGCAGCAGGACTTTGACGTCCTCCGGACCCAGTGGGCCCAGCTGGGAAGGACTGGTCATCTGAAGATGTGACCATGCCTCAAGCTTCGATCGACCTATTCACAAATCGGATGGGAAACCAACACCAATTTGCAGACCGGCTTGGTAGCGCCACAGCGAGTCGAACCCGATTTGGACATTGTTACAGATGGCCGGAGACACGGAGTCGTCAATTTTATACTAATCGGCAGGTTCGGACCAAGGCAACATGATGTCGGCGTGCAGACTTTGAAGTAATGGTTGGAAGCCATGATCATCTCAGGATCGCGGGGTCGAGTCTCCCCCGCCATGCGGACCGCACCACCGTGCCGATCGCACTCGTACACCATTGCGGGTGGGACGCCTATTGACGGGGGAGCCGTGTGAGTCAGCAATTGGGCGGCGCACCCAGACCGTTCGAAGAGGGCTGGGTCGCGAAGAGGATCCCCCCGCTGGGGCAGGAGCCACCCCCGTCGCCGTGGTATGCCTCGATCGCTTTCTGAAAAGCGGCCGCAGTCAGAGGGACCCTGCCCCGCCAAAAGAAAACGGGTCAGTCGCCGCCAGGGCGTGGGGGTGAAGGAGGCGCGGACCCGAGGGATGGATTCATGAGGAAATCGCGGGTCAGAGCGGAGAGCAGCGGGTTGTGGAGGTATGGCGACTCCTGCGAGACGAGGTGGGAAGAAGAGCTGGTGGTGACGACCCCGGGGGGGTTACGGGGGCGGGGGCAGACCTTGCCGGCGCAGCCACAGTCGAACATCATGTAAAGACCTGCGCCATGACCAATGCCCCCCACGGAGTGTCATGAGCCGTCCGACTCTCGGTGGATGTCCACGGAGGGGGAAAGCATGATGGTGGGGGCGCCAGACCGTCTTCGGCGAACCCCGAGAGCACACCGATGAACCCGGGCCACATGACGTGCACGTAGCGCTTGCGGCCCTAGGTGACACAGAGAAAACAATGAACCGTGGGCGCGGGGAGGGAAGCGGGCTCGGACTTGGTCAGGGGTCACGGCGAAGACGGTCAGGTGGGTGACGGTGGCCTTGCGAACGTCGACCTCCCCGTCCATGTTCCGCCCGGCGATGGTGGCCCCCCGGGCCGTGTGGCGGCCCCAGAGCCCGAACTGGGTGCACGCGCCAACCGAGGGGCGCTGCCCCAGGGCCTCCGCGCGCAGCCGGGCCTGGGCGTTCAGGGACAGGGTCGCGTTGGGTAGTGGGCCCAGGCCGAGATAGTCTGTGGGGCAGGGCGGAGGGAATTATCATCGTGTGAGCTTCGCCCCTGGAGGAACGAGGTTGATGATGCCAAAGGCAGGCGGGTTCGATCCCCGGTGGCGACGGACTGAAATCGATGTACGCGTTGATGGCGATCACGTCCTCGGCCTTCATCCGGCGCCCCACCAGGTCGCTGTACGTGGAAGCCCCGCTGGCCTGCATGCCGTCCACCATCCCGCGCACCTGCACAGCCCCACGCCACCCCCAGACGCTGATGGGCGGCAAGGCGGGGCGGCCGGATGCTGACCTCGTCCAGGAACTCGGGGCTGAGAGTCAGGTAGCGCATCAGGGAGGGGATCACCAGGTCGTCGTAGTGCGCCAGCCGGCTCTGGGCGAGCTCCTCCAGGATGTAGAACTCCCACCAGTCGCGAATCTGGGCCGCGGCGAGCTGCCGGAAGGAGAGCGCGGGAAGGTGAGGGCGATGACGCAGAGCGTCAGCAACAGCGGGAGATGGTAAGCAGGCAAGTGGGAAGCGGACATAACCGTGGGCGTAGCCACGCTGGTAGGGCGTGCCCCACCTGCCACCGAGAAGATGTGTGAAGTCGGGGAAAACCAAATGCCCGCGAGAGCAGGACACGCAAAGCGGGTTGGGGGTTGGAGCGGACAGGTGCATCACGTTGAAGCCTCTCATCTTGGTCAGCGCCCCATTGGCCGCCTTGATGACTTGCCCTTCGGCGAGCTAATGGGATCGACCTGACCACGTGCCTGCCAAGGCAAGAAGACCTTGAAGGGGTGTGTCCGCCGGAGGGTGAAGTCGGCGGTTATGGTGGGTTTAAAAGGCCCCAACTCAAGAGGCGTGGTGCAAAGGGTGCTCGAAGAGCCACCCACGCATGTTGGCAAAGTGTGGAACCAACCCAGGGGAACTTCGGGCCGCTCAAAGGTTAGAACCCCCCGGTGAGTGAGATCCTACGATGACCAAGGTAGAAAAAATTAGATCGGGTTCGTACTCAGACCACAAAGCTGAAGAGCGAGTAGTTTCCCGCTGGAAGGTTTGGAAACGAAAAATGGAATCGTTCATTCGAAATTGGATCGCACTTCACCGTGGCGACTGGCTTATCAGAGTCAATCCCGTAGACTTGGCGTTTGGTTATGGGCAAAATTTGTTGTGTGGTCGGATTGAGCTGTAGTGGCCATGCCTGGATCAAAACGGGATCGGATGATGCCAGTGGATCGATGATCGAGACGGTCCCATCAATACTATACCCCGAGCACAAGTGACTGCCCACAAATATCAGAAGAAGGGCAAGCACGGTCATCCGGAGGAGGATACAACCTCACGGGGATTATTTTGCAATTGCCGCATCTCGCCGGAGCGCAACCAAGAAGATGAAATTACGAAATTACTTGCGCGTCCTCGGCGGTGGGGCTTGTGGTGGCTGACTGAGGCGAGGGCATTCGAGGAGGAACTGCTTCAGGGCAGGGCAGCCGTGCGTCGTCAGGGTGACCAGCCGGGGGCACTGGGCCGAGAGGGTGCTCAGGGCGGCGTTGCCGGAGAGGTCCAAATGGACCAGCAGAGGGGCGACCAGCTGCAGGCTGCGGATATTACCCCCGGCCAGGGTGAGGTGGTAGAGCCCCGGCATGTCCAGCCGGTCGGTCGTCGGCAGCCGCGCCAAGTCGCGCTTGCTCACCGCCCGCTCGTAGTTGGCCACGCGGACGGAGCGGAGGGTCGCCGCCGTCTGACGCAGGACGTCCAGCAGGGCTGGCCGCTCCAGATGACGGCAGCCGTCGGCCGACAGGACGGCCAGGGGCCCAGGGGACGGGCCCACGAACTCCACGGCACGCAGCTCGCCACACTGCATCAGGGCGAGGCGCTCCAGCACGGGGCAGTCCAAACGCAGCCGCCGGATGGCACTCGAGCTCACATCGAGGCGCCGCAGGCCCGGGCCGTGGATGGCCAGATCGGCGTTGGTCAACAGCGAGCTGCGGAAGAAGACTGCCAGCCGGGTCAGGGTGGCCGGCAGGGCCAACGAGTGGGCCGCGGGCAGCTGGGCGAAGACATTCAGGGCGGCCTTGGCCAAGGGCATGGCCAGCAGGGCGTCCAGGGTGGCGCGCCGGCTGACGGCCACCCCGATCAGTTTGCGGACGTTGGGGCAGCGCCCCGGGGCCAAGAGCGGGACCCACTGGGCCTCATCCATGGCCCCATGGAGCCGGATGACGTGCGGCATCGGGTCCTGCAGGTCGATGGCATCGAATGACTGCAGGGCGGGCAGCTCGGAGAGCGCCGGGCAGCGGAGGTCGAGCCGGTGGGTGCCCTGAGCGCGCATGACCGGGGGGTTATACATCAGGCGGCACAGCATGGGGCAGGCGACGGTCAAGTGGCCGAAGTCGCTTTGGGCTAGCTCGAGCCAGGCCAGCCGGGGATGGGCCACCGTGAAGACCGGGGGCAGGCCGCACCCGTCAAGACGCAACCCGCGAAGCCGGGGGGCCAGAGAGGCCGGAAAGTAGCCAGGCCGGGCATCCGGGGCCCCCGAATCGGCCGGCGAGAGCAGGGCGGAGAGGGTGAGCTCCTCCAGGGCGGGCAAACCGGCTGCGCCCAGGGAGGCCAACGCAGTGACGAGCTCCGGGACGGCCAGCAGGCTCGGGGACCCCAGGGCCAGCGTCTCCAGCCGATGGGCGCACCCGGCCAGGAGGCGAAGAAGATCGGGCGTGGTATCGGGCTCCAGGCCCAGAACGAGGTGGCGAAGGGGCGGGGGACCCGAGTCCGCGAGCAGCCGGAGGGTGGCGCCACCGACGGGGCCGTGAAGACGCAGGGTGGTCAGGGCGGGGCCAAGGTGGGGGAGCACCGCGGGGGAGAATGTCGTCAGCGAGAGGCTTTCGAGGGGATGACGAGTACTGAAGAGAACGTGGCCCTCGCCTTGGCCCCCGCCGAGGCTCAGGCCCAGGTGGCGGAGCTCGGGGCACTGGGCCAGCGAGCACAGGTCAGCCGGGGAGACAGCCACATCGGAGGCGAAGTCCAGGGTGTGGATCCCGGAGCAATGGGCCGCCAGGGCAGGCAGAATCCCATCCGCCCGCGAAACAGTTGCGTGAAGTGACTGCAGGTAGGGGCAGCGGGCCAGCAGCTCAGACAACGTCTCCGGGGGATGGAAGATATCGCACCGACGAACACTGAGGTGTCTGAGGGAGAGGCCAGATGGAGGAAGTGCGTCGACCCAACGGCAGGTTTGGTCAACTGTCATCCCGTCCAGGATCAGCTCCTCCAACCCCGCACATCGCGCGAGGATGCTCACGAGCACGGAATGATCCATCGGTAGGTGGGATGGGCACATGGTCACCGAATTGGAATTTTGGTCTTTCTTCGACAGTGTAGAGAGCACTCTTTGGTATTGAGAAGCCAGGACCCTCCAACGCTGCGAAACGGCGGTGAGCCGACAGAACGTCTGGAACGAACTTGTTTGAGCAAGAATAGTCCCCACAATTTCGGAAGGCAAATTATCCATGAACTCGCGAGCAAGAGAGGAGGGCACACTCGAGAAAACAAAACAAGAAAAGGGGGCGAAGGTTGATCCCCCTGGTTCTAATGGAGACTCCTGCTGCCGCTCCCGCTGCCGCGCCTGCTGTCCCGGCTGCCCTGCCTGCCCTTGCCCCCATCAAGAAGCAGATTGAGTTCTACTTCTCCGATTCCAACCGTCTGTTCTTTCACGACCATTTTAAATAGAGCACTTCCGTATATTGTGTTTTAGTCCCCAAGGATCGGTTCCTTCTTGCAGAAACCAAGAAGAACGAGGCCGGTTGGGTTGAAATCGCACTGGTTGCCACTTTCAACAAGATGCGCCAGCTCAATGCCACCGTTGAGGCCATCATTGCCGCCCTGCAGGGGAACGAGCTGATGGAGGTTTGTGCTTTGTTCCCTGCTCCAAAAACTTACCCGTACGGTCACCTGTAGATCAGCGAGGACCAGAAGCGTATGCGCCGGAAGATGCCCCTTCCCGAGAAGGATGATAGCGAGGATCGCACCATCTACGCGGTCTGGACACATGGTGAGACTTTCCCTTGACCCGCCCCGGACACATAGAAATCGTTCCCCCACGAAACCACTCTGGACGAGCTCGAGCACTTCTTCGGCCAGTGGGGTGAGCTCAACGCCGTCCGGATGCGGCGCATCCCCAAGTCGAAGACCTTCAAGGTCTGGCATACATCCCCCCTCCTGCTCACGCCCCTCCCCCCTCCCCATCGTTTAGGGCTCCGTCCTTGTTGAGTACAAGAGCAAGGTCGACGCCGACAAGGTTCTTGCCCTGGCGCCCGCCCCCCAGTGGAAGGAGGCCCCGCTGACCATCCAGAGCATGAAGTCCTGGGCCGAGGAGGAGGCCGCCAAGCCCAAGCGCCAGAAGAAGGAGAAGAAGGAGAAGCCCGAGGGCGGCGACCAGGAGGCCAAGCCCGAGGAGCGCCGTCCGCCCCCCCTCCTCCTCCTCCTCCTCCTCCTCCTCTTTTCTTCACTCTCCCTTGGCTTTGCCCCATCCATCCACCCTCTCATCGCCCCTCTCCCCTTCTCCCCGCTCAGCCTTCGTTTGGACGCCCGCCTGCGTCGTTCGGATCGAGGGCATCGCCCCAACACCACCCGCACCGCCGTGATGGCCCCCACCCGCTCTCGGCCCCTCCCTGTTCCCTCCCCACCCGGGCTGCTTTTGTTCACACCACTGCCTCGTTGCCGATCCCTTTGGGTGTGTGTGTGTGCGTGTGGCCGGACGGGGCTCCAGGCTGCCGTGACCAAGTTCGCCTCGCTGAAGCACCTCGAGTTCCTCGACAACGCCGTCGAGGGCTACGCCCGCTTCGACACCCCCGATGGCGCCCAGAAGGGCCTCGCCGGCCTGGCCACCGAGCAGATCAACGGGGCCGTCCCCACCGTCCGCCTCCTCCAGGGTCTGGCCCCGCCCCCGCCCCGCCCCCGCCCCCGCCCCGCCCCCGCCCCGCCCCCGCCCCCGCCCCCGCCCCCGCCCCCCCGGTCGTGCCTGTCTCCTCACGACTGCATGATGTGGCTGGGCGCAGGTGAGGAGGAGGTCGCCTACTGGGACAAGCTCAAGGTGATCTTCCAGGAGAAGCGCAACGCCCCCCGGGGCGGCCGTGGTGGTCGGGGTGGCCGAGGCGGCCGGGGCGGGCGGGGCCGCGGCCGGGTGGCCGTGGGGGCCGTGGGGGCCGCGGCGGCCGCCGGGGTGGGCGGCGCGGGGGCGATGAGGGCGAGGGTGAGGGTGAGGGCGAGGAGCAGCAGGCCGGCCAGAAGCACGGCCGCGAGGAGGAGGGCGACGAGGGCGCGAAGGTCGCCCGCACAGAGGAGCCCGCCGGGGACCAGTAAGCGGACGGATGCGCCCGGGGTGAGTGAGGGGCGGGGTCGTGCATCGGTATCATCACCATGTTGTTGTTGTTGTTAACACAAACGGACGAATCGAATCGAAAACGTGAACAAAGCGTCTAGAAGACGATGCGCTGCGCGGCAGCTCATCTACATAAACACCACGCTCCGCTTCTCGGGATACCCGCGGTCGCTGGGGAGCCACTCGATCGGGAGCCACGGCTCGATCTCCTGACCGATGCGGCCCAGGAAGGGCCCCTCGTAGAAGGCCTCGTCGCCCTGGAGGCGGTTCACCCGCAGGGCGGCCACCGTGTACTGGCCATTGACCGCAGTGGCAGAGAGTCGCAGCAGCACCTCCAGCTGTGGGCCCGAGGGCATATCCAAGGTGGCATGCAGGGCATCCCCCTTCCATGTGCACTCGCCGACGGGCCGGCCCACCGAGCCGAGGCATGATTTCAGGCGGCGCATGAGCAGGTCCATGGGCGCATCAGCCAGGTCGAAGCGGGTCGTGACGCCGACAGGCACCGCTTTCTCCGCACCCATGATGACGACGGGCGGTTTCTCGTGGCGCGGCTCGTCCCCAGGCGGGGCATGTGGCTCCCCGCCCATGATGACGACGGGCGGTTTCTCGTGGCGCGGCTCGTCCCCAGGCGGGGCATGTGGCTCCCCGCCCATGATGACGACGGGCGGTTTCTCGTGGCGCGGCTCGTCCCCAGGCGGGGCATGTGGCTCCCCGCCCATGATGACGACGGGCGGTTTCTCGTGGCGCGGCTCGTCCCCAGGCGGGCATGTGGCTCCCCGCCCATGATGACGACGGGCGGTTTCTCGTGGCGCGGCTCGTCCCCAGGCGGGGCATGTGGCTCCCCGCCCATGATGACGACGGGCGGTTTCTCGTGGCGCGGCTCGTCCCCAGGCGGGGCATGTGGCTCCCCGCCCATGATGACGACGGGCGGTTTCTCGTGGCGCGGCTCGTCCCCAGGCGGGGCATGTGGCTCCCCGCCCATGATGACGACGGGCTGTTTCTCAGGGCGCGGCTCGTTCTCAGTGGCCGGTGTGGCGGGCGGCTCTTTGACACCCCTGGTCCGCCGGCGTGGGGGCCTTGACAATTTGGCACGCGCCTGGTGACGCCGCGCCATGGCCGCCTTGATCTTAACCCGGTCCGCCTCGGGTGGCTGTGTGGGGAGGCCCTGCACCCAGGGGTGGGCCAGGACCTGCTGGATGGACAGGCGCGCGGCGGGGTCGGGGGCAAGCATGCCCCGGAGCAGGTCCGTGCATCGCGGGTCGCCCATGTGAGCGGTCACCTCGGCCCAGACGGGGCTGGTGGGCTCGAGGAACGCCCGAAAGGAGGGATTGTCCATGGAGGCGTCACCGTCGTAGGGGTACGCGCGCCGAATCAGGACGGCCAGGATGATGCCCGCCGACCAGATGTCCGCCTTGGCCGTGTAGCCCTGGCCGCTCCCGATCTAATGAGAGGGAGGGAAGCGAGAAGTGCAGAAGTTGGTTCTTTGTTTTGGCGGAAGTGGATATCTCCGGGGAGTTGCAAACCTCGGGGGCCATGTATATCGGGGATCCACATACAGTCATCGTGGTCTGGTCAGGCGCCAAGCACTTCGCCATCCCGAAGTCGCCAACCTGGACACGGAAGGGCGAAAGATGAGCATCGGTCAAAGCCCCCCAGAGCCGACCTTCAGGTTGAAGTCCTTGTCGAGGGAGAGGTTCTCCAGTTTTAGGTCCCGGTGAATCACCCCATGTTGGGACAGGGCATCGAGGGCGTTGCAGAGTTGCCGGAAGTAGAACCCAATGATTTGGGGGTCAAGGGGGCCCAGCCCCTGGCGAGATCAAAGATGAAAAAGATCGGTTGAAAAAGGAAACAGACAGGCCGGTCGATCATATGAAACAGATCACCATTGTCACATAATTCCATAAGGATGCGTGGTGGCTGGCCATCAGGCTCGTAGAGCAGATAAGCCTTGACAATCTACGACGACGAATCAATCTTCCTGCCTCAACGCTCAGACATTATCATTGTTCGCATTCAATTGTACTTCAAATCTTCGGCGGACCGCAGCTCGATCGATGCCCTCCTTGAACATTTTCATTGCGAAGAATTGATTGGGGATTCGGCTGCATTTCACTTTGAAGACCTAAAGCCTTGCGGATGATCGAGATAAATCTCCACAGACATCTCCGTATGCTCCTCCTCCAAGTTTGTCCCGAACCACCCACTCGGCGAGAGTTGGCGGATCCATCGAGGCAAGATTCCCCCTCCCCCCGGGGATGCAGCTGACGACGAGTTTTGACGGGGGGGGGGGGGGGGGGGGACATCAAGGGGACTCAGAGGAGCGGACGTGAAAGAGGAGCATCACAATCACATGGGGGGGAAAAGAAAAATCCAGCGAAGAGAAGAGAAGGAGGGTTTGACAAAGAGGGGGGAGAGGAGGAGACAGGCAGACACAGGATGAAATTGCAGGATGAGGACGCGGGCCCAGACACCGACGCATGCAGATAGCCAGGACAGGGACAGGACAAGAGACACCATTTCACGAACCCAGCCAATCCACCCACCCCGCAACTTAATGACCAAACCGGATCGAACAAACGAGGCAGAACTCGTCTTCCGACAGGCCCGTCCCCGTCAGTCGTCTTTCGGGGTGAGCCACTCTGCGACTCCCTGGCCGACGCGGTCCAGGAAGGGCCCGCCGTAGAGGAAGCCGTCTCCCTGGAGGCGGTCCACCCGCAGGACGATCACCTTGGGCGACTCCTTGGCCACGTTGAGCCGCAGCAGCACCTCCAGCTGCTGGCCCGAGGAGGGCACCTCCACCGAGGAGGGCACCTCCAGGACGGCCTGCAGGGACGCCTCCTTCCAGGCCACTCCGAGGGGTTGGCCGAAGGACCCGAGGCATGCCGCCAGGCGGCTCTTGAGCGCCTCCACGGAGACATCGACCAGATCGAAGCGGGTCGTGACGCAGGCCTCGTCGGGCAGCACGGGCAGCGCCGGCAGGGGGAGCGGCTCCTCTGCACTCATATAGACGACCTTGGGAGCTTTCTCGGGGCGCTCTGCCACTGGCTGAGGATTTCCGGGCAGCTGAGGGTGCCGCGGCGGGCGCGAGAGCAACACATCACGCCTCCTTTGACGCTGGCTCATGGTCGCCTTGACCGCCTCGGGTGGCGGGGCGGGGAGGCTCTGCACCCAGGGGTGGGCCAGGACCTGCTGGATGGAGAGACGCGCGGAGGGGTCGGGGGCAAGCATGCCCCGGAGCAGGTCCGTGCATCGCGGGTCGCCCATGTCTTTGGTCACCTCGGCCCAGACGGAGCTGGCGGGCTCGAGGAATGCCCGAAAGGAGGGATTGTCCATCGCGGAGCGACCGTCGTAGGGGTACGCGCGCCGAATCAGGACGGCCAGGATGATGCCCGCCGACCAGATGTCCGCCTTGGCCGTGTAGCCCTGGCCGCTCACGATCTGACGATAGGTAAAGGTGAGAAGGACGACGTTGGTCATTTGCTTCGGGTAATAGCGGACCTCGGGGGCCATGTATTGCGGGGAGCCACACACAGTCATCGTGGTCTGGCCAGGCGCCAAGCACTTCGCCATCCCGAAGTCGCCAACCTGGACAGAGAAGGGCGGAAGATGAGCATGGGAAATTTCTCCCCCACCTCGCAGAGCCGACCTTCAGGGTGAAGTCCTTGTCGAGGAAGAGGTTCTCCAGCTTGAGGTCCCGGTGGATCATCCCGTGCTGGGACAGGGCATCGAGGGCGTTGCAGAGTTGCCGGAAGTAGAGCCCAATGATTTGGGGGTCAAGGGCGCCCAGCCTCTGGCGAGAAGATGAAAAAGATCGGTTCAGAAAGGAGACGGACAGGCTGGTCGATCATATGAAACAGATCACCATTGTCACATAATTCCATCAGGATGCGTGGTGGCTGGCCATCAGGCTCGTAGAGCAGATAAACTTTGACAATCTACGACGAATGAGTATTCCTGCCTCTACGCTGTCAGACATTATCACTGTTCACATTCAGTTGTGCTTCAACTTCTCGGCGGACTGCAGCACGATCGATGCCCTCCTTGAGCATTTTCATTGCGAAAAACTGGTTGGGGAGTTGGCTGCACCGCACTTTGGAGACCTAAAGGCCGTGCTGATGATCAAGATAAATCTCCACAGACATCTCCGTATGTTCCTCCTCCAAGTTTGTCCAGAACCACCCAATCGGCGAGAGTTGGCTGAGCCATCGAGGCAAGGTTCCCCCGGGGATGCAGCTGACGACGAGCTTTGACAGAAGACCACAAAGAGGGGACGCTGATGGGGAAAAACGTGTTGGCCCGGGGACAATGGGGCAATTGCCGGAGAAGAACAATGGAAGGGGTGAGGGAAAGAAGAAAGAGAACGCTGATGGCATCTCTAGAAGGGGCGCACGACCGCCCTCTGGGGTGTGTGGTGTGTGGTGGATGGTGGGTGTATGGGTGGTGGTGGGGCGGCGGTGTGTGCAGATGGCCAGGTTCCGGCCTACGGAGGCTGCTGCCAAACCCAGCGGGACGGGAACGGCCAGCACCCAGGCTTATCACGCTCTCTCCGCAACCCCCTTCAATCTTGACTGTCCGAAATCCTCGTTATCATCGTCACTCCCTCACGAACAGAAGACTCACCAAAAGCGGGGTGAGAGGGGAGGGTGGGGGTGGGGTAGAAGAGGGAAAAGCCAAAACCAATGCGGCTCTCGCATGGCAACGCCAAGGAAGCGAGAGGAGAAGCAAAACAGGACAATTTACAAAAAAAACAAAAAAAAGGCAACAAGGAGATCCCTCGGATGATCCACTCGGATGGAAAAACCACTCGCAGGTGCGGAGGGCACGCCGTGCGCGCCTTCAGACGAACACCGGAGACGGCCGCTCGCCCAGCGGGTGCGGCGGCGGGGTGGGCGGCATCTGGTCGCGGGCGGCCCGGCGTGCGGCCATCACCTGGCGCACATGGGCAGGCAGGTCGGCAAACCCCTTGGGGGGGGTCTGAAGCCAGGGGTGTGTCGACACCTGGCCCACGGTCAGCCGCCGGCCCGGGTCGGGCTGGAGCATCCCCGAGAGCAGGTCCGCAAGGTCGGGATGGGTCGCCCGCAGCTGGGCCCAGAAGGGGTTCGCCCGGCTGGTGAACTCGGAGAAGCGCGCATCGGAAGGGTGCGGGCGCAGGAAGGGATAGGCCCGGAAGAGCATCGCGTAGAGGACGATCCCGGCCGACCAAATGTCGATCTTGGGCGTGTACGGGAGGCCGGCCAGAACCTGTGCCCAAGTCCGACCGGCGGAGGTGAGCGAGGGAAAAGAAGACGAGGGACGCCGGCAGACCTCGGGTGCGCAGTATGCGACAGTGCCGACACACGTCGAGCAAGTGCTTCCAGGCATCAACAAACGGGCGTCCCCAAAGTGGGTCAACTTCAGGTTGTAGGAACCATCGAGGCGCATGGCCTCCAGGGTCAGGTCCCGGTGGGTGATGTGGCGCGAATCAAGATAGACGATTGCGCTGATCAGTTGCTTGAAGTAGTACCACACAACAGAGTGTGGCAAGAGGTCCAAAGACTAACCGACGAGTTGGCAAACGGATGGGACAGCAAGGGAACAGACAGTGCGTTGGAGATATTCCTTCAGATCTTCATCTCCAATCCATTCGCCAATCACGCGGGCTCGTTGATTCCCCTCAGGTTCATAAAAATAGAAAACCTTGGCAATCTACAAAAATCGGCATAAGACAGGCAAGACCAGACAAGACAGGGAAGACATTATCATGATCCAGAGTCCTTTGAATTTCGAATTCGCGTTTGATGGCAGCCAAATCTGTGCTTGGCCAATATTGTTCCATGGAAAAAAAGCAGTCAGGCTTTTCCTCCAAGTACACCTTAAAAATCTGGACAAGACGCTGGAAAAGCAGGTCGTGAAAGGAAAAGACCTGAGATTTTTGGGTGGAAATTGGGTGGAACCCCTCCACAATCCGCCAAGCCGAAAGTGCAGGCTTTGCGGAGCAGGGAGTTGGCTGAAGACTCATTTCTTTGAATAGTCAATATTACCTTTTGAGGGAGGCAAACCGCAGAGTCTTCAGAAAAAAGCCGAACAAGGCGGAAAAACCCCGAACACCCCCAAACCCTGTGTCCCAAGCTGGTTTTGACACGCAAGTTGGAAAGATAGGCATCAAATGGAACGTGTCTGAAAGTGGTGAGCTTGGGGCATGCATCTTCGGGCTGTGAGAGTCGGTCGAAGTCAGCTCGAGTCGGATCAGAACACCTTCGAATTCACTTGATCCCTCAGACCCATCAACAACCCTCCCGTTTTTTGGATTATTTGTTGCACTTCTAAGTAGCCTAGGTGGAGAAGAAGCCAGGCCTTCATTTTACAGGAACCGGGTTCAATTCACGCGTGCTCTTCATTTTTTTCTCCACCTTTTCTCGCGAAACCCTCTCGTTCTCACGCCACCCATTCACTCCTCAAGCAGGGTTTGTTTGGTTTTTCTCAAAATCTTGAAGATCCGCGACCACAGCAAGCGGGAACACGTCTGCCGGCGGACCGTTCAGTGTTTTTCTGCGTGTTCGGGGTTTTCCCTGACTGTTCGGGGTTTTTCCGACGACTCCACAAATCCAGACAATCAACCCCGCCACCGCCATGCTCCCGGATCCCAGCAATGTTATGGTCCCTCTCAGCCAATGGCGCGAAGTGGATGCGATTGGATCATGCGCTCATGTAAAACGACTCAAGGTTTCGCTCGCCGAAATTCCCGGTCGTTTCTTCGAGATGGGGATTTTTCCGCAAACGATGGCTGCTTCAATTATAAGACGCGGCTTTGAAGCGCAGGTCGCAGCCAACCATCCAAATGTGCGCATCGTTTTCTTGAATTCCTGCAATTTATACATTTTTCTTTAGGTTCAAACCCCCTTGCTTTTGTACGAACCCAAGGGACGTGGTGTTCATGAGGTTTTCGAGCTTTGTGAAATGGGTTCCCTGGCCGACCTATTCACGGCACCCCCAACTCCCCTCCCTCTCAACCTTTGCTGGCTTTACATACACCAGCTCTGCATGGCTCTGGCCTCGATTCACGACCAGCATCTTGTCCACTGTGACATCAGCTTGGAGAAATGCCTTCTCGACTCATCGGGCAACCTTAAACTGACTGGGTTTTACCTGGCCCGCCGGGAGGGCGAGCCCCCAGGCGACTCGGGCTCCGTGGTGTACCTTGCCCCGGAGGTGACGGCTCTCCAGAAGACTGCATCACCCCGCGACATCTGGTCAGCGGGTGTGATCCTGTACGCCCTCTTGTTCGCCTCATTCCCTCGCTCCGATCTTCACCTCCGTGACATACCCCAACCCGCCGCTGCTCGCCTCTCCGCCCCGCTGGCCGATCTGCTGGGGGGTATGCTCGACCCTGACCCGCAAACCCGCCTGACGGCCCGCGGGGTTCTGGCGCACCCCTGGATGGTCTCTCCGCCCTGCCCTTCGGCCGATCTGCAGGCCGAAGTCCGCCAGTGGGTCCTCCAGCACAGAAACAGCCGCGCGGCGTCGCGTAGTTCCCCCCCGCCCGCCATGCGAAAGCCCTCCCGCCTGGTGGGTGTGTCCGGTCCCTCGATTCCGATCCTCTTGTGAAGATTGGAAAGCTGAATGCTGAGAGGGACTGACGTCCCACACCCAAGGGTTATCTTCTCCCACTGCTCCTCTCCCCCCTCCTCCCTCCCCTCGTTCATGCTCCCCCCGCTGGTTTTTTTTGATGCACCGGGTGTTTCCCCACCCTTGCAGCCAGATTTTCTATGACGCCGCGAGGTGAAAGAATCACTTCGTGCTCTTTGTGATGACAACAAAATATTATGATGTTGCAGCCCCGGCCCCGCCAGGTAAGGTCAGGTCAGGTCAGGATGCCCCATCCCATTTCAGGCGGGCCGCGGCTCGCTCCCCGGACTTCCCCCAGGTTCGAACGCTGATCATCTTTGTGTTGCCGGGAACATCAATAAATCCCGCGGTTGGAAAAAGTACAGGCGAAAACAGGCCTCAAAAAGAAGAGGGAGGAGGAGGACGCAGAAAACGCATGAAAAACTCAAAAGAAAAGGAGGGGAGCCGGAGAAACCAGAAACGCGAAGAGACGCCCTCACTGCAGGCCATCAGAGAATGCCGAGATGTTGAACCGGACCGTGTAGTGAGCGCTCCGGCGAAGCCGCTGTCCCCCCCAGAAACAGAAAGTCCTTCATCAGGGGGTCATGTCCACACGCCCACTCCGGAGCGGCAGGCGTATGGCGCCGCAGACCTCGGCCGAGTCGGTGACCATCTTGGCGGGGCTCTTCCATTCGGCCGGGTCGTCGGGGTGTTTGGCGGCCGCCGTGCCCTTCGGCTCCGTCTGGCCGCCGGCCTGCTCGTTGCTGTCCACATGCTGCGTGCCCAGCTGTGGCAGCAGACCCAGGTCCTCCCCGGGCTGCTGTGGCTGCTGTGGCTGCTGCTGCTGCTGCGGTGGCTCAGCACCAGACCGCCGGGAGCTGCGAGGTGAAGGGCCGGGGAGCCCCGACCCGGGGGTGGTATGTGGCCGGGGGCGGATCCCCGCGGGCCGACTGGAGGACGGAGGCTGGGGGGTGCCGGGACCCGAGGCTGGGGCGGGTGTCCCTGGCGGGGCCGGCGAGCCCGGGGCTGGCAGGTTGAGGCTCAGGGCGGCCGAGGAGCCCAGCGGGGCGGGCAGGTCGTCGAAGTCGTGGCTTCGCTCGGCCGTCAGGTCCGCCGCCGGGCGGAGATACGAGGGGGTGTCTGCCCAGCGCCCACCAAGCCCCGCGCGAATCCCGAGTGGCAGACGTAAGGACGCCATTCAACACCCCACTCCACCGATCCCGAAAGCCCGATTGCGGCAGGGCGCCCCACCAGCGGACCGTCCTCATCGGCCATGGCGAAGAGGTCGTCCTCCTCGAAGGCCAGCGCCGGCCAGGGCTCCGTCTGCCCGAAGCGGCAGCGCAGGGTGCCCTCCATGTCGTACAGTTGGATCTGCCCGCAGCAGCCCAGAAAAAGGCACACGACAGGGAGCCGGTCAGACCGAGGAACGGGGAAGGCTGGCTGGGTGGGTGGCTGGTTGGGGGGGGGGGGGGGGGGGGGGGGGGGGGGGCGGGCAGGCGGACGTTGCCATCTGCGCTGGCCGAGGCGAAGAGGTTGGGGCTCTTGCAGGCGCAGGTGATCGAGACGACCGGCCCCTGGTGGGCCTGCCACTGCTTCTTCAGTGTGGGCCGCTGCGCGCCGCCATCAATGGACCACACCCCGAACAGCCCCCCGCCAATCGATCAGAAACCCGAGGCCGCGCGAACCACTCTTCCGCCCCCTTCCGCCCAGGAGGAGGGGCGCGGACCGTCTCCGGGAGTCCGGCGATGTCGTAGAGCATCAGCGACCCGTCGGCGGTGCCGAAGAGGATGCGCGAGTTGGGGCAGTCGACGGCCATGCAGCTGGGCAGGGCGGGCAGCACCAGGTTGGCCAGGGGCCAGCTCTTGGTGGCCATGGCGTACAGGTGCAGCCGCCCGTCGGCCGAGATGGCCGCCAGCATGTTCTTCTGGCCCAGGAAGAAGACCTGCCCCAACCCCCCAAGCCAGCGTCCCCCCCCAAGTGACGATGGGGTGAGCATCAAGGGGGGGTATCGGCCCGGGTTGTGCAGACCATGAGGACACCGGGGGGCTGCGGGGGCGCCTCCTTCTTACGCTCGGCCAGGGCCGTCTTGGACTTGGCGGGGCCCTTGAGGAGCTGCTCGATGGCCCGCTCGCGGTCGCGTTCCTCCTTGAGGCTGGTCGGGGTCTCGGGCGGTTGGGCCTGGGACTCCTCGCCGCCCCGCGACCGACCCGAGGCCGCCGACGAGGGGCGCTCGGATCCGTGCGGGGTGCTGGGGTTGCTGCGGGGCGTGGTGGGGGGCGTCTGGCCGCCGGCACTCATTTCGCCGGGGCTGCTGACCGCCAGGGGGGCCGGGGCGCTGGCCAGCCGGGCGCGGAGGGACCCCGAGGCTGCTGATGCCCGCAGCTGCAGCTTGCCGGCCAGGAGGAGCCCCTTGGGGGCGGGCCCGCTGACGGGCGACAGAGGCGGCGGGGCGCTGGCGGAGGGTGGGGG
Organism: Paratrimastix pyriformis; assembly: GCA_027972325.1. NCBI lineage: Eukaryota > Preaxostyla > Paratrimastigidae > Paratrimastix > Paratrimastix pyriformis. Next base: position 69,035 of record JAPMOS010000044.1, on the reverse strand, counting down.
TGGGGTGCTCGGGATCTGCAGGGGCGCCAGCGACGAGCCGGCCCGCTGCATGGGGGTACCCGGGCTGCCGCTCAGTGGGGCCGTGGCGGCCCGGGGGGGCGGGGTGACGGGGGTGGTGGGAGTGCCCGGGGTTGGGGGCCTGTCGAGGCTCGTGGGTCGGAGGGCCGTCGGGACCAGCGAGGGAGGGGGCGGCGGCGCGGCGGGCAGCGAGACTTGGTAGTTCAGCCGGAGAAGAGTGCTAAAGGAGTGGGCGGGGCATGGACATGGACATGGATGGGCATGGGGGGGAGCGAAAGAGACGGGGTGAGCAAGCGGATGGTCATGAGCATTGCGATGTCGGTCGGGGCGGCCTGGGAGGGGCCTGGGGCAGAGCGCCAGACCTGTGCCAGAAGAGCAGGTTGCCGCCCGCGTCGCCCGTGACGACGGCGTCCCCGCTGAGGGTGTGCTCCTGAGCGGGCCGGTCGATCAGGTACGGGTCGCAGGAGGGGCCCGCGTACCTGCAGCAGCGGCAGGGGGGGGGAGCGAAAGAAGAGGGCGATGAGGGCAGGTGAAGGCAGAGGCGGTATGGCTGGGCCGTGGCGGGGGCGGGGGCGGACTTATTGCACATGGCGCAGCAAGTGATCTCCTCGGTGTGGCCCGTCAGGGCCGAGCTGCGCACGGGCACGGCGCCGTGCTTCTCGGGGGTGAAGACCACCTTGCGGTCCCACCCGACGGCCACCAGGGGGTTGGCCATCCAGCCGGGCATGTAGCACAGGCCCGTGATCTCGGCCCGGCGGGCCTCGAGGACCCGCAGGCAGGTGCCCGTGTGAAAGTTCCAGTAGCGCACCACCCCGGCCGTGTCGCCCGTGATCAGGCGCCGCTGGCGGTGGTCCAGGGTGGCCGCCGAGATGACGTCCGTCTGGTCGGCCATCAGCCAAGAGAAGGACACTTGGCCTGGTCGGGACGAAGAAAGGACAAAGGACGGGCAGAGCAGCGAGGAGTCAGGGAAAGCCGGTCCGATTGGATGGGGATTGGTGTGCGGGGCGGGGCGGGGCGGGGATGGGGGCGGGGGCTGCCCGACCTGTGATGAGGTTCCACACGTTGACCCGGTTGTCGGCCCCGATGCTGACAAGCTCGTTGAAGGGGTTCGACATGAGCACGAACCGGACTCCGCTCAGGTGGGCCGGCGCCCCGGGCAGCACCTCCTGGTCGTACTCAACGTTCTGCCGCGAGGACCGGCGAAGGAACAAGGGGAGAGGCGGTGAGGCTGCGAGCGCAGCACGGGCCAAGGAAGGGGCGGCGGGGGCTGGGGGGTGGGACGCGGACCATGGGCCACTCGCGGACGAAGTGGCCGGCCGTGTAGAGGGTGTGATGGGCCGGGTCGTAGAGGGTGCTGGTGAAGGCGTTCTCGGGCTGGTGGGGCATCGGGTCGAGCAGCATCTGGAGGCACCGGCCCAGCCGGATGTCCCACAGCCGGATGCACTTGTCCGCCGCAGCCGAGATGAGCAGGTTCCTGAGCACACAGATGCGTGCCGGGGACAGGTGAGATGATGGTGATGATGGCCGGATGATTATGACGACTGGATGTTGGTTGATGCTGGTGATGGCTGGACTATTGCTGACGGTGGATGATGCTGCTGCAGCCGATGCTGCTGCTGCTGGTGATGATGACTGGATGAATGCGACGGACCGTTCCTCGTCGGCGACGCACTTGATGACGGGTGCGCGGTGGCCCTTGAGGCTGTCGACGAGCGTCTGGACGGTGGGGTTCCAGACCCGGATGATCCCGTCCTGGCACCCGGTGGCCACCATCGACCGGGCCCGGAAGACGGCCATGTCGTAGATGGGCGAGGGCCCCTGCAGGGTGACCTTGGGCTGCCAGCCGGCGTGCAGGTCGGCGATGATCAGCCGCCCGTCGTAGCCGGCCGAGTAGAGGTCCATCCCGTTGGGGTGCACGAAGATGGCCGTCATGAAGTCCCCGTGCAGCCCGGGCCGGGTAAGCACCCGCTGCTGCTTGTGATCCGTCGCCTGCGGGTCGTACAGGGCGCCCGTTCCCTGGTTATCGCCACAGGCCAGCAGGACCCGGCCCGCAGCGCCCAGGGTGCCCGCTTGGGAGAGGACCACCACCTGGATGCAGGTCACGGGCGCCGGGACGGCCACCCGGGCCCGCTCGGTGAACTGGCGATCCTCGTATCCGATGACGGCCCCGCGCAGGGTCGAGATGAAGACGGCGTTCAGGGCGGGGACGTGCACCCCGGCCACGGCCCATGCGCCCAGCTTGCGGTTGTCCGACGGGCGCACCACGAACCGGGGCGCCCCCGTGCGGGGCTCCTTCTTTGGAGGCCGCGCGTAGGGCCGGGCGGCCGCCTCGCGATCCTCCTTCTCGCTGTCCTCCGAGCCGGCGTCCTTATCGCCTCCCGCCGCCGGCCGGCCCCGCCGGGCCGCGTGCTGCCGCATGGCCACCAGGAAGTTGGCCCGCATCTGGCGGGCGTGCCGCTGGGCGGGGGTCTCCTTGGCGGGCGAGGGCGGCGGGGCGGCCGCGGGGCTGGCCACGTCGGGGGGCGGCTTGGGGACGTGCAGCAGGCGGGGCGTGTCCAGGGGCGGCCGCGGCTTCCGCTTGAGGCCCGTCGAGGTCCCTTCGAGCAGCAGGTCATCCTGGCAAGGATGCCCCGCGCGCGCCCGCACACCAGGGAGGAGTGGCCGGATCAGGTCGGGCGGGCGAAGGGAGGAGGATGAGGAACACGCGATGGGGGGAGCAGCGATGTGGGGAGGAGGAGGAGGAGGAACACGCGTACACTTCCCAAACCAGCAGGGGTGGGGCGGACCGGGTCCTCGGGCAGGTTGTCGATGGTGTACTGGCCCCGGATGGCGGGGGCCGCCAGGATGGTCTTCCGCCCGGCACTGGCGCTCCGCTGCGGAGGAGGGCCAGGCAGGCGCAAGAAGGCAGGGGTGAAGATGGGCGGACCGGGGGCGAGGGGCAGGAGATGCGGGCCCAGGATGGCCAGGGCATGGACAAAATGAGGCGGGGCAGGAGTTGCGTGTTTGGGAGGGGCGGGCGGGCGGGCCTTCTTCTGTTGCTCGGCCGTGTCGAGGATGCTGCCCCGGGCGGTGCTCTTGCTGCGGGCGGCCCGCATGAGGGAGGGCGTGCCCGTGCCGATCTTGCGCACCCGGTCGGCCATCGTCGTCGAGAAGAGCGAGATCAGCCCCGCCCCCGAGCCCTGCGCCCAGATGAGGGAAAGATGGCACAAGATGACGGGGGGGTCAGCATCAGGTCAATGACGAGAGGGGCCCACCCGGGGAGTGGGGCGGAGAGGGCGGACCCGGGACTGGGCCTGGGCCATGACCATATTGGCGTTTCGGATGGCGCTGGTCATGTGGCTGGGCCGGGGCACGTTGAACGGGTGCGACCCCGGGGCCATCCGCATCTGAGGGGGGGGGGGCGACGTGGGTGAAGATGCCTGTCGAGCGCCAAGGGCCGGGGGGAAGGGCGACGAACCAGCCGTGCCATGGGCCGCTCCTGCTCCTCAGGCCCTTCGCCCTCGCCCTCGCCCTCGCCCTGCTCCTGCTGCTGCTGCGGGATGCCCTCGGCCGACCGCTGCAGCACGGCCCGTGCCGTGGAGGCCCGGCCCATGAGCGGGGCCGAGGGAGACGCGTTCAGGCTGCGCCGGAGGGCCGAGGCCCCGCTGCGGGGTGTGTATGTGTGCCCGCTGCGCTCGGTCAGGGAGCCAGCGGGGGGCGTGGAGGCCCGGCCCAGGGCCGAGCATGACGCGCGCAGGCCCGAGGGGCGCAGCCGGTGGGCGGCCGAGGAGGGCGGGGCCGGGGTGGTGCCGCTGGCCGCCGAGCCGGGCGTGGCCGCGGACGATGCCGGGGTGGCGGTCGGGTCGGCACCCGAGCGGCGCGCACGGCTGCCGAGGGCAAGAGGCGGCACCGACGGGGCTGCCAAGAACCACCAGAACATAAGCCCAAGCCCAAGCCCGGAAATGGACCATGAGAAAACTCGGTCCGAATGCCGCCACATTTCGAGCGCGCGTTTCCCATCCGAATCCCTCCAGTGGGCAGGTCCGAGCACACACATGATCCGCAGGTCGGATGGCCATCCTAACCCATGGCGGGCCACCACACAGGGGGGAGCGGGGCGGACCTGGGGTGGCGGTCTGTTGGGAGACGCGCGGGGGCAGGGGCTCCATGAAGGGCGAGTTCATGATCTCGGGGGGCAGGGCCGGGATGGCCCCGTTCTGGCGGCGCTGCATCGCCTGGCGCCACTCTTCCATCAGCCGGTCCGACATGGGCGGCGGCCCGCCGCTCTGTGGCCGGGACGAGACGGGGATGGTGATGACCGGGTGATGGTGATGACTGGGATGATGATGACTGGGATGATGATGACTGGGTGGTGATGACGACTGGGTGGTGATGACGACTGGGTGCTGCTGCTGTTGATGTTAATGACGATGATCGGATGATGCTGATGCGGATGCTGATGCCCATGACAATGAGTGGGCGGCCGAAACACAGAGGCACGGGCGAGCGGGGGGGAGGACAGTGACGGACCCCGGCCGCGGCGAACACAGCGTGGGCGCTGTTGGGGGGCGGCGGTGCCTTGGCGGTCAGCTGGGCGAAGGGGGCCGACTCGTCCCGCTCGATCCGGCGGGCGACCCGGTGGGCCGAGAGGACATACGAGCGGCACTGGTCGACCCAGGTCTGGTACTCCTTCTGCATGTACCGCTGGTGGTCGTCCAGCACCTTGAACCACCGCTGGAACTTCTTCGTGCGCAGGTCCTGCGGGGCGTGTGATGATGGGCGCGTGAAGCATGTGATGGGCGGGTAAACGAATGGTAACGATGGGTGTCTGGCAAGTTGGTGGCTGCGAGGATGAGCAATCCTGTCGCCGCGGCTGCTGTGTGTGTGTGTGTGTGTGTGTGTGTGTGTGTGTGTGTGTGTCGTGTAAAGAAGGAACGAAGTAACGGGAAAATAAAACAAAAACCAGAGAGGTAGAAGAGACGTGTGTGTGTGTGTGGGGGGGGGGGGGGTGGCTGGGGTGGCGAAGCAGAGTGGGGCGTCCATGTCCACGGGCAGGGTGACGTGTGGGTCGGGGGTCAGCAGGGTCATGACTGGGTCCCACTGGGTGCCCCGGTGGACCCACACGTGCATCCGCGAGTCGCGCCCGCAGGTGAGCAGGTAGTCCTCCTTGGCGTGGGGCACGTAGATCATCAGCTCGATGTTGGACAGGTGCCGCAGCCGGCTCAGGGGCGGCATGATCTGCAGGTTGTAGCGCTGCACGCGGGGGGGGGGGGGGGGGGGGGGGCAAAGCGGACGGCGGTGAGTTGTGAGTTTGTGAGCGCGCGGCGCATGGTGCAAAGGACGTGGCTGGGGCGTGGTGCGTGATGGGGTTGAATGGTTGAGGAGTGAATGAGTGATGAACGGGGCGTGGCGTACGACGAGCGATGAGTGACGAGCGATGAGTGACGAGCGATGAGTGACGAGCGATGAGTGACGAGCGATGAGTGACGAGCGATGAGTGACGAGCGATGAACGATGAGATGGGGGCTGGCGAGCCCGCAGACCCGTGCCGTCAGGACATCCTCAGCCCGGCGGGTCTCGGCCAGGTAGCTGTTGAACTGGCCCCGCGAGACGCGGCCCGTGGCCTTGGCGTCGATCTCCCGGAAGAGCAGCGCCAGGTCGTCCTCGCACAGGGTCACGTGGCCCGACAGGATCCGCACAAACTGGCCCACAGCAACAGCAGCAGCAGCAGCAGCAGCAGCAGCAACAGCAGCAGCAACAACAACATCATCATCAGCGACAAAACCACAAGCAGAGACCAGGACAAGAGCGATGATGGTGATGACGGTGTGACAACTGCTCGGTGGTTTGAAGCGGAGGGTGGGTGGTTCGTGATCGGAGGTGGGTGGCGGTGGGTGGCGGTGGGTGTGGATGCAGACCTCGGAGAGCTTGACGGTGTGTTGGGGGCTGGCGGCATGGATGGTCTCCCCGATCTGCTCGACCTGGTGCTCCGTCAGGCCCCGCAGCCCGTCGGCCTTCAGGTGGAAGCGGCCCGCGCCGCCCTCGCTGTCTGCCCCGCGCCCGACCGGGGTCGCCGTCAGGCCGGCCACGGGATGGGGAAGCCCCGACTCGCCGGGCGGGGCATCGCGCAGCAGCTGCTCACGAAACTGGAGCTCCTGGGGCTCGAGGCCGAGCAGGGGGGCCAGCCCCAGGAAGCGGATGCGGCCCTGACTGTGGCGGAAGGGGTCCTCGGGGTTGGGCAGGGCCGGCTTGGCCAGCGTCAGGCTGGGCGCGGGGGCGGGCGGGCCCAGGGACCCGTCGGGGTTGATCCGCTGCCGGCGGGGCGACCGGGGCGACATCACCGTCAGCAGGCGGTCCTCCGGGATGGGAGTGGGGGTGGGCTGGGGGTGGCCCGAGACCCGCGAGGAGGCCACGCTTCGGGGGGTATCTACGTGGGGGTAGTGACGTGAGGGGATTTCTGGGAGGAGAAAGGGGGAGGTGGGGGCAGAGGCGCACACGGACCGCGCGACTCCAGGCGTGGGGTGGCTGGACACCACCGGAATGCGGAGCCACAGACGGACATGAAGGAGGACGAAGGGAGAACCGAAGCAGTGTGAGACGTGCAGCTGCGAATGGGCGAAGGTGGGGGAGCCAAAGAGGCGCCCTCTCGGCCCAGGGCATTGACGGCCCCACATTGACTCTCCCCCGGGGGGCGGACCGGCGCTTATGGCAGGGCTTTGGGGCCCGGGGGACTCGTCGCCGCGGGAGGAGCGGGCGGCCGGGGTGCTCACAGCAGACGGGGCCGCAGACTGAGGGGCCACCGGGGTCGCTGGGGCTGCCGCCGGGGGGGTGGCCGCTGGCCGGTGGTGGTGGTGCCGCGGCCGGCGCTGAGGGAAGAAAACAAAAGCGAAAACGGTCCAGCTGGGTGAAGCGGCGCGCGACACATCGGAGGGACAGCGGCGGCGGGGACATGAGAGGGGACGACAGACCTCGGAGGGTGGCTCGTCAGACGGGGGGCGGGGGGAGTGCGTCCGTTCCAGGGGCGGCGCGGAGGAGGCTGGTGGGGTGGAGGTGGAGGTGGCGGCGCTGGTGGCTTGGCGGCGGGGTCCGAGCGGGGGTCGCCGAGACGACGCGCGGGGATGGGCCCGCCGGGAGCCGGGGAATGGGGAGGGCCGCCATGGCGGCCAGGTGGGGCGATCGCAGAACGATCTCCTGCATGCCCGCCAAGCAGGAACGAGAGGCGTGAAGCCAGCGTCATTTCATATGCGGCGAATGTGTGTGCGTGTGTCTGTGGGGGGGGGGGGGGGTCCGGACCTTGGCCTTGGCGTCGAGCTCGTCCAGCATGGAGGGGGCCCGCGGCTGGTGGCGCGGGGAGGCCGTCGAGGCCCGCTGGGAGAGGGCAGGGTCGACGTGGAGCGAGAGGGGGTTGAAGGGGAAGAAGTGGGCCGGCGAGCGGGACGAGCTGAGTGAGCCCTCGGGCCCGGGGGGGTCGGGGGAGATGGAGATGGAGAGTGGACGGGGACGGAGGCGGGGCTGATCGGGAAGGGCCGTGGCTGGTAGGGGTCGGGGGCCTCGCCCTCGGGCGATGAGGGTTCCTCCTCGCCACTGTCGTCCACGCCGCCCCCGCCGGGGATGTCGCCGAGTGGGGCCGGAGTGCGCGATCCCGAGGAGCGTGACTCGTCATCGCCCGAAGAGATGGCGACCTCGTGCCGGTCGCCCGAGTCGAGAGAGGCCGATCGGTCGACATCCCCCTCGGGTTCGGGGGCAAATGAGAACTGGGTCGGTTCCTCCACGGGAGAATGTGGCAATGGGGAGAGAAGAGGCTGCGGCCCCTGTTTATGGGAAGCCGGAGAGTCAACGTGGGCCTCCGAAGGGCTCGGCGAAAGGACTGGTTCTGGCCCGGCACGATCGATCGTCACGAGAGATTCGGTTGAAGAGGCAGTATGAAGCGGCGTGGGTGGGACCAAAAGCGTGGGTCGAGGAGAAGCATCAATCGTGTTGGGTTGTGGGAGTTGTGAGGGCTCGAGAGTTTCGTTGGCCGGGGTTTCCGGAGGATCAGACGGAGCAGCAGGTGCTTCCGAAGAGGCACCTGGAACTTGCTCTGGCTGGAGAGGTGGAGGGCCAGTTTGGTTCTGATCCATGCGAAGGCCAACAATCGAGTGTGGCCCCGACGCACAAAGTCAAACCCACACCGGTCGGGCTTAGCAAGAAATCCCTGTGGGCTGAGCTGCCACAGGGAATTAAACAGCCGCCAGCGCGGCGGCGTGATGTAGCTCGAGTTCAAACAGTGAGTGCCCGTTTTCGCGGAGACGAGGGTGGAACGATCGAGTTTTTTCCGCACAAAAAAACATCGAGAAAAGTTATTGACGACTCAAAAAGATCGCAAAGTCGCAACCAAATGCAGCCACCCTCTCTCAGGACGCACTATTCACACTCGCTGAGAAGGCACCTGCTTTCACAGGTGGGGGCACCCAGCATGCAGGAATAGTCTCGAAATGAGAAAAGAATCGGCGCCATCCCGTCGAAGGATCGAGAAACGACCATTCAGCTTTGGGGACGACGCTTCATAAGCGCGGAGAAGGCAGGGGCACGTTGGTCGGAAGCAAGCGATATTCAGAGAAGATGACGGCAGGCGCTCCTCAAAGATCTGAGCTCGGGTGTTCGTCGGGAGCCGGGGGAGGCTGGATTTTGAGGGGAGCAGCAGGGGAAGAATGACACGAAGCCGCCTCGGCGGGCGAGATTGCCTTGGGGCTTGTCCCCTCTGCTGGCAGGATGGAGAACTTCGCGAGAAGGGCCGTAATCTCTGCGGCTGAGAGGGACGAGACTTTCTCTCGCGCTATTTCCTCGGAGTTGGCATCGTAAAAGATGGCATACGGGTCTTCACGCGAAACCACCTTGATGAGTTGAGGGCTAGGGAAAAAAAAAAGACTCCAGTAAATGGACACATCCAAACAGACAACTGCTCGGCTCGAGAGTTGAAAAATATGTTTAGCCCCGGATATTTCTTCAACTGTCACCTGTCCGGGAGTCAGCGGGATGATGTAATGACGGTGATCAGACTTTGGTGGTCCGAACAAGATGACACGCTGGGCCACTGGCTCTGCCAGAGCGAGCGCCCAAAGGAGGGAAAGTCCGAGAAGGCCGAGAAACAACCGCAACTTGGGGTGTTGGATTGACGCGGCGAACACACGGAGTTTTATTCGCCCCGGTTCCAGTGCCGTGCGGTCTGTGCCATTCTTTTGTTGCTCTCCTGGGCTCATTTCAGTCCCTGTGCTGCATTTCCTCCTTGCTTTTTGGTCACCCTCGATTAGGATTGTAAATGGGGAATCTTCCCTCAAATCCAGAGGACCAGGCGCTCCTCGACGCACCATTCGATTCATTGTTCGATGATAAGTTTGTTGCTGACAAATACGCCTCTGCGCCAGCCCGCAAGAAGGAGAAGGGTGATGAAGAAAGTGAGGAAGACATTCTCCAGCGCGAGATCCGTAACTTCCTGGACTATTCCGCACTCCTGAGTCCCGATGTAAATGTGAAGCAAATGACACAAGAACTTCAAGCCGCTGTGAGCACCAAGGCCGGCTACAATGTCTGCTGCTGCCTTGTTCTTTTTCGGCCGACCCACAACTCTTCCCTTTTTTCAGGCTCTGTTGCAGAAGCGTTATGAGCTTCTTCTTCGGATTGGCTCCGCTCTGCGCCACCACGAGAAAGAGAGCAAGGTCGGCAGCTGTTTTCCCCTCAACTTCATGCTCATACATTTTTTGAACTTGTCTTTTTGTGTGGTTTAACTTTTTGATTTATTAATATTCTTTCTTTTTTTGGCGAACCTGTAGAAGGCCGCCATGACGAAGGGTGCGCCTGTAAAGAGCCGCGTGAAGGGCAAGCATCACCCCATGATTCGCACAGCACTCCGTCTTCTGCTCAGCATCGCACGCTCTGTTGGGGCTCATATGCCCGACGTGACTGCTTGCGCAGTGGATTCTCTGCTGGGCGTTCTGAAGGAATTGGAACCCCTTGATCTCCAGGGTGAATCTGAGGTCTGCTTTTCACACACGATCAGGGCGGCTCACCCTTTCGTTCCCGATGCGCCTCAGGACACCGTGGAGATTATTCGCAGCTGGCTGGGCGATCTGCTGAAGAGCCCCCCGCAGGCCCAGCTTCGCGACATTGCCCTGACCTCGCTCCTGGCCCTGACCATCGCCACGGGGCAGCTGCGGCCGGCCCTGCAGGTGGTCGAGTCGCTGATGCAGCCGGCCACGGAGCCGGTCTCGGAGGACATGATGGACGTGGCCCAGCGGCTGGCCGTGCAGCGGAACAAGTACCTGTTCCCGCCCCTGATCGACCTGCGCACCACCAGCACCCCCATCAGCCTCGAGGAGGGCGAGCTGAAAGGCTCCGTGGCGGGGGACACCAACGGCAAGTACCTCTTCGTCATCACCGAGAAGGGCCTCATGAAGCTCGGCACCGGATTCAACGGTCTGTGGCCGCCTGGATGCTTTGTTTTTGGGTGGGGGTGAAGTCGACCCTCTCTGGTGGCGGCCTTCACCCACACGCCCCGCCCCGCCCTGCTCCCCTCTATAGGCACCATCGCGGGCCGGACGTACGCCGTGGCCAAGCGGTTCCTGTACGAGGGCCCCATCGAGCGGGCCCCCCGGGTGGTCTGCGTGGGCACCCGCAAGGTGATCATCTACAACGACGCCGCCTCGGCCAGCCCCGAGAGTCTTCCCCGGCCCGCCCCCAACGCCGAGGAGCAGCGCCGCGAGGAGCGCGAGGTCTGCCTGGCCCCCACCTGGCGGGTGGTGGTTGGGGAAAGGACCGTTCCCCTCTCTCAGCATGTCTCTGTGTTCTGTTCTTGCTGTGCTGCTGCTGCTGCTGCTGCCCCGCCTTGTCTCCCTGCAGGAGCGCGAGCGCCGTGCTCGGCACGCCTCGTCCTCGCCGGCCGGCTCGGCCCCCGCCAGCGACGCCGGCAGTGAGAACACCTCGCTTGTGAGCTCCGGGGACCGGGGCCGCCAGCCCTCTCAGGAGCGCCGCCGTTCGACCTCCCGGCCCCGCTCATCCCGGCCCCGCTCCACCTCGCGGCCCCGCTCCACCTCCCAGCCCCGTTCGGGCTCTCGCCACCGGTCCGCCTCGCCGGCCGGGTCGGCAACCCACTCGGTGCACTCGACCGAGGCCGCCCCCGCCGCCACGGCCACTGCCACCACTGCGGGCATGCCGGACGACGTGCTCGGCCCGACGGGCATCGAGCGCTTCACCGTCCTGGACCCGGAGACCCTCGAGGAGCGCGAGGTGCTCTTCAACGCCGAGGACGTGGACAAGGTCGATGAGGCCTTCCGGACTGTCAAGGCCGCCCGCAAGGTCACCGTGGGCTTCCTGGCCCTGCCCGAGTTCCGCCAGGCCGCCTCCGAGGCCGCCCAGGCCGCTGGCCCCACCGCCCGCGTCTCGGCGCCCGCGCACCGCCATCGGCATCACGAGGCCCACGAGGGCGAGTCCTCATCGTCCGTCAGCTGGCCACGCGCTCTCCCCCCGCCGCACCACCCTGCCTCGTTCCGAGAGGCTCATTTTGTGGTTGGTTTTTCTCGGTTGGTTTTTTCTCGGCTTTTCCAGCAGCGACACGGAGGACGACGAGGAGGAGAACCGCTCGACCCACAGCGGTGAGGCGCCCGCTGCCCCGGCCGGCGCGGCGGCCCCCGTCGACGAGGACAAGAAGAAGTACACACGGCTGGCCAGCGACGGCCAGTTCCTCTACCACATGTCGGCCTACGCCAAGGACCCCGAGGAGCGCCTCCTGTCGCTCCACATGGCCGTCGTGGACCCCGAGAGCATGCAGGTCATCCGGACGGTGCCCGTCTCGCTCGACGCGGCCCTGCACCCCCACATGAAGTGCGAGGGCTGCGGCATGGACCCCATCCGGGGCCCCCGGTACACCTGCCAGTCCTGCTACGACGTGCGCACTCCGGATGACCACTACCACCTCTGCCACGCCTGCCGGTCCGTCTCCCTGCCCCCTTGTTCCCAAAGATTTTTTTATGCATGACCCATAATTCTTCGGTGCCTCGACCCACCCCAACTGGGGCCTCGCCGGGGGCTCAGGTCATTCTGCAAACCAAAGATTTCTAATGTGACCCATTTTCGCATTAACTTCGAACTTGAGGCCAATCCACTTTGGAAGAAGTAGCCGCACTAAAAACAATTGGGGCTGGCTCCATGTCACCCTGATCACCTGACGTGTGGTAAATCCATCCATTTCAGTTCCTCAAATTTTGAGAGCTTCCCTCCTCCTCCTCCTTTATTCGAAGCTGGAGTTGTGGCAGAGTTGTGGCAGAGTTGTGGCAGAGTTGTGTCGAGGCCTGCTTTCTTGAGTGCTGCCGCAAAGGCGCCGGACCGACTGCTTGTTTCCCTTCCGCCGCCCCCTTGTTCCGACACATCTGCTCCGGCAACTCTGCTCCATCCCTGACGTCCTTCGGTTCTCTCTCATCACTCGGTTCTCTCTCATCACCCGCAGGATGAACGGCTTCACCAGCCTGCAGCACACGGCCCTGCACCCCATGACGATGGTCGTCTCCTCGTCGGAGCAGAGTCCGTCACGCGCCCCCTCGCCCCCCCACATGGCCCCATCCTGTGCTGTGATGACACATTACAATCATTCGCTTTGAGGCCCTCGGGGCCCGCTGATGCCAAAACCATTGCTGAGCACCGTCCTGCGCCGTTTGCCCCCCTCGCATCCCCTCCTCCCTCGAACCCCTGCTCACCCACAACGATCCCGTCATTCAGATGCCGACGTCACCATCAAGCGCCTCCGCGAGGCCAGCCTTCTGTGCAACGGCTACGTGCTCTCCCTGGCCTGGACGCAGCACTCACTGCAGTTCGAGATCAGCCCCGGCCCCGGGGTGCAGTACACCTTCATCGAGAAGTCCTCCCACGACCACCTGGCCGAGGAGGAGGGCAAGCAGCGGGCCTGGTCGGCCTACGACCGGTTCCACAACGCCCTGCTGTCGGTCGACAAGCAGTTCAAGAACATCCTCGTCCTGCCCAACTTCCGCTCGACCCCGCCCCCGATCTTCCCCCTGGTCTCGGTCCGCCCCTGCCCCTGCCTCTGCTCTCGCCTTGCTGGCCCTCCCCACGCCCTGCCTGCACCATAACAACAGGACCCGACCTCTGGTCTCAGCCTCGCACATTATAGGGGGGAAAGTGAGGAACGGGATGCGCTATTTCCGGTGCCACATTTTCGGTATCCGCTGCTCCGCTCCCCGTGCCCCTCGCCGGGCCGGGGGAAGCAAAAAACGGACCGCCGCCGGCACGCCACCCGCCTCTCGTGCCGCCTCCCTGGCCGACTGTGCTCACCGAAAAATCGCGTCTCTCTGGTTTGGCCGGACAGGACGCCGATGCGGCCAAGTCCTGGTGCCCCGACCCCTCCGTGGCCGTGCGCCTCTCGATGGCGGCCTTCGCCGGCCCCGACGCCGTTGTCCCGGCCCAGGATCTGGCCACGGTGCTGCTGGCCAAGCTGGGCGAGCTCTCGTTCGCCCACATCCCGCCGACCCCCTTCGACCCTGCCCTGGCCCTGCCCACCAGGGTGCCCTTCGTGGTGGAGCTGCATCAGGACACCTTCGGCCGGCTGGGCCGCCTGTTCGGCCAGCTGACGGAGCTCTTCTTCGCCATCCGGCCGGCCACCCCCGACGCCGAGGTGCGCCGCCTGGCCGACGGGCTGCTGGGCCTGATGCGGGTCCTGCGGCTGAACATCATCTACCTGGCCAAGGGCATGGTCGACTACGCCGCTGTCGGCCTGACCCCTGAGTGTCTGTACACCCCCACACACACACACACACACGCAGACCACAACCACACGAGTTAGAGCCCTCCGCTCCTGACCTCATGAGCGCGTGCGGTGTAGAAACCGTGTCACATCAAAAATTTCGGGCGGAAGGGCCACTGCGCCCCAGTGCTCAACACGCACTGGGGAGCCTCGCCCTCTTTGCCCACATCCCCATCCCTGCCCTTGACGCACCCACCCCGGCCCCTCTTTCCCCCCTCTGCTCACCGCCTTTCCATTCTCCCCGTCCGCCTTGCAATGCCTTTGGGGCAGCCCGCGAGACCTTCCAGAAGCTGCTCTTCCGCTACATCAACGGCGAGCTGCCCGCCCACCCGCTCATCCAAAAGGCCATCGGGGCGCCCCTCATCAGCGAGTCCATCGATGTCCGTCCCTCCGCTCCCTGCCCGAGCGCCTGCTAGCTTGCATCTTGAATCCCCAACACCAAACCCTCCGGCTTGTGCCTCTTTGTGCCCCCCCCCCCCCCCCCCCCCCCCCCCCACTCACCACTCACCGCCCCTCTGCGATCGACCCGCCGTGCAGATCCTGACCAACGGGATGGACGTCTTCTTCGACACGACCTCGTGCCACGCCCTGCTGAAGGAGCTCCTGAACAGCTTCCTGGAGGCCTCCAACCACGCCTTCGCCCAGGACGGCCACACCGACCCGGCCGCCGCCGAGCGGCTGCAGCGCTCGCTGAAGCTCATGTCGAGCATGCTCTCGATGCTCAGCGGGCAGATTGCCGACATCATGCTCCCCTCCACCAAGAAGTCCGCCGCCGCCCAGGCCTCCCCTGCGGGTCCCGCGGCCGCCGCCCCCGCCGCCTCGGCTGCCACGGCCACGGCTGTGGCTGCCTCGGGCCCGGCCGTCGACCCCTCGAAGGACCTGGCCGAGCTGTGGGACAAGTTCCTCGAGGCCCACACGACCGAGTCCCGGCTGCTCCTCAACCAGATCGCCGCCGGCACGGTCCGCACCTCTGTCTGCGCCTGGTGTGGGTCGGGCTACCGGGGTCGAATTCGGGCGCGCCGTCTGTCTTGTCCTGCCGTTTCACTCATGCCTCCGACATTTCGTCGTTTCTCATCCCGTCCCTCCCTTTCCCCTTCTCCCCCGACCAGCTCGACGCGGAGGAGCCCGCGCCCTCGTCCCTGTCGACCTTCCTGCAGAACTTCCAGCGCCACTTCCTGTCGCTCTTCCTGGAGGAGAAGGCCCCCACCGACCCCGCGGCCGAGGAGGCCGAGCAGACCCCGAACAACACCCAGGCCCTCCTCAAGGCCCCGGCCGGGACCCCGCTGACCCTGCTGCCCACCACCTACCCCGCCCGCAAGGGCATCGAGGCCCACGCCCTCTTCGAGTACCTGCGCCAGTACGCGGCCTCCCTGCTGCGCCGGGGTGAGGTCCTCCTGCAGGCGGCCGCCAGCGCGCTGGCCGAGGCCAAGACCAAGCGCCCCGAGCAGCAGCCGCAGTTCGTCGACCGGGCGCTGCACATCATCCGCCACTCGCTGGTGGGCACCATGGTGCGGCCCTTCGTGACCTCGCTGCACATGCTCAAGGGCAGCCTGCTCATGGCCGGCCAGCTGGTCGGGCCTCTGACCCACATGCTCAAGGCCCTCGACGAGATCGTCGCCCAGGTCTGTTCTGGCGAGCGCCCAGGCCATCACCCCCCCGTGATCTCGGATCATTCGGGCCTGTCGCTCATCCTCCGCTCTGCCCCCCCCCCCCCCCCCCCCCCCTTTTTTTTTTTTTCTTCTTCTTTTTTGCACTGCCCTGTGTGCAGCTTAAGGGCATCGAGGCCCTCGAGCAGGAGTACCTCGAGAACGAGGCCGGCTCGGCCCCGGCCGCCCTGACGGAGGTCATCAAGACGGGGCACCCCTACCAGAACAACGAGGACTGGACCAAGTCCATCCGCATCCCGGGGGCCACCGGGTACAAGCTGCGCTTCGACCCGCGCACCCAGACCGAGAACCGCTACGACTGGATGCGGGTCTACACCAAGGAGGGCGCCGACCAGTCCGAGTCGGTCCACATGATCACCGGTCCGCACCCCTCGACCTCGCCTCGGCCTCAGGGGGATTGATGTGATTCCTCCTTGTGCTCACACTTCTCGCGTGCCCGATGTTTTTCCGGCTCTGCAGGCACGGACTTCCCGCACAACGTGGTGACGATCATGTCGCCGCTGCTGGTCTTCCAGTTCCACTCGGACGGGTCCAACACCGAGTGGGGTGTCGAGTGCGAGGTGACCGCCATCATCACCGAGAAGTTCGTCGCCCTGCCCTGGCTCCTGGACATGGCCAAGACCGTCGCCCGGCAGGCCTGCGCCTGCGCGGGTCAGCTGCTGGCCAGCACGCCCCTGACGGACATTGAGCGGAACCCCCACGCCGCGGCGCTGGTCAACTGCGAGCTGCTCAAGGGCGGCCTGGACGAGCAGTTCCTGACGCTCTTTGAGAAGCACTACCGCGACCAGGAGGGCGACGTGGTCGGGACGGAGGCCTCCCTGGCGGCCCTCCTCAAGTCGGCCACCCCGGCGCCCACCGAGGGCACCCCGGCCCCGAGCCCCTCGCCCGCGGCCGGCGTGCCGGCCATCCTGAACGCCCCCGCGCTGCCCGCCAACCTGGTCGAGAAGCGCACCGGCCTCGAGCGGCTCGCCCAGAAGGCCCTCGAGGAGGCCTGCGCCCGGTCGGCCCAGCTGAAGACCGAGGGGATGCCCCTGCTGCAGCAGATCCTCATGGGCGACCCCAACACCGACGGCGGCAAGCTGGTCGCCTACCTGGCCGAGCACGAGCCCAAGCCCTTCCTGGCGGCCCGTGTCGGGGCCGTGCTCTCGGTCGACGCCATGCGGGCCGGCCTGGTCCCGCTCCTCTACACCGACTCGATCGTCCGTCCCCGCTTCGCCCCCTCACTTCCCGCTGCCGCCATCCCACCCGGTCACAATGCTGATTTTTCCTTCTTTCCGCCCGTGTGCAGCTCTTCGCCGAGGCCCAGGCGGCCGTGCGGCTGCTGACGACCCCGCCCCCGCCCCCCGCGGCCGGCGCGACCGGCCCGGCGGTGACTCCCGACCCCATCGGGGCCCGGCTGAAGGCCGCCTGGAAGAGCACCGAGTGCCTGGTCTCGTGGCTGGCCGAGCAGCGCCAGCGGACCGACGCCATGACGGCCGACCAGCTGGTGCGGCGGCTGCGCAACCTGGCCACGATCCTGCTCCACACCCCGTCCCCCTCGCGCCGGGTGGAGCCCCAGCCCAACCCGCTCCTGCGCGGCTCGTCCAACCCGCTCATGCGGGCCAGCTCGGGCGGGGCCGCCCCTCCCATGCTCTCCCGGGGCGGCGCCGCCCCGCCCATGCTCTCCCGGGGCCCCTCGAAGGAGGGCTCCTCGCTGAACATGCACGCGGTGGTGCAGATGAAGAAGCTGGCCTCTTTCCGCCGGGTGGGCAGCAACCTGCAGGTGGCCGACGTCAAGACCAGCCTCATCATGAACTTCCTGCGCTACTTCACCGAGGCCGAGGTCGTCTGCCTGCTGGCCGCCCGGCGCGACCGTGCCCGGTGCCGCATCCAGGGCCTGAAGAACTTCAAGACCCTCGTGGGGTCGGTCAAGGACCGGGTCCTCTCGGTCGACATCCTGCGCGGGCTGACTCGGGCCTGGGCCCAGATGGAGAACCCCCACTACATGGTCGACCTGGAGGGCATTGGCTCCCTGGCCGCCCAGGTGGGCGGGGCCTTCACCGCCCTGTACACCGACCTCATGGGCGCCCTGACGGCCGGCTCGCTCGAGACGGCCCTCGATGCCCGCATCCGGGCCACGGCCCTGGTGACCTTCAACCTGGCCTTCCGCACCTGCGACACCGAGTACCTGAAGCAGATCGACCTGGTGGCCCACTGCGTCAAGCTGATGGCCCTGCCCCACGATGTCATGCACTTCAACGAGCTCCGCTCGGCCGCCACGGCCCTCTTCCGCTCGCTGACCATCTGCCTGTTCGAGGAGGAGAAGCGCCCCGAGGGCCAGCCCGCCACGGCCTTCCAGCCCAGCGAGTACCAGCGCCTCCTGCTGAAGACCCTCTGCGGGATGGTCGACACGGCCGCCCAGGTCTTCCGCGAGGACCGCGAGAACGTGCTGCTGCTGCGGGCCCAGTTCGAGGGCGAGAAGCCCGAGGCGGGCGCCAAGAAGGGCAAGAAGGGCAAGGAGCCCAAGGCCGAGGAGCGCCGCGGCCGGTCGCTCTTTGGCCGCGTGGCATCCGCCGTGACCGCCGTCCTCGCCAAGAAGCCCGAGGAGGGCGCCGCGGCCCCCGCTGCCGCCGCCACCGCCACTGCCACCGCCGAGGAGAAGCCCCAGGGCAAGCCGAAGCCCCCCGTGGAGGACATCCAGGCCTACAACGTGCTCTCGCTGCTGCTGGTGCTGCTCCGCAAGCAGCCCCGCATCGCGGGTCAGCTGGCCCTGGCCGTGGTGCCCTCGCTGATCTCCCTCATCGGGACGGCCACCCCCCGCGTCCAGCGCGCCGCGGCCCGCATCCTGACGGCCGTCCTGCCCTCGCTGCCCATCGAGAACGCCCCCCGCATTGGCGAGCTGTCCATCCTGGACTACCTGATGGACTTCTCGGCCATCCCCGAGTACGCCCGGCTCCCGGCCGGCCAGTCGCCCACCGCCCTGGCCGAGACGACCGCCTACCAGGCGGGCGGCCTGACCCAGACGGCCCTGGGGGAGATCGCCCAGGGGCACCCGATTTACAGCACCCAGGAGCACCTGCTCGAGCTGGAGAAGGACAAGAAGAAGGAGCCCGAGTCCGCTTCGGAGAACCCCGAGGACGCCGCCCATGTCGAGGCCTCTCGGATCGCCTACCCGCTGCGCGACATCAGCGCCCAGAGCACCCGCGCCCTGGGGACGGCCGTCCAGGCCACCCTGAACCAGCTCCTGATGGCCGACATTGAGGCGGCCCTGCCCGGGTCCCACGCGGACGAGTGGCGGACCAACCTGCGCACCCGCACCTCGGCCGCCATCAAGGCCCTGCCCACGACCCTCCTGACGGCCTTCCCCTGGCTGGTCGAGGTCAAGAAACGCGCCGCCCTGGCGCCCGGGGCCCCCGTGCCCCCCGAGAGCCCCGTCCCGAAGCCCGAGGAGGTCAAGGAGGCCATTCTGACCCTGCTCCGCACCCTGGTCATGCTCAAGTCGCTGGCCGTGGGCGGGACGGCCCAGCCCATCACGGTCGGGGCCCGGGTGCTGGACAACAACAGCAGCGAGGAGGGCACCGTGGTGGCCTTCAACATGCGCGACCCCATGTGCAAGGTGGTCTTCGACAGCACCGCCAAGCTGGCCCCCCGTGACTGCCGGGTGGACTCGCTGCAGGTGGTGGGCAAGCAGGCCCCCGTCGACCCGGACGAGTTCCCCGAGCCGGCCGCCCTGCTGCGCTCGCTGGTGGAGGTCCTCGAGCTGGCCCAGCTCAACCAGCAGGCCGTCGACGAGTCCCGGGCGGCTCGGTCGGCCGCCCAGCTGGCCAAGGAGGCCGAGAAGAAGGCCAAGAAGGACAAGAAGAAGCGCGCCCCCGAGGCCGAGGCCGAGCCCGAGTCCGAGAAGCCCGCCGAGGAGGAGGCCCCCAAGGACGAGCTCACCGCAGCCATCGACAAGGCAGCCGCCGAGCCCAAGAAGGGTTTGTGACCCCCCCCCCCCCCCCCCCCAGCTATCACCACTGCACCGCATAACACACGCGTCGGACACTGGCTCGGCAGACGTTGCGCTTCCTGCCCCGGGCTTTTCCGAACATCGACGCAGATGCAATGGACCCCCGTTTGCCTACACTTTCGGGGGCGCACCCGGTCCAGGTGACCGCACGCCACGACACGGCCGGCACAGTTGCCCTGAGCCCCGTGAGGTATCGTGCGGGTACATTGGTTGCACTATCATCATCGCTCTCCAATCGTCACGATCACGATCACCCTGATTCGCGCCATCTCATTCCGAACCCCCCCCCCCCCCCCCCCCCCCGCGCTCTCTTTCAGTGTCGCTGGCTGTTGGGGTGGACCCCGTTTCCCAGGCCTCGGCCACGCTGCTGCTGAGCAGCCTGCGGACGGCCGTCATGAGCGTCTTCTCGGTGCTGACCCTGTCCCACGAGTGGATCGCCCTCATCATCGAGGAACGTCTGTTTGCCCGCCACCAAGACGTCCCCGCTCACCCCCACCCATTAGACCTGGTGTCCTCGCTGATTCCGCTGGTTCTTGCCCCGGGCTCGCGCGACCCGCTCCGGGCCCTGGTCGCCCGGTGCGCCGCCCTGTCCGACCGCATCTTCACCGACGGCCTCGAGGTCGCCGGGGCCCCCAAGGCCTCCGGCTCGTCCGCCCCCAAGCAGCTGGGCGGCACCCGGTACGAGGACGCCGCCTTCAGCAACTGGGGCGGCGAGGAGATCATGGGCGGCGGCATCCGGATGGCCGTCGGCATCTGCAACCGGTGCAAGCACATCTGCATCCCCACCTGCCGCAGCTGCGACGTGCCCTTCGTGCAGCCTCTGTACACCAAGCGCGGCACCGTCCAGTGCACGGCCTGCCGGTCGGTCAGCGCCATCCGCGAGCTCGAGTGCGCCTTCTGCCGGGGCACGCCCACCCTCTACTTCGGCATCTTCTCGGGCACGGAGCTGCTGACCCTGTCCGGCTTGGACTTCGACCACAACAAGGATCGCACCAGCGCCTTCCTGCGCTGCCCCGCCAACCAGTGCGTCATGCGGCTGCCCACGGTCTCCGAGGGCCCCTGCAACTGGGACTGGAAGCTGGAGTGCCTGCGGGCCCCCGACAAGGACATCGTCAGCCCGACGGTGTTCAAGCAGCCCGAGCTGCCCGAGGGCGACATCTGGGAGTTCGCCAACGGCAAGGCGCTGCTGCCCCGCAAGCCCCGGGCCGAGATGCAGTGGCAGATGGTGCCCTTCAACCTCTCCAAGAAGTTCGCCGACGAGGTTGGCGACGTCCTCCGCAAGGGTCCGCCCTCCCCCCCCCCCGTTTCTGCTTGGAAGCCGTGATGCATCATTCGGTGGCTGACCGTTCGCGTGACGAGTGCGGCCCTTGCCGCCAAAACACCGTCTTTCGACTGAGCTTCGTACTCCCCTCCCTCCTCTTCTTGCATCTCCCGCCCGCGCGCCCGCGCCATGTGGCTCATTCCTCCCTCTCTCCGCCTCTCCGCCCCCTTCTCTCGCGCACAGTCGGGCCTTTCGGGAGCTTCAAGGAGGTTGCCATCTGGAGCCAGATCCCCGCCCGCGCCGAGTCCCTGCTCCGCTGCGCCCCGGTCCCCGAGATCCTGGCCCAGGTGCGGTCGGTCAAGCGGACGGCCCTGCTGCCCGCCCAGGAGGAGCCCAACGACGAGATCTTCGACGACACCACCGCCCAGGTGGGCCCCGTCGTCTCGCTGAAGCCCTCCGTGCTGCTGGCCATGGTGCAGAGCTTCCACCTGGCCGAGGGCATGCGGGTGCTGGTCGTCGGCGGCGAGTGCGGTGTCCTGGCCCTGAGCTGCGCCAAGCTGGTCGGCAAGACGGGCTGGATGCTGGCTCTGACGGCCGAGGGCGACACCGTCAAGCGGTTTGACTTGTACCTGCGCACGGACCCGATCCACTGGGCCGTGATGGTCAAGCGGTCCCTGTTCGCCTACAAGCCCGGCGACGTGGCCTTCGACCGGGTCATCCTGACGGACCCCGCCCCCCGGCGGGCCATCCTGCACGCGGCCTCCCTGCTGAAGGCCGATGGGCAGCTCTTCTACCCGGACCGTGACGCCGAGCGCATCGCCATGGCCACCCGGACGAGCCCGGCCACCGCCGACGAGATCACCATCGCCGACAACACCGTCATCCGGCTGGACTCCTTCTCGGCCGTCTTCCCGCGGTCCCTCCCCGAGCAGCCCGATGTCGATGAGAAGACCCTCGGTGAGGTCCGTCATTCCCGGATTCTCCCGTTATTCAGTGTGGTCGTGGCGCAACGTGATAGCGTGTGAGGTTGTCATCCGTAAGGTCCTCGGTTCGATTCCGGGTGGCCGCACGGTCCTTAAGACTGCCCTCATCTCCCTCTCACTCCAAGGCTCCTTGCCCGGCGGCTCCCGAGCCTGTCTCTCCTCCAGCCCCTTGTGGGTTGGGAACGTGGGAGCGGGCTTTGGGGCCGGACGGGTGGGGCTGGAGAGGGGGCCCGCCCTTGTGGTGGGGATTGGGGGTAATCGGGTCATAACCGTGCTAGAGAAAAGCTCACCTCGTCCTTCGGGCACACCGCCACCACGGTAGCAGTGCCGTGGCTGGTCCCTGCCCCGACAGGACCACACTTTTTTCCCATTCAATGATGGCCCTTCTTCTGACCTTGTCGTTCATTTGCATTTGCTCTCCTCACCGCCACCCCCCATCCCTGTAGATCAAGCTGGAGCTTACGGCCCGGCAGTGCGTCGACTGCGGGGTTTGCACGCATCAGGGGACGGGCGACAACTTCACCAAGCAGCCCTTCTTCGCCTGCGAGACCTGCCGCCTGACGGGCAAGCTGGGCGTCTGCCAGTCCTGCATGACCCGCTGCCACGCCGGCCACCGGCTCTCCCTGACCCGGGTCGCCCTGTTCTACTGCGACTGCCCCGACAGCAAGGTGCCCGCCAGCTCCCGCCGCGGCCCCTGTCGGTCGTGGTGGCCCGAGGACGCGCCCCTGACCCCCGTCACCGGCCGCCAAGTGCAGTACGCCTGGGTGTGCCCCAGCCTGGACCTGTCGGCCCCGCACTACTGCTGCACCCACTACGCCCGCCTGCTGACCTGGGCCGGGCACCCGTGCCTCTTCCGCGGCAAGCAGGAGTTCGAGTGCGAGGGCGGCCGGCTCTTCGAGAACCTCAACCCCGAGAAGGCCATGGCCGCCCGCGAGGAGGAGGCCAAGTTCACCGCCACCTCCACCGCCGCCGCCCCGACCGAGGCCGGCCCTGCGGCCACCGCTGGTGCCGCTGCCCCCGCCACCGCTGCCGCTGCGGCCGCCGCCACTGCCACCGCGCCCGCCGTTGTCGAGGAAATTGGCGACCGGATGCGGATCGGGCTGGGCCTTGCAGCCAGTGAGATGCCGCCCCTGCCTCAGGCCGCCGCGGCCGCCGCCCCTGCTGCGGGCGAGGAGGGCGCCGCCGAGGAGGGCGAGGAGGCCGGCGCGGGCGAGGAGGAGGAGGGCCCCGAGGAGGAGGAGGAGGACCACGCCAGCGTGCACTCGGACGGCAGCGACGCCCCGGCCCCCATCCCGCCCTCGGAGAACGTCGAGCTGGCCGACGAGAAGACCATTGCCCCCGGCCAGCTCTACCGGCTCGCCAAGGGCGCGGAGGTGCCGCACGCCTTTGGTGGGGCCCGGCCGGGCGAGTACAACGGGCTGCTGTGCATCGTGCGCAAGGTGGCCGCCCCGCGGGCCTTTGTGGAGATCATGCACCCCGAGCTGGGCCTCTGCGCGGGCCAGTGGGTCGAGATCCGCTGCCTCGAGAAGCTCATGTCGCCCGCCAACGAGGCCGCCGCCTCGAGCTCGTCTGGGGTCAACACCCAGGCCATCCTGGACGAGGCCACGGCCATGAAGCTGTCTCAGATCCCCGACGCCCTGGTCGGGGCCGAGCAGTCGGTCGCCCAGAAGCTGGCCGGGTCGGCCCTGACCCAGCTGCTGGCCAACTGGCCCGTCGGGCGGCCCTTCACCCAGGACAGCTTCGGCACCCCCGAGGCCATGTTCGACATGCTCAAGTCGCTGGTGATGACCCTGGGCGAGGGGGCCTCGGCCAACGAGATGGACATGCTCAAGACCAAGATGACCCAGTGGCTGCGCGAGGACTTCGAGCGCCACAAGGGCCGCCCCGTGGTGCCCGTCGCGGCCCCTGCTGCTGCCGCCGCCGCCCCGGCCGCCGAGAAGAAGCCCGCCAAGGCCAAGGCCGAGAAGAAGCCCGCCAAGAAGGTGCGCTTCCACCAGGAACGCCAGGTCCGTTGTTTTGGCCGGGTTTCGCGCGGGGGGGTGGTGAGTCGGGGACGGTGCGCTTTTCGCCGCTGCCGGGTGTCTGCGCGTGTCTGTGTTTCTGCTCTCACTCACCCTGCAGTCTGGGGGTGGCCTCTTTGGGTGCTGCGCCTCGTATCAGTCCTCCGACGACGAGCACTCCGGGGCCGAGGAGGAGCAGCACGAGGAGGAGGAGCACTCCGGCTCGGAGGAGGAGCACGACGATGAGGAGCACACCGAGAAGGCCTCCGTCTCCACTGCCCCCGAGTCGACCGACGAGGAGGACGACGACGAGGAGGAGGAGGACGAGGGCATCAGCATGGCCGCCGCCGACGACGGCAGCCTGATCACCTTCCTGATGTCCCACGCCATGCACCTGCTCCGCACCCCGGGCGCCATCCGCAAGGCCCTGCGGGTCGCCCGGTCGACGGCCGCCTCGGCGGCCACCCAGAAGAAGAGCGGCATGCCGGCCGCCCTGGACATGACCAAGGTGGTCGTCGAGGAGTCCAACCACAACTACTCCGATAACATGGTCCGTGGTCCAGAGCGACGCCATCTTGCCGCCCCGCCTTGGGTCGGGTGTGCAATCCCCCCGCTCACTCTTCAACCCTCGCGCGTTTCTGCCTCTTGCAGGATTACCGCACTCCGCTGCGGGTTGCCGGGGCCCGCGGGCTGCGGATCATCTTCGATCGGCGCTGCCGGACGGAGGCCAACTGCGATCGGCTCTTCTTCCACCGGTCCTCCGACTACAACAGCAGCATCCGCGACTTCCACGGCACCGGGGCCTACGACAGCTTCGTCATCCCCAATGTGGACACGGTCTACTTCCAGTTCCGCTCGGACGGCAGCTCCAACGACTGGGGCTGGAAGTTCTACGTGGTCGACGCCAGCGCCACCGAGGAGGAGGGCCCCGCGGCGGCCCCCAGCTCGATGACCCCCGAGCAGCGGGCCCTGCGCGGCGCCCTGGAGTTCTCCGTCTGGGTGCTGCAGCTGCTGCTCGAGCAGCCCGTCGAGATGTGCCCGGCCCTGTACACCAAGGCCACCTTCACCCGGGTGGTGCGGGCCCTGACCGTCGTGCCCGACAAGCACCCGCTCTTCCTGCAGCTGGTCAGCATCATCACCCGGCTGCTGTCCCGCTGGGACCAGACCTGGGACATTGTCTCGGATGACGACCAGGAGCTGGTCGACATGCTGGGCGAGCTCACGTCCGGCGTGCGGGGCATGTCCAACCCCCAGCTGCGCAACGACGGCACCCTGCCCGCCAACATCTACGCCCAGCTGGAGCTTGTGGTCCGTGTGGCCTCCTCTTCGCTCCCTTGCCTCCCCCCCCCCCCCCCCCCCCTTCGCTCCTGGTCTTGGGAGGGTGGGTTTTTTGTTTTCTTATCTTGTGGGCCCTGACCACACGATGCCGGACCCCATAGAAAGATGGGCGGTTGCCGCTCAGTCGGCTCTTGCACACCTGTGCCTCGCCTCATCTGATACAGGGGTCCCAGATTTCTCTTCCCTGCTCCTCCTGCGTCCCCGACTGGCCCACGCCCACGCGTTTTTCCTGTCCGATACCTCATCCTCTGCCTCCCACCCACATCCACCCCTCACCTGGCAGGCGGCCGTCGCGACGGCCGAGCGACTGCAGGAGGAGAAGGACAAGAAGGCCGAGGCCGCCAAGAAGGCCGCCGAGAGCGGCGAGCCCGCCGCCCCGGAGAAGCGCCTGTCGGAGGACGACCTGGCCATGTACCCCAGCGAGATGGACTTCACCCAGTGCCTGATCGAGGTGGCCCGGATCCACGAGTGCTTCCGCGAGAAGAAGCCCCTGCCCCCGTCCCTCTTCGCCACGGCCTACTGGAACATGCTCCACGACCGGATCATCGAGAGCCCCCACCCGTACACCACCAACTGGCAGACCATGGTGCGCTTCCCCAACGCCCGCCGGATCGACATCGCCGTCGACCCGCGCTTCGCCGTCGACCGTGACCACAGTCCGTCCCACCAACACCAACAGCCCATGACCGCTCCGGCCCATGACCGCTTTCTGCCCACCCCGGCCCGCCGCTCGCTCTCTCGTCGTCTCGTGGCGCTTGCTCACCCGCTCACCCGGTTTTTCCCCTTTTCCTGCGCCCCCCCACCCGCAGACCACGCCGTCCTCCTGTCCAAGACCGCCTTCGGCCGGGACGACATTGTCAAGCTGACCGAGCGCAGCTCGGAGCCCCTCCGCTCCTCCACTGACAAGCTCTTCGTCAAGCTCGAGGCCCCCAGCGGTCTGCCCTGCCCCCGCCCCGCCCTCTTTGCCTCACCCTTCCCTGCCCGCCCCATCTCACACTTGGCTCACCTGACCCCCGCAGCGCCCTCGTCCGAGCGGAACTTCGGCTGCTTCCTGGCTGTGCACCCGGACTACGAGCCGGAGTTCGTGACCCGGTCGCTGATGGCCAAGCGGGACTTTGTCCAGCAGCTGTACGACAGCATGTGCGACTACAAGGTGTGGTCGACCCAGCTGGACGGGGCCCTCTTCGACGCGGCCGCCCACTACGCCTTCCAGATGGGCACCGAGCACTTCTACGTCTCGCCCGATATGATCTTCTCGGGCGGCGTCCCCGTGGTGGCCGCCACGCCCGCCCCCTCGGCCACCAGCACCCCCGTCCCGGCCGCCTCGCCCATGCCCGCCGTGCACGAGGAGCCCGTCCGGCTGCCCTCGGCCCTGGTCAACATGCTCCGCCAGCAGCCCTCCGTCCAGTACGGCCTCAACCGGAACATCCCCACGCCCGCCCCCGTCGAGGGCGCCGCCGCCGCCCCCGCCGCCCCCGGCGAGGCCCCTGCCCCCGAGGCGGCCGAGCCCAAGCCGGCCGAGGAGGAGGAGCACCATGAGGAGGAGCACCACGAGGCCGAGGAGGAGGAGCACCACGAGGAGGAGCACCCGGCCCACGCCGAGCACGAGGACGAGGAGGCCTCCGAGGTGTCCGGCCGCGCGTCGAGCGACGACGAGGAGGAGTCGGAGGACGACGAGAGCGTGAGCATGGCCCGGGGCCTGTTCGACGAGGACGCCGCCAGCCACAAGTCGGAGGGCCACAAGTCCGCCGCCGGCGACGAGCTCGACCCCCTGGTCGGCCTGCCCGTCAACGCGCTCTGCCTGCGGTACCACCTGCTCCGCGTCTACAACTGGCTGGTCTCGCGGTCCCTGATCGGCTTCAACCTGGGCCAGCTGACCAACCCCTGGTCGCTGGCCTCGGGCCTGGCCGCCAACCGGCAGCTCATCTCGGGCGAGGTCAAGATGGCCCTCTGGAGCGAGCACATTGAACGGTCCAAGTACGCCGGCGGGATGCCCTCGGTCACCGTCAACCGGACCCGCAACAAGCAGAACCCCGAGAACACCATCTTCGTGCAGATGATGGACCAGTTCACCTCGATGGACCGCACCCGCCAGCTGCGCAGCACCAACCGGGCCTTCCAGGTCAAGTTCGTGGGCGAGGGCGCCACCGACCAGGGCGGGCCCTACCGCGAGTCCCTCTCTGACATGGCCAACGAGCTCACCGCCCGGACGACCGTCCAGTACCAGGGCGGGCTGCCCCTGCTGGTGCCCTGCTCCAACCGCATCCACAACGTGGGCCAGAACCGCGACTGCTACGTGGTGGACGCCTCGTCGACCGAGCCCCGGGTCCTGGCCATGTTCCGCTTCCTGGGCAAGCTCATGGGCATTGCCATCCGCACCAAGGTCAGTGCCGCCACCCAGCCACGATCACCATCGCCCACCATCGCCCACGGTCACGCCTGGCCTGGCATGGCCTGTTGTTTCTCACGAGCTCACATCCCGTCTCTTCCTTCCCGTCTTGTTGCTCGGCAGAACCCGTTCAACCTCGACCTGGCCCCGATCGTGTGGAAGCACCTGGTCAACCAGAAGCCCGAGGTGGCCGACGTGGAGGCCATCGACGAGGCCTTCACCCAGGGCAAGATGATCCGCGAGTGGGCCACCCCCGATGACTTCGACTCGCTCGACCTCCACTGGGCCGTGCTCTCGTCGGCCGGCAAGGAGGTGCCCCTCCGCCCCAACGGCGCCGAGCAGCCGGTCTCCTTCGAGGAGCGCTGCGCCTACGTGGACGCCTGCGAGAAGTTCCGCCTGGACGAGGGCCTGCCCCAGATCGCCGAGATCCGGCGGGGCATCTGCCAGATCGTCCCGGGCGACGTGCTGGGCATCCTGACCTGGCGCGAGCTGGAGCGGCGGGTGTGCGGCAGCCCCGAGGTCGACATCCCCACCCTGCGCCGGTTCACCAAGTACAGCGGCTGGGAGGCCTCCTCCCCGACCATGGCCCACCTCTGGCGCGCCCTCGAGTCCTTCACCCAGGAGCAGCGCCGCGCCTACCTCCGGTCCGCTTTCCCCCCCACAGCCACAAAATCGTGCATCTGCCCATGCCGCCCCAGCACAGTGACCGACCCTCCTTGCGCACATCCTCTTGTCTCCACCGAGCCACTCCGCTCACCACTCGGTCTTTTTCGTCCCTGGGGGGGAATGTAGCTTCGTCACGGGCCGCTCTCGGATGCCCCCGCCGGAGGAGTTCGCCAACAACATGGTTGAGATCCAGCGGTTCGGCCACGGCGGCAACGGCTCGGTGGACGGCTACCTGCCCGTCAGCCACACCTGCTTCAACAGCATCGAGGTGCCCGCCTACTCGTCCTACGAGGCCCTCCGGACCAAGTTCCTGTACGCCATCACCCAGTGCACCTCCATCGACAACGACTTCCAGGCCACGGGTGGCTTCGAGCAGGAGGAATAAAGTAATCACGCCCAACGGACGGGGGGGTGTGTGGCGGGCGGGTGGGGCACAGGGCTCCATCTGGCATTCTGTGCTGCTCTTGTTTTATTCTCATTGCGCGCGCACCCCCGCACGCCGCCTCCTCCCCACTGTGCTTTTTGTGTTTTGTGGTGGTGGCCCTCGTTTACGCTCCCCCCCTCTCTCTCCGAGCGATCTTTCTCGGTTGTTATTTTCGTCCCCCCTCCTCCCCTATATTTTTACGCGCAAATCACCCTGCCGTGTGAATGGATTCGGTGCGGGTTTCCTTTTCTTTCCAAGAGGAAGTTGCCCACGGACTTGAGGGGTGCTGGGTCCCGGGTGATGGTCAATGCCCCCTGGTCCTGCTGAGACAGACCGCCTCGAGTGTTCGCGCGGGGTGGCGAGGTGGCGCAGTTCCTCTTTTCCGGCACTGTGTCAAGATCGTTGGGTTGACAGCACTAACTCCGTTTATATTTGGGCCGCTGCGCACCGCTGCGCATGTCCTTCTCTTTTTTTCTTTTTATTTGCTATTTGTTTGGCATTTCTGGTCTGTTCTGTTGTTTTTGCAATCACGAGACCTTTCTCCTCGAAGTTGCACTATCGAACAATGGAACCTCCAATGGTCCGTCTCGGCTTTCTGCCTGCTTTTGGCGACCGCAAAATCCCATAGGTATCATCGATGCTACCAAAACACAATTTTTTGCCCCGACCAACGTCGTAGCTGGCCAGCCATACACCATGATAATCTTTCCTCATGATTCCAGCGATCAGCCGCTTTCTTGCGCTACTGGTCTCTCTGCTGCGCTCTCCGTTCCTACAGCATGGGGTGGAGCAACGCCGGGCGACATCAGCTTTCTCTGTGGCCCTGGGCTGTCCCGGATCCCCTCGGGCACGGGTGGCTTCCAAGTTGGCTTCGGCGGGGCCTCGAACACGCTGCAGCCCCATTATGAGTCCTCCATTTACCACTACGTTTATTTGGACTCCGTTAATCCGCCGAAGATGGTCTGGCCGCTTTACCTCGCCGGCCCGAACCCAATCGGTCATACGCCTTTCCGACCCCACTCGCACCCCCGCCTAGGTGGCCTTCAAATACAATGCAGCCGGTTCCTGGGAGCACCGGGCCTATTGGGGGCAGAACCTGCTCACCAACAGCGTGGACGGGACACCCGCCCGCTGGCGCGCGGGGGACCTGCCCCCGGCCGGCTCCTGGCAGCGCCTGGTGGTCCCCGCGGCCAGCGTGGGCCTGGAGGGCCTCCAGGTGACCGATCTGGCCATTGCCCTCGACTCGGGCGACCCGGAGGTCACCTGCGTGGCCGCCTATGGGTCGTTCGGGGTGCTGGTGGGCGGGGTGGAGTACCCCTGGTTCGAGGGGGCGTACCCCGTCGGGGCCACCAACGCGCCCGCGACCGAGTGGGTGCGGCCCTCGGACATGCTCAGCAGCCCCACGTCCGTCACGGCCGTGCTGGCGCCTCTCATGGTCCGCTTCCTGGCCACAACCGCGGCGGGGCCATTCTCGACATCCGTCACCACGGCCGAGGGCGTCCCGTTGCTGGGCTCACCCGCCCCGGTGACCGTCATCCCGGTCTGCCCCCCCCCCACCCCCACCCCACCCCCCCGCCACCCAGCTGCCGCCACAGGCGCCAATCCTTTTCATTCGCTCGTCTCTCCCACTCCCCTCCCCTCCTTCGCCACTCCCCACTCCCCAGGTTATCCTTCGGCTGCCCAGTGTGGCTACGCCCTGTCGTCCGCTCCCTACTACGCGGGCCGGGCCATCACGGTCACCATGCATGCCAGGGATCTCTACGGGAACCTGATCGCCTGCACGACAGCCACGGCCAGCTTGCCCTTCCTGATCTACATGAACGGGGCCAATCTCGAGGGGACCAGCTCCCTCACTTGGACCTGCAGCAGTAACAACTTTGTGGGGGCCGTCGTGCCCACGGCCGCCGGGACGATCACCCTGCGCATCAGCACGCGCACCCTGCGAGAGGACCGCATCACTGTGACCCTGGTCGTTGACCCAGGTCCGGGGTGGGCACGCTTGCATCCACCCGCACGCGCACCTCTACACCCAACCCCCCACCCTCCCCTGGCACCCTCACCTGAGACCCCTCCCCTCCCCTGACACCCATGTCGACAGCTGTTGGCCATCTTCGATGATGAATACCGCATCCTCACAAGACTCTCATTCCCCCACCCCGCCCGCACTCGGCCATCCCGCTGCGTGGGTCGCCGCCCTCCGCAGACCCGAGCTGCATCTCGGCGAGCCTGTCCTCGTACAGCCTGGGCCTGACCGCGCTGGGCGCTGTGCCCGCGCAGGACACCCTGTCCGCCACCGCCGTCGACTGCTCCGGCAACGGCATCCCCTGCACGCCCGCCACGGCCGGGATCCCCTTCCGGGTGCTGGTCGACCGGGTCCCGGTTACAGCCACCTGGAGCTGCGGCACCGGAAACACCTTTGTGGCTACGTTCACCGTCACCACGGCCGGCTCCTCGGTGCCCGTCGAGCCGGAGGCCATCGGGAACGGGGTCATCGTGCAGGGCTGCTACAGCGTCTTTATCAGCCCTGGTCCGCCCGCCCACACACCCATTCTCCTCCTCCCCCGTCTCCATCAACGACGTCATCATCCCCCCTGCCATACCCCCACCCCTGCCATCCCACCCCCATCCCCATCCCCATCCCCATCCCACATCCCCATCCCCCATCCCCATCCCCATCCCCATCCCCCATCCCCACATCCCCATCCCCATCCCATCCCCCATCCCCATCCCCATCCCCCATCCCCATCCCCATCCCCCATCCCATCCCCATCCCCCATCCCCATCCCATCCCACATCCCATCCCCATCCCCATCCCCCATCCCCCATCCCCCATCCCCTCATCCCTCATCCCGCATCCCCGCATCCCATCCCCATCCCCATCCCCCATCCCCCATCCCCCATCCCCATCCCCCATCCCCCATCCCCCATCCCCATCCCCATCCCCATCCCCTCATCCCCGCATCCCCTCATCCCGCATCCCCCATCCCGCATCCCCTCATCCCCCCATCCCCCCATCCCCTCATCCCCGCATCCCCGCATCCCCCATCCCCCATCCCCCATCCCCCATCCCCATCCCCACATACAAGCACACAAGCGCACACGTCCCAACCCCACGGACGCAAAACTGTGTGACCGACTGACGAGACCATGGCCCTTTTTTTGCTCATTCCCGGCAGGGCCCGCGGTCATGGCGAACTCGGACTTCCTCTACCTGGGCCTGGCCTACCGGGGAGCCTCCTTCCCCCTGTGGATCACCCCTCGCGACGCGTACGGCAACCCGGTCACGTGCAGCGGCGTCTCGAGCTCCAATTTCCTGCCCAGCAGCGTGGGCGTCGTTCCGGACTTCACGACGAGCTGCCCCACCGAGCCGGGCGAGCGGTACAACATGCCCCAGTTCGCGATGGTCTTCCACTCCACCGGGGCGGCTGCGCTGAGCGTATTCTACGGGGGCAGCGGCAACGCTATGCTGGCTCGCTACTACGAGGACCTCGCTGTGGCCGGTCCGTCCCTCCCCCCCTCCCCTCCCCTCCCCCCGCGTTAGTTTCAGCATCCGTGACACACCCCTTTTTTGGCCTCGGCAGAGACCGGGTCCGCCGACTGGGGTTGGGAGCTCTCGTCCATCCGCTGGAGCGCCACCTACCCGCCCGTCCCGGGGCCGAAGACCCTGATGCACCTGCGCCACATGACGGGCGCCACGTGGCGCGACGAGACGCCCCGCCACCACCACGCCAGCTACCTGGTGGGCTCCAACCTGGAGCTGACCCACCGCTACGGGGGCGGCTACTACCTGCCGCCCGGCCAGAACAGCCAGCGCATCGACCTGCCCGTGCGGGCCCTGCAGAAGCTGGCCGACGGGGCCCAGTGGACGATGCACACCTGGATGCAGTCCCTCAGCTCGAACCCCGCGTTCCCGGTGCTGGCCATGGACGATGGCGCGACCTTCCTGCCCACGGTCGTCCTGGAGACCTCGGGCGACATCAGACTCGCCGGCTCGGCGACCCCTCTGGCCACCCAATGGACCACCATCGCCGGGGTTGGGCCCCCCTTCCTGCTGACCGCAACTCGGAGTGGGAGCGCGTACGCGGCCTACATCAATGGCGTCTCCGTCGGTTCGGTCCCCATGTTCGGCCTGCCCTCGGCCAAGACGATGATTGCATGGTCCCTGGCCCATGCCCGGAGCAGCGCCTCGTGGGCGAATTCGGAGTTTGAGGGCCAGTTCTGGGAGGTGGCCCTGATGGACGGGGCCGCGTCCGCAATGGAGGTTGCCGCCTTCTTCGAGGCGACCCGCGTCCGCTACGGCCTGGCCTCCGGTCCGCAACCCGCCCCCGCCCCTGCCCTGTCTCTCGTGGGGTCGTGGGCGCGGAAAGAAGTCGACAGGGGGATGGAGACTCATTCGCACATGGTGGTGGTGTGGTGGGTGCCTGGGCGCAGCCGAGTCGAGCCGCACGATGGCAGTGGTGGCGGGGACCCCCATCAACGTCACCGTCTATGCGGCCACCCCCAACCAGGACCAGTTCGTATGCAGGAACGGGGTCTCCCACCCGTTCACGGTCCGCCTCCCCCCACCACCCTCAACAGGACAGGGCATCTGCGCCATGTGCCCCATGATTGGCCATCCGATCGGGGGGGTGCGGTTGGGGAGCAGATCGAGGTCTCCCCGGCCATCCCTGAAGGCACGGTCGTGTGGTCGTGCACCCCGGAGGGCCTCTACCTGGCCGTCTGGACCCTCACCCGTTCGGACATCTACAGGGTTGTGCTGGAGAGTAGCGGCGCCACGGCCGGCGACCCGCCCCTCGTCATCACGGTCTTCCCCGGTCTGTCTTGGCCCCGCCCTTCCCGACCATCTCTGACACGGATCGGTCATCGGCAGGCCCCGTGGACCCGGCCCACTGCATCCAGACGACGTCCGCCGCGGGCGATGTCGGGATGCGGCAGGCGGTGATGCTGGTGGCTGCGGACCAGTACGACAACCGGATCGGTTGCGTCGACGGCACGGCTGGCACCCTGGCCAGCATCACCTGGGGGGGCACCCCGCTCACGGTGGGCTGGCGCTGCGCCCGGGGAGGCCACCGGAGCCCCGCAGCCAGCAGCGCATCGGGCTACCACCACCACGACATCACCCTGGGATCATCCGTGGCCGTCCCCGCGGCCGGGGCCATCCTCTCTACGCATCCTCCGCTCCTCCTCAAACACAGGCACACAGACACAGCCATCTCTTCTCTGGCTGGGGCCGCAGATCTACCTGGACCCGGCCCATGCCCCGAGCACGGTGCTGCTGCGGTGGCACGCGGGCACGGGGTGGCTCGACCACGGCGCCAGCTGGGGGCTCGACCTGCTGGGCAGCCTCGAGCCCGGGGCGGCCCCCAAACAGATGGGCCCGTTGCCGCCCACGGGCCGCTGGGTGCGGCTGGAGGTGGCCGCAGCGGCCGTGGGGCTGGCCGGGGCCTCGATCCAGGGCGTGTCTTTCGGGCTCATCGGGGGCCAGGCCGTCTGGGGCGCCACGGGGCTGATCGGCGTGACGCCCTGGCTCGAGGGCAGCCTGCCCGCGGGGGCCACACCCTCGCCGGCCGACCCCGCCGCGGGGATGGAGGCCTGGGAGTGGGTGCCGGCCGAGGGCCTGACCCACCCCCTGAGCCCCACCACGGCCGCCGACAGCTCGGAGCCCATCTACTGGAGCACTTTTATGCCCGCAGCCTGCACGGCCAGCCCCCGGACGCTCTCCGTCCAGATCGGCGCACACACAGTCCCCACCGACGTCGCGGTCACCATCACCGGTCCGCCCCGCCCCGCCCCCGCCCCGCATCACATTGCCCTCCGCCCTCCTCCGCCCTCCGCCCCCCGCCCTCTCGTTGTTGCTGCCATTGCACCACCTTCGTCGTCATCACCCTTTCCTTTGATAGGGCCGCCCACGGCGGGCTCGAGTGTCATCAAGCCCCCGGGGTCGCCCCCGGGAGGTGTAGCCCTGCTTGCGGTGCAGCCGGCCGACCTGTCCGGGAATCCGGTCTTCTGCGGGGCGCCCGGCTGGGTGAGTCCGCTGTCCCTGACCTTGGCAGGGGTCCCCCTGGAGGCCACCTGGTCGTGCGCCGACTCGCTGGCGCGCATCGACAACTGCGCGGGCAGCTGCCAGGTGGGCCAGTCCCTGGCGGGGGGCGTCGTCCCCGCAGCGGGCGACTCGCTCTACGCGTGGGTCGTCATCGCGAATACAGTCACCTCCCCGCTCACGGCCCTGATGCTGCAGGCCCGGGCGGGCGGCTCGTGGGAGCATCGGGCCGTGTGGGGTGACCCGGGCGCCTTCGATGCAGCAGTGTTGGCGCCCACCGGCCAGCGGACCCTCATGGGCGGGCTGCCCGACCGGGGCACCTGGGTGCGGGTCGAAGTGCCCCTGGCTGCCGTCGGCCTGACCCCGGGCGATGGCGCGGGGCTGACCGACCTGGGGCTGGCCATCGCCGGGGGGCAGGTAGCGGTGGGGTCCATGGGGCTCCTCCGGGCCGACGGGACCGAGGTGCCCTTCCCCACCCCCATGACGGCGGCCGGCGGGCTGCTGGCGGGCCTCGAGGCCACGGCCATCGTCGACCCGGCCGTC
Organism: Paratrimastix pyriformis; assembly: GCA_027972325.1. Taxonomy (NCBI): domain Eukaryota; phylum Preaxostyla; family Paratrimastigidae; genus Paratrimastix; species Paratrimastix pyriformis. The sequence goes on along the minus strand of JAPMOS010000044.1, from coordinate 33,953 downwards.
TGGGTGTCGCCCACAACTGCGAGCCCGGGTGCTGGGCGGCGGGCGATGCTCGCCCGGTGGACGACCCCTCGGCCCCCCAGCGCAGGCACCCTGGAGCTGCACTTTCCCGACGGGACCCTTAAACCCGTCGGGCTGTCCACGATCGGTCGGCAACAGAGCGATGAGGATGCGTCGCCGCCTCCCCTTGCTGCTCCTTCCGTCCCATCACCCCGCCCATTCCGGCCGTTGGGCCTTTTCTCCTCGCTCCCGCAGGGCCCCCCGATGTGTCCCATAGCGGCCTGCGCGTGCCGGCGACCCTGGTGGCCGGGTCGAAGGCCCTGGTGGGTGTCCGCTCGCTGGATGAGGACGCTCGGAGGGTCTTCTGTGGCACGTCCTCTTGGGGCAGCCCGCTGGCCCTGACCTGGAACGGGACCTACCTGGCCGGCCAGGCCTGGTCGTGTGCGGTATTGCTGTCTGAGGCGCAGATCCCCGCGGGGACCGGCACACGGCAGCTCTGCTTCAGCGGGGCCGCCTCCGCGGCCACACACATCTTCGCGTGGGTCTTCCTGGACCCGGACGACCTGCCCACGGCCATGATGATGCAGGCCCATGCGAGTGGCTCGTGGGAGCATCGGGCCGTGTGGGGCGACCCGGTCGCCATCGATCCGTCTGTCTTTTCGACCGGCCATCGGTCCTTGATGGGGGCCCTGCCACGATCCGGGGGCTGGGTCCGGCTCACGGCCTCGATGAGCGTGCTCAACGTCCCCCCGGGCACGACCATTGACAAGACGGCGCTGGCCATTGCCGAGGGCCGGGTCACAATGGGCGCCATCGGGGTCATCTTGGCGGATGGCAGCGAGCGGCCGCACACCACCCTTGAGCCCGCGACGCTGCCGGGGTCCGTCGCGGCGGGGAGGCCGGGCCCGGTGGGCTGGGTCGATCCGTGGACGGTGGATGCCGACATGAGCAGGTTCGTGAGCCTGGCCGTGTGGACGGCCGCCACCGTGCCCGGGCCGTACAGCCTGGGGGTGGTCTTCCCCGGCGGTGTCACCGTCGAGATGCCGGTCGTGGTCGTCCCCGGTCCGCCGCCCCTGCCGCCCCTCCGCCGGCCCTCGCCCATCCCCACCCGCATGCCCTCATCTTCATCGTCTTGCCCCGGCATGTGCCCCTTGTTGGCGGCCCCCCCCAGACGTGGCCTCGGCCCTGGGCAGCAGCTACGCGGTGTCCCCGCTGAGCCCCGCCGTGGGCCAGAGCATCGTCGTGACCATCCATGTCGGCGACCAGTTCGCCAACCCGATCGGCTGCACCGCCGCCACCGCGGCCACGACTGCGGACGTCCTCTGGGAGTCGGGTGCGATCCTGTCGAGCTGGCTGACCTGGTCCTGCGGCAGCGGGGGCGCCTTCGTGGTCCACTTCGCCTGCCTCGACGTGCCCACGGGCAGCTACGACCTGGCCGTGACCATCGCGGGCCTGTCCATCGCCCCGGACACGCCGCTCGCCGTGACCGCCGGTCCGTCCCTGGGGAGAAACCGAGGCGGAGAGGGAGGGAGGGAGGGGGGTGCCTGGGTGCCGGAGCCTCATCCTGATTCTCGCGTTTCCCTGGGGCTGCCCGCTGCCCCTCGCGCCCCCCCCCCCCCCCCCCCCCCCCGCACGGCCAGAGGGCGTCGATGTGGGCCAGACCGTGGCGCTGGGCGCCCTGACGGCCATGGCGGGGTCCCCGTACCCGGTGCTGGTCTCCCTGGCGACTGCCAGCGGGGCCCAGCTGGCGTGCTCGCAGGCCGACCCGACGGAGGCGCCACTGCTCGAGCTGGACGGGGCCGCCCCGACGGACCTGCAGTGGAGCTGCGCCTCGGGCGGCCACCGGACCGCCGACCTGGATGCCGGGGCGGGAGCGGGGGCAGGGGGGGCGGGGGCCGAGGCGGGCCACGGGTTCACCTCGGGGGCCGCCTTCGCGGCCACCCCGCCCGGCCTGGAGAGCCTCATGTACAGCTGGGTCTTCCTGGACGCGGCGGCCCGGCCGAGCGCCCTGACGCTGCGCTGGGTGGTCAGCGGCGCCGCCCGGCAGGTGACCCTGCCCATGGCCGAGGTGCCCGCGGACTGCTGGGTGCGGGTGGGGGCCACCCAGGGCCAGCTGGGCCTAGCGGCGGTGGGCCCGGTGACGGGCCTCGGCTGGTCAGCCACCGGGGGCCGGGCCGCCTTCGGGGCCTCGGGCTACGTGGGGGCCGCCGGCGGGCGCGAGGTGCCCTGGTTCCAGTGCGGCCTGCCCGCAGACGCGGCTTGGGTGCCCACGGGCGGCGCTGGTGCGGCCACCGGACCGACGATGCTGGGGGCCACGGACCTGCTGCACCCCATGCTGCCCCCGGTGGAGCTGGGCGGCCGGCCGTGCGGGGCAGACGCCCTCCACTGGGCCTCGTTCACGGCCCCCTGCCAGGCTGGCCCGCACACCCTCCGGCTGACCGTGGCCACAGGTGCCGAGCCCATCACCCGCTCCGTGACGGTCGTCCCCGGTCCGTGGGGCTCGCCCCCCTCGCGTCCCGCTTGCCACTCCTCCACCTGGCCCATCGTTCGACCATCCCTCTCCTCGCAGCCATCCAGCACCACCGCCATCACTCACCACGATGTCCCCCCCTGTCCGCAGGCCCCATTGTGGCGGCGCTGTGCACGGTGGCCGCCCCGAGCCGGGCCGTGGCAGGGCAGCCGCTGAGGGTGGTCTACCGGGCCCGCGACGGGTGCGGCAACGAGGTCGCCTGCACGGCCGCCACGGCGGGCAGCACCTTCGGGCTGAGCTGGAGCCAGACCGTCGCCCCGGCGGTGAGCTGGGGCTGCACGGACGACCTGCCGGCCCGGTTCGCGGCCACCCTGAACGCCGATGCCCAGTGGGGGCTGCGCGTCCTGCGGCCCACCACGTACGCCGGGGCGGCCATCGGGGCCGACATCACCGTGCCCGTCATGCCCGGTCCGCCGCCGCTGCTCTGCCCTGGCCCTCGCGCTGGGTGGCCGGCCGCGTGGACAGGGGGCTGGGCTGGGTGGGCGTGCAGGGATGATGAGGGCGAGGATGCGCGTTCACTGACGCTCTCTTGGCTTCCTCTCTGCTTCTCTCCTCTGCCCCTGGGGTGCTGTTTGTCTGCCGACCGGCGCGCGGGGGCGGGGGCAGCCGTGAGCCCGGCCGACTCGGTGCTGGTGGCCTCGCGGGTGACGGCGGCGGGGGCGCCCTTCGCGGTGCTGATCGCGGCCCTGACCCCGGCGGGGACCGTGGACACCTGCCTGGCCCAGTGGGCCGACGGGCCCTTCGCGATCACCTGGGGCGAGGACCAGCCCGCCGGGGCCGCCACCCCCGCCGCCGCAGCCGCCACCCCCGCCGACCTGCGGTGGGCCTGCCTGCCCGGGGGCCACCGGGACGAGGCCCAGCCCGCCCAGCACGGGCTCTTCTTCCACGGGCCCGCGCCCAGCGGCGCCTCGCCGGGCTTCGTGCTGCCGACGGGGGGGCGCCTCTTCGCCTGGGTGCACCTGGACCCGGTCGACCCGCCCCGGGCCACACTCCGCATCCGATGGCAGACGCCCTCGGCGAGCGCCACCACCTACTGGGGGCAGGCCGACCCGACCCCGGGCTACATCCACATGGGGACCGCGATGCCTCCCGCGGGCCGCTGGGTGCGGCTGGAGGTGCCCGTGGCCACGGCGGGGCTGGGGCTGCTCCCGCTGACCGGCCTGGGGTACTCGCTGAGCCAGGGCCGCCTGGCCATGGGCACGGTGGGCGTCCTGACCAGCCCCGGCACGGCCGCCGAGGTGGCCGCCGTCTGGATGAGCTGCGCGATGCCCACGGGCGGGACGATCACCACGGACGCCGACGCGGCCCACTGGCTGGGGCCCCTGGCCATGCTGGACCCGATGGCGCCCGTCCCGGCGGCCAGCGGCTTCTGCGGGGACGAGGCCCTCTTCATGGGGGTCTTCGGCCCCACCCGGGCGGGCAACTTCACCCTGCGCGTCGTGGCGGCCAACGGGACCGGCCCAGCCGAAGGGGCCGAGGTGGCCGGGAGCCCCCTGGTGGTCACCGTCACGCCCGGTCTGCGCCACCCCCCCCACACACCACGGACGCCTCGCCAGCGCATCCACCCCAGCACGCACCCCCACGAACACAACGGCATCACCAAACGGTTGGTTGAGGCACGGGGGGCCTCATCATGTCTGTCTGCCCGCTCTTTCCACGCCCGGCGGCTGTTGGGCAGGTCCGATCACGGCCGCCCTGAGCAGCTGCACGACGGCCGGCCTGAGGGCCGTGGCGGGGGCCCCGTACGCGCTGACCATCGCGGGCCGGGACCAGTGGGGCAACCTGGTGCCCTGCGTGGCTTCTGCGGCCAGCCCCTTCACGGTCACCTGGGCGGGCGGGCCGCCGCCCGGCCTGCAGTGGTCCTGCGACGGGGCCGGCCGCTCCGTGGCCACGGTGCTGCCCACCCAGGCGGCCCAGGCGGTGACGCTGGAGGTGCGCCTGGCGGCCGACGGGGCCCTGGTGGGGGGCGGGTCCTTCAGCCTGGCCGTGGCGGCGGGCCCCGCGGACCCGGCTGCCGGCTCGGCCCTGGCGCCCGGCCGGGTGGTGGCGGGCGAGCTGCTGGCGGTGGCGCTGACCCCCCGGGACGCCCTCGGCAATCGGATCGGCTGCACGGACGACGGGGGCGAGGGTGACGAGGGCGGCGGCGGCGGCACCACCAGCCCGGCGGGTGGCCTCCTCTGGGACGGGGCGGCCCTCACGGCGGCCGACGAGGGGGTCCGCTGGAGCTGCACCACGGGGGCCGTCCGGGCCCCGTCGGCCTGGGCGTTCCTCTCTACGTCATCGCCCCTGGCCGTGCCCGCGGGCAGCCCCATGTACGCCTGGGTCTACCTGAGCCCGGCCGTCACCGACCTGCGCTTCCTCCTGGGATGCGCCCTGGGCAGCCGGATCGCCCACTGGGGCCCCGAGAGCGCCACCCCGGCCGCCGACACGATCCAGATGGGGCCCCTGCCCCCGTCGGGCCGCTGGCTGCGGGTCGAGACGGGCCCGGGCTTCCTGACCGCGGGCGGGCTGGCCTGCGCGGCCCTGGACCGGATGGCCCTGACGACCGCGGGTGGCCCGGCCGCCTACGGGGCCGTGGGCTTCCTGAACGCCACCACGGGCGCGCCCAGGCGCTGGTTCAGCTGCGGCCCGCCCCCGGGGACCACCCCGGCAGCGACCCCCCACAGCTGGCTGGGGCCCGAGGGTCTCCTCGACCCGCTGGGGGCCGCGGCCGTCGGGACCCCCTGCGGCGGGGAGCCCGCCTTCATGGCCGAGTTTGTGCCCACCGTGGCGGGGGTCCACCGACTGGTGGGCACCCTCGACGGGGCCCCCGCGGCGGCCGCCTTCAACGTCACGGTCGTCCCCGGTCCGCCCCTCCCCCCTGCTCCTGCCACTGCCCGCGTCCCCTTTGTGCGCCCGCCCGCCTTCATCTGCCACCCCCACCGACCCTGACCCTGTCCTGGCTGCTGGGGCTGAATGAACGGATGGCTGGCGGCACCTCGCTCGCAGCGCCCATCGCCCGGTCGGCCTGCCTGCTGAACGCCACCGCCGAGGGGCGGGTGGGGGAGCCGTACACCTTCCGGCTGGCGGCCCGCGACCGGTACGGGAACCGGGTGGGCTGCACGGCCGAGACGGCCAACGCCACCTTCGGGGCCATGTGGAGCGGCCTGACCCCGGCCGACCTGCGCTGGGCCTGCACCAGCGGGGCCGGCGACGGGGCCGGCGACGGCGACACGGAGGGCGACACGGAGGGCGAGTTCGAGGGGACCTTCACCCCCACCGCGGCCGGCCCCTTCAGCCTGGCCCTGACCTACGGCGGCCTCCTGGTGGGCCCCGACGGGGGCGTCTCGCTCGGGGTGACCATCCTGCCCGGTCCGCCCCACCGCCACCGCACCGACCCACCCAATCGCATGTCGGCGCCACCACGCACTCACCGGCTCTTGCACCTCTGCCCCCCCCCCCCCCGTACCACCTGCCCTGCCTCTCGCCCCGATCCAGGTGCCCCCACGGTGCTGAGCACGGCCAGCGGGGCGGCCAGTGGGCCCTTCGGGGCGCCCGTGGTGGTGGCCGTGACCGCGGTGGACTGCTACGGGCGGGCTGGGGCCGGCTGCACCGACAACGCCACCGCGGGGGCGGCCTTCGGGCTGCTGGTCGACGGGGCGCCGCCCGGCCCGGCCGCCGTGGCCTGGAGCTGCGGGCCGGGGGGCCTCTACGTGGCCCGGTATCTGCCCACGGCCCTGGGGCCCGTCAACCTGACCGTCACCTGCGGCGGGGTGCCCCTGGCGGGCGCCCCCTTGGCCCCGACGGTGGTCGGCCCCCGTCTGTCACACCCTCGCCCCAAAGAAGCCTCGCCTCGATGCCGCGCATCCGTTCCCACAAACCTCGCCCCGGCCCGGTTGGCATGTGGCCCCGTTTGGCGTGTGGCCCCCGCCCGCCTTGCCTTTGGGTGGCTGACCGTCTCCACCCCCACTGACCCACCGACCCACCCACCGACCCCTTGGCCTCGGCAGCGCTGGTGGACCGGGCGCAGAGCAGCTTCACGGCGCCATCGCCCGCGACCGGCTGTGATGGGCCCTACGTCCTGACGGTGGCTGCGCGGGACCCCTCGGGGGCGCCCGTTCCGTGCCTGGCGGCCACGGCCGCGGGGACCTTCGGCCTGCTGTGGGACGGCGCCCCCGCCTTGGATAACGGCAGCCTTGAGATCGGGCCGGTCAGCTGGAGCTGCGCAGCGGGCGGCCAGTTCGCGGCCAGCTTCGCCGTCAGCCAGGCGGGCGCCCACACGGTGGCCCCCACGTACGGCGGCCTGGCCCTCGCCCCCGGGCCGGCAGCGGTGAACATCACGGCCGGTCTGTGGGCGCTGCTGCTGCTGCTGCTGCTGTTGATGATGATGATGATGATGGTGTTGTCCCCCCGGCGCCATGTCCGGTCATGTTGTGTCGCCGCCACTGACCGCCCGAGGAGAGACAGCGAGCGAGATGGAGAACATTCAGTGTCGCCTGACTCAGGATGCGACCCTCTCCCGCCCTGCTTCCCTCTGCAGGCCCGATTGCCTTCCTGACGAGCGCGGTAGCCCTGGCCAGTAGCGTTGTCACGGCCGGATCGGCCTGCATCGTGAGGATCAGCCCCCGGGACGCGTGCTACAACCCGGTGCCCTGCCAGGACCCCGCCCAGGGTCCTGCCCAGTTCCGGATCTACTTGGCCAGCCCCTTGGCGTTTCGCCTCATGCCGTACGCCATGACCTGGTCCTGCTCGGCCGCCAACGGCAGCAGCGGACCGGCCATCTTCGTGGCCTCGTTCACCCCCACCATGGCCGGCAGCCAGCGGCTGTCCGTCCGAACGCTCAGCGTCCGCATCGCCGCCCACATGCCACTCCGTGTCGAGCCGGGTCCGTCCCCGCCCCGCCCTCACCACCACCACCACCACCACCACCTCCTCCTCCTCCTCCTCCTCCTCCTCCTCCTCCTCATTCATCCCGCCTGCCGGCCGGACCCGGACCTGCCCTCCTGACCCGGGCTGGGGCTGCACCTCGCGTTCATCTGCTCCTCCTCGTGGCTGGGGCCGCAGGGGGGCTGTCGGCTGCCGAGAGCTCCTTCGGGGTCAACGGGACGGCCGACACCACGGCGGGGGCGCCCCTCAGCCTGGTCGTCACGGGCCGCGACGCCTACGGAAACGTGGTCGCCTGCACCGCCGCCACGGCCGCGACCACCTTCGGGCTGCAGTGGGACGGGGCCGCGCCCTCGGCTGCCCTGGGGCTGAACTGGACCTGCTCGGCCGACGTGCCGGCCCTCTTCGTGGCCACCGTCACCCCGACGGGGGCCGGCCCGCACACGGTGGCCGCGACCCTTGGCGGGCCCTCCTGGGCAGCAACGGGGCAGCCGGGGTCGTGGTGGAACCCGGTCTGCAGGCCCTCGATCGTCGGCCATCCTCACCGCCATATGCATTCCCTTTCATTCCATCTCACCGCCGCCCCCCCGTTCCCACCGCCGCCCCGCTCGCCTCGTCATCCACAGCGTCCATCGCAGCCGGCACGAGCGAGCTGGTTGGCCTCTCGCCTGCCGGGGGCACCCTTGCGGCGGGCAGCCCGGCCACGGTGCGGGTGGCGGGGCGCGACGCGTTCGGCAACCCGGTGCCCTGCACGGCCGCCGCCACGGCCACGGCCGGGGAGTCGCCCTTCACGGTGGCGGCCGAGGACGGGAGCCCCCTGGCGGGCCTGAGCTGGGCCTGCTCGGCCGACGTGCCGGCCCTCTTCGTGGGCACCTTCACGCCCGCCCTGGCCGACGTGGGCCCCCACACCCTGACCGTCCTCTGCGCCGGGGCGCCGCTGCTGCTGGCGGGGGGCGGCTCGGCCTCGCTCAACGTCACCGTCACCGGTCCGCGGCTGGGCCCTCGCTTCCCTCTGACGCCACCCGCCACGCCCGCCCGCCCGCCCGCCTCCCGCTAGCAATCATATCTCGTCCGTCCACCCCTGGACACAACAGGCCCCCCCTCGGCCGGCCAGAGCAGCTTCGCCATCGAGGGCGGGGGACGGCCGTCCCTGCGGGCTCGCAGCTTGTGGTGACGGTGACGGCCCGGGACGCGGCTGGGACGGTGATCCCCTGCACGGGCCCCACGGCCAACGCCACCTTCGGGCTGCTGGTTGGCCTGGCGGCGCCGGCCGGCCTGACCTGGAGCTGCTCGGCCGACCTGCCGGCCCGCTTCGTGGCCCGCCTGGCCGCGCCCGAGGCCACCGGCCCGACCAGCCTGGCCGTCACCCTGGGCGGGCTGCCCCTGGGCGGCGGCTCGGGGGCCGCCATCACCGTCACGCCCGGTCCGCTCCCCCCGGTGGCCCCGCCCACCAGCCTCAGCTCCCCGCCAGCGGTGCCGCATCACTCCCCTCGACCCCTGCCCCTTCCGGCGGAGCTGCTCATCATCTCATCTCGTCTGCGTCCCGTCCTCCCCCCTCCTCCCGGGCACCTCTCGGCAGCGGTGGTCTCGGCTGGGCGGAGCGGCTTCCTGGGCGGCTGTGGCGGCGGGGGCGAGTGCGCCTGCCTGGCCGGGGCGGCCTGCACCCTGCTGGCGGTGGCCGGGCGCGACTCGGCCGGGGCGGCTGTGGGCTGCACCAACGCCACCGCCGCGACCACCTTCGGGCTGCAGTGGGACGGGGCCGCCCCACCCGCGGGTTCGGGGGACGGGGCGGCGGCCCTGGGGCTGAGCTGGTCCTGCTCGGCCGACGTGCCGTCCCTCTTCGTGGCCACGGGCACCCTCACCGCCGCCGGGTCGCACAGGGTGGCCGCCACCTACGGCGGCCTGGTGCTGGGCGGAGGAGGCGGGGCGGCTGTCAACCTGACCGTCACCCCTGGTCTGTCGGCTGGCCCTGGCCTCGGCCTCGGCCTCGGCACTTGCATGGGCCCGCCACGCTCGTCTGGGGGTCAATCTCACCATCCGTTCGGCCTTCTTTCCCTTTGGTCGCTCCCTGTGTGTCCGTGTGCCCGCGCGCGCTTTGCAGGGCCCCCCGCGGCCAGTGCGAGTCGGGTGGTGGCGGCCCCTGCCGGGACCCTGACCGCGGGCAGCGCGGGGACGGTCGTCCTGGCGGCCCGCGACGCGTACGGCAACCCGATCGGCTGCAGCAACGCCACCGCGGCGGCGGCCTTCGGGCTGCAGTGGGCCGGCGGCGGGGCGGCGGCGGCGGCTGATGCGGCGGTGCGGTGGAGCTGCTCGGGGGCGGCGCCGGCCCTCTTCGTGGGCGCCTTCGGGGCCCCCACGGCCAGCGGGGCCCACCTGCTCCGGGTCAGCACGGCCGGCCCCCCGCCGGCCGGGGGTTGCTGGCTGGGGGCGAGCTGCCGGTGGCCGTGGGCCCGGGTCCGGTCAGCCCGCAGCAGAGCGGCCTCAGCTGCCCGGCCCTGGCCACGGCGGGGGCGCCCCTGCGCGTCACCATCGCCGCCCGGGATGCGTATGGGAACGCCGTCCCTTGCACTGCCGCCTCCTCCGACTCCGACGCCGATGCCGAGGGGGCTGCCGCGGCCGCGGGGCTGGAGCTGCAGTGGGACGGCGGGGCGGCCCCGGCGGGCCTGAACTGGACCTGCTCGGGGGACGTGCCGGCCCTCTTCGTGGCCACCTTCACCCCGACGGGGGCCGGCCCGCACACCCTGGGCGCGCGGTGTGGGGGCGTCTCCTTGGGCGCCGGCGGGGCGGCCCAGGTGGAGGTGGGGCCGGGTCTGCGGCAGCCCCCATGGGCAGCGGGTGGCGGATGTGGGAGGGGGGTGCCGGGGAGCGGGCAAGACCCCGCCTTCGTTGTCCCTTCTGTAGGCTCGCTGTCGGCCGGCACGAGTGCGCTGGTTGGCCTCTGGTCGGGCGGGGCGGAGGCCGGGGCCGGGGGCACCCTTGCGGCGGGCAGCCCGGCCACGGTGCGGGTGGCGGGGCGCGACGCCTTCGGCAACCCGGTGCCCTGCACGGCCACCGCCACGGCCACGGCCGGGGGTGCGCCCTTCACGGTGGCCGCCGAGGACGGGAGCCCCCTGGCGGGCCTGAGCTGGGCCTGCTCGGCCGACGTGCCGGCCCTCTTCGTGGGCACCTTCACGCCCGCCCTGGCCGACGTGGGCCCCCACACCCTGACCGTCCTCTGCGCCGGGGCGCCGCTGCTGCTGGCGGGGGGCGGCTCGGCCTCGCTCAACGTCACCGTCACCGGTCCGCCACCGGCCACCCACCCCTCTGCCCTCTGCCTTCCCCCTCACCCACCCGGCTTCCATCCCGGCTTCCATCCCGCGCGATTCCGCTGAATGTGTGGGTGCGCTGGTGGGCGGCCTGCTGGCTGTGGTGCAGGCCCCGCCTCGGCCGGCCGGAGCAGCTTCGTCATCGGGGGCGGCGGCGCGGGGGTGACGGCCGTCCCTGCGGGCTCGCAGCTTGTGGTGACGGTGACGGCCCGGGACGCGGCTGGGACGGTGATCCCCTGCACGGGCCCCACGGCCAACGCCACCTTCGGGCTGCTGGTGGCGGATGGCGGGCCCGTCGTCAGCTGGGGCTGCTCGGCCGAGGTGCCGGCCCGCTTCGTGGGCTCGGTCACGGCCACGGGAGCCGCCGGGTCGGCCCACGCGGTGACCGTGACCGCCCTCGGCGACGGCGGGGTTCTCGGGGGCGGCCCCGTCACGGTGACCATCAGCGCCGGTCTGCTGCCCCAGCCGCCCCACGCCAGCCCCTCCCGGCGGCCCGTTTTCGGCCATGGGATCTGCGGGATGCCCCACGGTGCTGTGCCGTGTGCGGGTGCAGCGGTGGTGGCTGCGGGGCGGAGCGTCTTCGTGGCCCCGGCGAGCATCCCCGCGGGGGCGGCCTGCACGGTGCTGGTGGCGGCCCGCGACGGGGCCGGGGTGGCGGTCCCCTGCACGGGCGCCCTGGCAGGCAGCACCTTCGGGCTGCTGTGGGACGGGGCCGGGGGCGCCGCCGTGCCGGGTGGTGGGGGCGGCCCGACCTGGTCGTGCAGCCCGGAGACGCCCAGCCGGTTCGCGGCTGCCCTGGCCCCCACCCAGGCGGGGCCCCACACGGTGGCCATCAGCTACGGGGGCCAGCCCGTCCCGACGGTGGCCACGGGGGCCGGGGCTGCGGCGGCGCCGGCGCCGGTGGTGGTGGCCGTGGTGTGGGTCACGGCCGGGGCGGCAGCCGCGGGGCCGAGCGACTTTGGGGCGCCCGCCACGAGCCGGGCCGACCCGACGGCGGCCGGGGCGACGGCGGTCACCTTCACGGCCCGCGACGCGTACGGCAACCGGGTCCCCTGCACGGCCGCCACGGCCGGGGCCACCTTCGCCCTGCTGGTGGACGGGGCCCCGGCCGCGGCCAACGTCAGCTGGGGCTGCGCCAACGCGACCGCCGGCAGCGGCACGGGCAGCGGCGAGTCGGAGGCGTCGGTTTTCGTGGCCCGGTGGGCCTCGGGGGCGCTGGGGGCCCACGTCCTGACGGCCACCTGCGGGGGCGCCCCCATGAGCGGCCGGGCCGTGTGCACCCTGCTCCCTGGTCCGCGCGCCTCCCCCCTTCCCGGCTGCCCCGATCACGTCCTGCTTGGTGGTGGTGCGGCGTCAGCCAGCAAGCCATCACCCATCACCCGCACCTGCCTCTTGCCCTCACGAACCTCCGTCTGGTCTCATCCCCTCTTCCGTCTTCTGCTGGCTGCCTTTCCCGCTGCTCGCCGCTGCTCCCCCGTGTTGCCGCCCTGCACGCCGCCACAGGGCCGCCGACGGCCGAGCGGAGCCGGTACGCCATCATCCAGCCGACCGCTGCTGCCGGGGCGGCGGCGGCGACGGGGGCGGCGGCGGTGGCAGTGCAGGTTGGGGTGGGGCAGCCTGTGCGGGTGGCGGTGGAGGCCCGCGACGGGTACGGCAACCGGGTGGGCTGCACGGCCCTGACGGCCGGGACCGCCTTCGAGCTGCTCTGGGACGGGGCCCCCGCCCCCCAGCCTGCCCCCGACCCGGCCTGGTCCTGCGGCGGCACCGGATCGTCGGCCTCTCTCACCCCCTCCTCGGTGGAGGAGGACTTCGTGGGCGAGGTGCGGCCCCCTGCGCCCGGGCCTCACGTGCTGGCCGTGGGCACCCGGGTGGTCGCCGAGGGCGGCGTCGGGGCGTCGGGGCGGCTGGCACTGCTGGCACAGGGCAACACGACCCTGGCCGTGACGGCGCCCGCCATGGCCAACACCAGCCGGCTGGCGTGGGTGGTGGCCCCCTCTGGGGGGTCGGCGGCGGCGGCGGCAGTGGTGGTTGTGGGCCTGGGCCAGAACCTGACCCTGGGGCTGGAGGCCCGGGACGCGGCGGGGGCGCTGATCCCCTGCCCGTACGCCAGCCCCGAGCCGCCCTTCGGGGTGCTCTGGGACGGGGCCGCCCTGCCGCAGGTGGAGTGGGGCTGCGCCCCGGGCAACGTGACGCTGCCCGACGGGACCCCCGGCCCGGGCTCGCTCTACCGGGCCCGCTTCGCGGCCTGGGCGGGGCTGCCCGCTGCGGGGGCCGCCAACGGGACGACGGCCGTCAACTGCACCCTCGAGGTGCGCTGCAGCGACGGTGGTGGCGGCGGCGGGTCGGCGGTGGTGGTGGTGGTGGACGGGGGCCCGAGGCTCGTCACGGTCATCAACGGTCCGCCTCGCCCATCCTCCCTTCCCTTTGTTACTCTGCCTCTGCCTCTGCCCACTCACTGGTGACTGACTGGCTCCACTCTCCCTTCTGTGCCGCCCGCCGCCAGACACGACCTCCCCCGTGGTGGGCGAGCTCCGCCTGACGAGCAGCAACCCGGCGGGGGACGGGGCCTGGGCCCGGCCGGGGGACACCCTGCGGGGCCGCTTCCTGGCCAGCGAGCCGCTCCGCTCGGCCGCCGTCACCATCGCCGGCCACCCGCTGGCCGCCCGCCCCACGACCACCACCACCACGGCGGCGGCGGCGGCGGGCGAGTGGTGGGAGGCGACGGTGGTGGTGGGGCCGGCCGACTGCGCGGCCTGGGAGGGGGCCGCCCTGGGGTTTGCCGTGACCGAGGCCACCGACCTGGCCGGCAACGGGCTGCGGGCGGCCCCGGTGGTGGCGGCGAGTGGCGCGGGGGCGGTGGTGCTGGACTGCACCGCGCCGGCCGTGAGTCGGCTGGCCTTCGGCAGCTCGAACGCCAACCCGCGTGTGGCCCAGCCGGGCGACCTGCTGACGGTGGCCCTGACCGCCACCGAGCCGGGTCCGCCCGAGGGCGTCCGGCTCACCATCGCCGGCCACCCGGTCAACGTCATCCTCGCCCCCGCCGCCCGGGCCGGCACCATCGCCAGCACCAACCACAGCGCCGGCACCGGCACCAACCACAGCGCCGGCACCAGCAGCAACTCGGCGTCGGCTGTGGGGGTGGCCTTCGTGGGCTCGTATCGGCTGGGGGCGGCCGACGCGGTGGGGCCTGTGGGCTTCCTGCTGAGCGGGCTCGCCGACCGGGCCGGCAACAGCCTCGCGGCCGCCCTCAGCGTCGCCACCGAGGGCCCCTCGCTGATCTACTTCGGTCCGGCTCACCCCCGCCACCGCCGTCACCTCCGCCACTGTTGTCCCCCATCCCCTCGACGGCATCACCTGCCCCCTCGCGCTGTTGCCTGCCTTCGCCGCTCGCCTTCACCGCTCGTGGCTCGATCGTCATCGCTGTTTCTCCATTCTGGGGGCGCGGCGGTGGTGGGTGGTGGGGTTGTGTTGCAGGGAGCAACTGCACGCTGGACGAGGACTGCGGCGGGGGCGGGGCCACCTGCGTGGTGGCGGTGGCGGCGGGCAGCGGCAGCGGCAGCAGCGGAGGCGGCCTCCTCTATGGGTGCCGCTGCCCGGCCGGCCGCACGGGGCCGCAGTGTCAAACCAACATCACAGGTCCGCACCGCCCCGCACCGCTGCCTGACCAAGCCTCGTGACGCACGACCCTCGACACACGCAGTCACACACCCACACTTCCCTCCCCTGCTCCTCTCTCACCCTGCATCCCCACCCCCCGTCGCGTGTTGCTGCCTGCTGCTGGCGTGCAGTGCCTGAGGAGGAGACGCGCCGCTGCTGGGGGGACGCCGACTGCCAGCAGGGGGGCGACGGGGCTGCTCGGTGCCAGTCGACTGCCGCCGGTGGCGGGGGGGGCCTGGTCTGGGGGTGCCGCTGCACGGGCCCCCAGTTCGCCCTGGTCGAGGCGGCCGCGGCCAACAACCGCACGAGCGGCGACGCCTGCCTCCGAGTGGGGCCAGCCGGGGCCACGGGCCTCTGGGCGGCCTACCTGGGGGGCGCCCTGGGGGCCCTGCTCCTGGCCGGGCTGGCCGCCCTGGGCCTGCTGCTCCTCGTCCGGCGCCGCCGCCGCCGCCAGGACGACAAGGTCAGCCCAGCCAACCAGCCGATCCCCCCACCCCCCCCTGCTCCGCCTGCCTGCCTGCCACCCGCCACACCGCTCCTCCTTTTGCCCCCGCCTGCGCGCACCACCCGTTCGAGCCCCCCGAACATCGCTCTGGTTTTTTTTGTTTTTGGCATTCGATCCATTTGTCATTCGCTTTGGTTTGGCATTCGGTCCTTCTCATGCCCCTCCTTTCCCCCTCTCCCCGTCTCCTGTCCCTTCCTGTGCTGCGCAGCGAATCCACGTCGTGGAGGCCGCAGAGGCGTCGGGCCCGGGGGGACCGGCTGCCCTGGTGGCCGTCAACCCGCTGCTGGGGGCGGAGGCCTCCGATGGGGCCTTCGAGCTGGCCGCCCTCAAGGCGCCCCAGCAGCAGCCGCAGCCGCAGCCCGCCGACAAGAACGACGGCAAACTTTGCCCTGACTCCTGGTCGCCCGCCACCCCCGCCGTGGTGAAGTCAGATGACGAGGCCATCCCCCCGCCGGCACGGTCGGCCTCGCCCGTGCTGCTGACCGACGCCATGCCCTTCCCCTCCCCTTCCCCCCCGCCCCCCCTGGCCGCGGCGGCGCTGCTCGAGATGGCGATGGCGCGGCCCCCCGAGGACCTCGGCGCCGCCACCTCGCTGCCGGCTGCCCTCCTCCGCCCCTCCGCCGCCGACACGGCGGCCACTCCGCCCCCGCCGCCCTTCTCGGCCTGGCTGGCAGCGGCCCCCAGCGCTCCGCCCCCGCCTCCGCCGCCCCCACTCGCGGGGCCAACCACCCCACCACCACAACCATCTGCGTCGCTGGGAGGGGAACTCACCATGGCCGACGTGTCCCTCCTGGGTTCTGCCCCTCCAGCTGCCGCAGCTGCCCGTGGGGCCGATGCCCCTGGCCGGGTGCTTCCCGGCTCGCTCGACCTGTCCCTGTCGGCCGCCCCCACTCCCACCCCTTCCGCCGCCACCGCCACCCCCACGGAGGCCCTGCTCCGCATGATGCAGACCCCGACACCGAATCCCTCGCTCGATGTGCTGCTGCTGGGGGCCGCCTTGTCGGCACGCAGGCCCCGGCCCCGGCCCCGGCCCCATCCGCACCGCCCTCGGGTGGCCTCTTCGGACACCCCGCCGCCTGCTCCCCGGGGAACTGATCTCAACCTCCCTCCTGCCCCTCGGGGGAGGCTGCCTCCACCCCCTCCACCGGGCCTCCCGGTCCGACCGCGCCCCGCCGCCCTGGGCCGAGGTCACATCCCTCCAGAGTAATCGACTCCCCCGTATATTTGCTGCTTTTGTCACCCTCCCTTCTGTTCGTTTCGGATATCACATGCGCCTTCGTTGATAGGCAAGTGTGGGTTTTATACTTGTGCGTGTGCGTGGCATTTCTCTTTTGTTCCTTTCTTGAGATGAACCCTCTTTTTCGCTCCGTCCTCCCTCTCCCCTTCTCGCGGGTCCATTTTCAGCCCCAAGGGTGGTGTTGTTGGCCATCAGAAGCTCACCAACGATGAGGCGAGGCCTATCGGGGGTGATGAGGTGCGGGGGAATTGGGGGATAAAAACTTTTGTGGCGATCTCTTTCTCATGGTTCCTTAGTTAGTCTCACACGAGGCTGCATGAACACGAGACTGACTGATGCGCCCTTTTTTCCGGCTCAAATACGAGAACCATTGGAAGGATGTCCACACCCGGACGTCAAACAGAGGAGCAGCATGCCCGGTCGGCGGAAGAATACGAAGAAAAACAAATGGCACCGGGGATATATTTGACCGATTTTCGGTCTGCTTTCTCCATTTTCTGCGAGACCTACGAACATCCCCTCGTCAGCGATCCGCAACCCGCCGCAGAACCGCCGAGCCGCCCTACGATTCCAGGTTCTCTCACCTCACCCAGCGCATATCCTGTTGCGGCCTTCCAGGAGACCAAATACGCAGATGCCGTCTTCGTCACTGATTTCAGATCTGCTCCGGCAGGGGCGCCTCCACTCGTTCCAACTCCGACAGCTCCAGCACCAACACCAGCTCCAACGCCTTCTTCGGCGAGCCGTGTTCAGCCAGCGCCTCTGTCGCTCACTCCACAGCCAGCCGATGAGATCAAGCGACTCCACAATGCCATCGCACATCTCGAACAGAGCAACACCATCATGATGGAGTCTGTACTCCCGAATAACGGTGTGCCATCTTCCTCCCCTGGTAGGGACCCTGAGCTCCGCGAATACGTCGCTGAAAACGAGAGCATCATCGCCGGCATGCGGCGGACCATTGTCGGCCTCGAGGCCCGGCTGAAGGAGGAGCAGGACAAGCTGGTGGCCGAACTGCGCGCCCTCCAACTGGCTGCGCAGAGAGCCCACGCAGAGCAGCAGGGCCAAGCAACACCTCCCCCTCCCACATCCTCGGCCGTCTCATCCGCCGGGGATCATCCCCTGCCGGAAACTGGGACACAGGCCCCATCCGCGTCCGCTCCATCGGCACCAGGGCAGCAAGGAGGGACCCCCCCGGGTGATGCTGACACGCAAGGTCAAGGCGGCCTTTATCTTTGATGGTCAGCCGGTGCGGAGGTGAGTTCCGGGCGATGAAGCCCCCCCCCCCCCCCCCCCCCCCCCCCTCCCTCCCTCCCAGCCCGTACAGGTCGGGAGGCGACTCGCCGGGTGGATGGCGAGGTGCGCCAATCTTGGCGACCGAAGGAAACAGAGACAGAGAAAAACACTCCGGATGACGAAAGGATGAAGCAGAGGATGGGAGGGTGAACAAGGGGAAAAAACAACTCGAACGGGAAAAAACCCAAAACAAGCAGCCCCAAAGCCTGCTGTCTCATTTACAAGGAAAACTCCAGGCCCTAGAGCCGCGCTCAGGATTCGGCGCGTCGCACACGCAGCCAACCAAGAGCAGCCCTCTAGCAGCCCTCGGGGAGCCGCTCGTACCCGAGGGGCAGCGCCCCGCAGCGCTCGTTCATGCGGGGGTACAGCGGGACCGAGCTCACCCCGGGCGGGTCGACCTGGTAGTGTCCACAGAGGTGGCACCACCGCAGGCTGGGATCCCGCTTGGCACACACGGCCGGCAGCGCCTCGGGCCGCACATCGTAGATGTCCAGCATGTACAGGTCACTGCGCCGCGAGATACACGCGGTGGTGAGCCTACCATTGCCACAATCACAAGGGTGGCTGGCGCAGACCGGGGCGTGAACTCGGTGGCCTGAATGTCGATGGCCCCGTCAATGGCCCCCGCGGCCCGCAGCATGTCCACGGCAAAGACCGAGCAGACCCGGGATGGCCCGTCGCTGTAGACCCAGCTGTCCCGCTGCCAGATTGGGTTGTTGATCAGGCCCAAGATGAGGAGGGCTGGTGACAGACCTCGGGCAAGGACCACAGCTGGCGGATGGTGATGTTGGCCCGGTTGCACACGTCCCACAGCTCGGCCATGCTGCCCACGGGGCCCAGGCCTCCGTAGTAGTACTTGAGCCGCTGCGACATGCCTGCGAGGTGGGGAGACGCAGAACCGGCGAAGGTGGGCCGAGAGATGGCGGGGGGACGGACCCTCGAGGATGGCTGTGGCCACCCACTTGTGGCTGACCCGGTCGCCAATGGTGGCGTAGGCGATCAGGGTCTCCGACGAGAGGGGCGGCGGGAAGTCGGTCTCGTCGTCCCGGTCCACATGGGCGAAGAGAAACTGCACCCAACCCAGCCATCAAAGGCGACTCAGGGGCCAGCCCAAAACAATCGCTCGCTCACCGCCCCCTCTCCCCGACGCCCCGAGGGGCATCATCACGGACGTTGTGATAGCCGTAGGGCAGGCCCTCCATGCTCCGGAAGTACTCCCGGGCCTTGGCCTCGTCGAAGCGTCGACGATATTCCTCGCGGAGGGGCAGGAAGACCACGTCGTAGCCGTCGTGGAAGTGGCTTGCCAGCCAGGTCCGGTAGGGGGTTCGCGTGATGACCGGCATGGTGCTCTCGACCACATAGAGCCCGTCCTCGAACCAGAGAAACAGCGCCCCGTGGGAGGCGTGGCTGCCCGTCACGAAGTGGATGAAGAAGCTGGTGCCCTCGAGGTCCTGGAGACGAGGGGTGCGTGTGCGAGTGGTTTGAGTGCCTGTGTCTGTGACTGAGTCTGTGTGTCTGGTGGCGGCCATTCGCGGACCGTCATGATCAGGACATCGCCACTGTGGATGAGGGACTCGTCGAGGAAGATGGGCGTGGGATCAGGCCGAGTGGTCCAGGTGACATTCATGTACTGCTGGAACAACTCCAGGGTGACTGTCCCATTCGTGGGGTGGAAGAAGAGCTCGTATGCTTCTGCCAGGTCCTCGACGAAGGACAGGGCCCCTGTGGCAACGGAGAAGACCCGCAGGCCATTGCTCTGGAGGTCTTCGTACACCTTAGCGGCCTTCTCCCCCTGAAACTTCAGCGTCAGGTCGTGGGACCCATGGACCCAATAGGGTTCAAAGAAAACCTCGTATGCCTAAAGAGCCCCAAAGATGCTGGCGCGTGATGGTGGAGAGGAGGCATGGGGTGCAGACATCCATCAGCACCAGGTACTCGCCACAGGTCCTTGAAAGGGGCGAGTCCAGTTGAACATGGACCCGACACGAGGTGTCTGTCAATGAACTCACAACCAACTTAATTGATGAAAAACACCGTCCAGAAAAAGAGAGCGTTCGATCCGCAGTCGGGCCAACGGAGCCTTCGTAAGTGATGAGGGTATCGAGTGGGCGACTTTGCCATCGGTCATTGGCTGAACGCCCCTCACGAGCTTGGGAAAACTCTCGGACCATCTCAGGGGACGGTTCGTTGACAGAAATTGTTGTCCTGCTGCCGTCCTCAACAACAGTTTCGTAATGCCTCAAAAAATGGGCCCGGTTCTCGGGTGTGAGCTGGAGCGAATTCGTCGCCACAAAAAGGGCGAAGAGCAAAAAATTCCGGCTGATCTTCATGCGTGGCGAGGCGGCAGTGGCGGCCTGAAGAGTCGCACTGTCGTGTACAATGCGGCTCCATCCCGACAGCCCAAAAAAATGGTACCAATCTCGCCAATATGGAAGTCATGGGAATTCATGGTTCTGACGTCGCCAAAACGAATCCTCCACGAAAATTCGCCCAGAACGAGGTTAACTGCCTCTCCGACGAATGGAGGCGGGATGTATGTTGACGGAACGAGGGAAGCAACATGGATTATTATAAAATGCTGAAAAACCTCGGACGGGATCTTGGGCCTTTCTTTTGGCATAATCTGCTGATTTCACAAAATAATGGCCACTTTCAGAGTAGGCTCTATTATCCCGATTCAACCATGTCCATCTCTGATTCTGCTTGGAACAACCCATAAATTGCGCCCCGTACAACGTGCTGAGAGGTTTTGTTTGCAAGCAGTTTCCAGGGAGCCGAATTCTGTCTCCGCGGTTCTAGACCCTTCAGAAAGGAAAAAGCGCGAATGAGTACCGTGGGCCAGAAACACGCTCGAGAGACCCCCTCACCTGCCCCCGTTGCGTCCCCGGCAGCAGCTATCAAGAAACCGCAGCATGATGACGACGACGGTCAGCCCATCTTTTCATGTGTCTTCTCGTCCTTCACGGTCTCTTCTTCGGCTGCCCTCCAGATGAACACATCGATATTGAGGTCGTCCCGTTGGATAAATTCAAGATTTCCCCGCATACCGTCGAGATGCTCCATCGGCGCGGTATCGAGGGACTGTTCCCCGTTCAGGCTGCAGTCTGTGGAGGACTTGGGTATTCAGTTAGGGCATGCTTCTTACACTGGCGTACGCACGAACACTAGGCATTCGATCCTATTCATAAAGGTTTCGATCTGATTGCCCGTGCCAAAACTGGGACTGGCAAGACGCTGGCTTTCGCTCTGCCCCTCGTTGAGCGGCTGCGGGAGAAAAAGCTGAGCGAACCTGCCGTCAAGGCCCCGGCTTCCTCCCCTTCGTCGGGTGGCTGGACCCCCCGCCGGCGTCTCGAACCGGCCCAGCGGGTGCCTCGCGCCCTGGTGATGCTGCCCACCCGCGAGCTGGCCGTGCAGGTGTGGAAGGACTTCGAAAGCCTCATCAATGGCACTGCCCCCGATTCCACGCACGGGCCCGCCAAGCGGGCGAGCGGACGCCGTGGTGGCGGCGAGGCCGTCCTCGCCTCGGCCAACACCCCCACGGGTGTGGCGGGTTACGTGCCCCTGCGGACGGTGTGCCTGTACGGCGGCGCGCCCATCCAGGGCCAGTGCGAGATCCTCGAGCAGGGCGTCGATGTCGTGATCGGGACCCCCGGTCTGCCGGCCACTCCCCACACACACACACTACCACGACCATACCACGACCACTTCACCCGTTCTGCCTTCTGACGGCTGCTATTGTCTCCTCCCTGTTGCTGCCTCAGGTCGCATTCTCGACCACCTGAAGCGCCACTCCCTTCTGCTGCACCCTCCGGCCCCCGCGACCCCCAAGCCCTCGGCCTCCCCGGCTCCGGCCGGCGCCGCCAAGCCGGCCGCCTCCCCGCCCCAGCCGCAGCGGCGGTCCCTCGCGGCTGGACTTCATCGTCCTCGACGAAGCCGACCGCATGCTCGACATGGGCTTCGCCCCCGACGTCGAGGTCTGGTCCCCACCCACCCCCAGCCACCTTTCGTACATTATCCGGCCCCCACGCTCACCCGTTCGCCCTGCCCACCCCCACCCGTGGGGCTGCGCTTCCCCCTCGGGGCCCCCCGCAGAAAGTGCTGAAGGTTGCGTCGGGCCTGCCGATCGAGTCGTTCTTCGAGGACGACGAGGCCCCCGGCAGCCGCGCCCCCACGCCCCGCGCCGGCCCGGCCGCCTTCACCCCCGCCCCCCGGCCGCCCCCCGGCAGCACCCGGCAGCTGCTGCTCTTCTCGGCGACCATCCCGCCCTGGGTGCGCGCCATGTCCCGCAACCACATGCGCACCCCGGCCGCGGACCACGTCAAGGAGATCGACCTGGTCAAGGGCCAGCAGAACAAGATGCCCTCCCGCACCCGCCACCTGGCCATGCAGGTCCACTACACCCAGCGCGCCGCCACCCTGGCCGACGTCATTAAGGTCCGCCCGCGCCCCCGTGGAGTGGAGGATGAGGGAGGCGGCACGGAAGAGGGTTGGTCGCCCGGGACGACCACTACCGACCACCACAACGATCGCTACCACTAACCTTCCGGCACCATTGCTCCCACCACCATCACAACTCCCGCCCTCACTGCCCCCGTGGCTCCACCACCGCACCATTGGCGACCTCATCCGAATCTGTGCGCCTGGGTGTGTGTGGTGGCGGGGGCGGCACTGCAGGTTTACTCGGGCGCCGGGGGCCGTGCGATCGTCTTCGCGGACACGAAGGCCGAGGCCAACGAACTCTGCCTGAGCGCCGAGCTCTCCCAGAAGCACCAGGTGCAGGCCCTGCACGGGGACATTGTCCAGACCCAGCGCGAGCTGACCCTCTCCGGGTTCCGCGAGGGCCGCTTCAACGTCCTCGTGGCCACCGACGTGGCCTCCCGCGGGCTGGACATCCCCCGGGTCGACCTGATCGTCCTCTGCCACGCCCCCAAGGTCCGGCCTCCTCCGCCCATCCGCCCCGCCCCGTGGTTGTGTCCCTCCGCCCCTGCTGGAGCCCATGGCTGACCCGCCCGTGTTTGGGTTTGGGTTTGGGTTTGGGTTTGGCTGCAGGACTTCGACAACTACGTCCACCGGTCAGGCCGTACCGGCCGTGCGGGCCGTGCCGGCGTCTGCATCATCTTCTACTCGCCCCGCGAGGTCCGTCGCCGCCGCTCCCCACCCCCAACCCCCCGCCCCCCGCCCGCTCACCCGGCTGGGACTGACGACTGACCGCAACCCGTGGCTCGGCACTCGGCACCCGGCAGGAGGTCATGCTGGGCCAGCTGGAGCGGCGCCTGCAGCTGACCCTGCAGCACGTGGGGCCGCCCCAGCCTGCTGAGCTTCTGGCCGCAGCGGGCCGCGAGGCCGTCCATTCGCTGGGCACCGTCAACGGGGGCGTCGTGCCCTACTTCGCCGAGACGGCCCGCGACCTGATCATGCAGCGCTACCGGCAGCTGACGGGCGAGGAGCCCGACCCGGCCGAGGAGGGCCCCGAGCGGAGCCCCTCGCCTAGCCCCAGCCCCAGCCCCGCGCCGGCCCGCACCCCGACCCCGGCCCGGTCGCCTTCCCCGGCCCCCAAGGCCGCCGCCACCACCCCGGCCGCCGAGTCCGAGGAGGCCCGCAAGAAGCCGCGCCTGGAGAAGGAGAAGGAGGCCAAGGAGAAGGACGAGGACGAGGACGAGGACAGCAGCAGCAGCGAGGAGGACGCGGACACCCCCAAGGGCATCAAGAAGCCCGTCCCCATCCGGCCCGTGGGCGGGGTGGCTGCCGTGGCCGTCAAGACGCCCCTGGCCACCGAGCAGGAGGAGGCCACCGACGCGAAGAAGCCGAAGGAGCAGGATGAGGATGAGGAGGGCGAGGACGACGAGGACGACGAGGAGGCCCCCAAGCCCGCTGCGGCCGATGACCTGGCCCGCCAGTGCACCCTCCAGATGCAGGCTGCCACCGAGGTCCTCGCCCGCGCCCTGGCCTTCGTCTCAGGTCCGCCCCCATCGCTGCCCTGCTGTGTGTGTGTGTGTGGGGGTTGGGATTGCCGTTTGGCCAATCCGACCGGCTCACCGTCTGTTGTCCGTCCTCCTCCGCGGGCTTCCTCAGGGAACACCCAGGCCATCGAGAGCCGCTCGCTGCTCTCTGCCCAGACGGGCCAGGTGACGCTGCTCTTCCGGCAGCGGTCCAGCGCCGGGGCCGAGCCCGCCAAGCAGTCGCGCTGGACGCGCCCCGTGGAGACGCTCGAGTTCCACGGGCCGGGCTTCGTCTGGGGCTGCCTCCGCAAGTGGATGCTCGAGGAGGACGTCGCAGCGGTCCGCATGCTCCCGCTGTGCCCTGCCTGCCTGCCTGCCTCGCCCCCTGCCTGCCTCGCCCCCTGCCTGCCTTGCCCCCCTGCCTGCCCCTGCCTGCCTCTCACCCCCCTCGGCTTTCCATGCGGGTGGCGCAGGCGCAGGCCATGCGGCTGACGAAGGACCGCAAGGCGGCCGTCTTCGACGTGCCCTCGGCCAAGGTCGACCCCTTCATCAAGGCCTTCGCGGGCAACCGGTTCTACGAGGTCCTCGTGGCGACCAGCCTCCCCGAGCTGCTCCAGCGGGAGGAGGTGCCCGGCATGTCCTCCGGAGGCGGGGGCTGGGGCCACCGGGGCGGCAGCAGCGGCGGCTATGGGGGCGGCCGGGGCGGCTACGGTGGGCGGGGCGGCTATGGCGGAGGGCGGGGCGGCTATGGGGGCGGCCGGGGCGGCTATGGCGGTGGGCGGGGCCACTACTGAGCGACGCCCCTCCGGTGAGCCGACAGGCCCGACGTGTTCCCGAGGCGGCCCGTCTTCCCCCCCGCGACGCGCGCCCTCATCGCGCACGTGATCCACGAGGGTGTGGGGCCGGCCATCGGGACGTGTGCTTCGGCGGCGGGGCCTGGTGTGTGGCCGGGCGCGGTTGTCCCCCCGCCGCCACCACCCCGATATCTCGATAACCCGATGCGAACGGATTTTCTCTCGTCATCCCGCCGGATTTGCTCTGCGCTTTAATTTTCTCTCTTCCCGGGGGGCGGCGCCCCCCCCGCCTGCCTCGCCAACCATCGATTGCGGTGCGACCGCCTTGTGTGGCGGCCTTCGGGGTGCCTCGTCTGGCCCCACAGAAATCGAATTGATCGACGCTTCCACCATGTTGGCGCACTCGAATCCAAGGGGAACGAAAAGGCAGTACAAAGACAGACGGACAAGGGACACGGGACACGGACACGGAAGGAGAGAAAGCCGAAATGACGCAGACGCGCGAGAGGGAGCCGATCCGGAGATGAACAGAACAGCAGGTGGGCACAGAGACACGCAGACACGACGCAGGCAGACGGACAAAGGGAAGGGACGGGGACTGGAAGGGAAGGGGGACGGGGAATGGAAGGGAAGGGGGACGGGGAAGGGGGACGGGGAAAGGGACGCACAGACACACAGGCACAGGCAGACAGGCACACAGGCAGACAGGCACACAGGCACACAGGCACACAGGCACACAGGCACACAAGCACACAGGCACACAGGCACACAGGCACACAGGCACACAGGCACACAGGCACACAGGCACACAGGCACACAGGCACACAGGCACACAGGCACACAGGCACACAGGCACACAGGCACACAGGCAGACAGACACACAGGCACACAGGCACACAGGCACACAGGCAGACAGGCAGACAGGCAGACAGGCAGACAGGCAGACAGGCAGACAGGCAGACAGGCAGACAGGCAGACAGGCAGACAGGCAGACAGGCAGACAGGCAGACAGGCACAGGCACACAGGCACACAGGCAGACAGACGCATCGACACAGAATCCGAGAGAAAAAGAAAAGAGGGGACGAAGCAGCAAATCGCCAACAGCCGTGTTATTCGTGGGCCGCCATGTGGCCTCGGCCCAGGGCGGCCGGGCGCGGCCGGACCGGGAGGCCGGGCGGAGGGGGTGGGGGCAACCTGCCTCCCAGGGGTGCCGGAGCGGCGGCCAAAGAGTCTCCAGGGTCCGGGAGCGCTGGTCGTGGCCCCGCAGAGATGGCGGCCTGCTGGCCGGCAGGGTGGTCGAGGGGTTGGGACGCCGTTGTGGTCAGCAGACTGTCCAGGGCCACCCGCGGGCGGTGTGCGTGGGGCCGGGGCCGGGGCCTGCGTGCCGCCAGTGCCGCTCCCAGGAGCAGCACGTCCAGCGAGGGGCCGCTGGTCCCGCTGCCGCTGCCGGTGGGCGACGGGGCAGGGGCCGGGGTCTGCATCAAGAGCAGAGCCTCCGGGGCGGCGGCGGCGGTGGAGGCGGGGTGTGGGGACAGGGACAGGTCGAGCGAGCCGGGCAGCTCCACCCGGCCTGCCTTCCCCCCCACGGCGGCCCCGGCCCCAGGGGCGGCGCCCAGGAGGGCCACGTCGGACATGGTGAGTTCCCCTCCTCCCAGCATCAGCGGTGGTGTGGGCGGCCACCCGCCGGCGAGGGCCGGTCCCGAGGAGTGTGGCGGTGGTGGGGGCGGGGCGCTGGGGGCCGCTGCCAGCCAGGCCGAGAAGGGCGGCGGGGGCGGAGTGGCCGCCGTGTCGGCGGCGGAGGGGCGGAGGAGGGCAGCCGGCAGCGAGGTGGCGGCGCCGAGGTCCTCGGGGGGCCGCGCCATCGCCATCTCGAGCAGCGCCGCCGCAGCCGAGGGGGCGGGGACGACCTCGGCCAGTGGGGGCGGGGAGGAGGGGGAGGGGAAGGGCTTGGAGTCGGTCAGCAGCACGGGCGAAGCCGACCGTGCCGGCGGGGGGATGGCCTCGTCGTCGGACTTCCCCACGGCGGGGGTGGCGGGCGGCCAGGGGTCAGGGCAGAGCTTGCCGTCGTTGGTGTCAGCGGGCTCGGGCTGCGGCTGCGGCTGCTGCGGCTGCTGGGGCTGCTGGGGCGCCTTCAGGGCGGCCAGCTCGAAGGCCCCATCGGAGGCCGCCGCCCCCAGCAGCGGGTTGACCGCCACCAGGGCAGCCGGTCCCCCCGGGCCCGACGCCTCTGCGGCCTCCACGACGTGGATCCGCTGCGCAGCACAGGGAGGGACAGGAGACGGGGAGAGGGGGAAAGGAGGGGCATGAGAAGGACCGAATGCCAAACCAAAGCGAATGACAAATGGATCGAATGCCAAAAACAAAAAAACCCAAAGCGATGTTCGGGGGGCTCGAACGGGTGGTGCGCGCCGGCGGGGGCAAAAGGAGGAGCGGTGTGGCGGGTGGGACAAGCAGGCAGGCAGGCGGGGCAGGGGGGGGTGGGGGGATCGGCTGGTTGGCTGGGCTGACCTTGTCGTCCTGGCGGCGGCGGCGGCGCCGGACGAGGAGCAGCAGGCCCAGGGCGGCCAGCCCGGCCAGGAGCAGGGCCCCCAGGGCGCCCCCCAGGTAGGCCGCCCAGAGGCCCGTGGCCCCGGCTGGCCCCACTCGGAGGCAGGCGTCGCCGCTGGTGCGGTTGTTGGCCGCGGCCGCCTCGACCAGGGCGAACTGGGGGCCCGTGCAGCGGCACCCCCAGACCAGGCCCCCCCCGCCACCGGCGGCAGTCGACTGGCACCGGGCCGCCCCGTCGCCCCCTTGCTGGCAGTCGGCGTCCCCCCAGCAGCGGCGCGTCTCCTCCTCAGGCACTGCACGCCAGCAGCAGGCAACAAGGATGGATGAATGGTGGGAGAGGAGCATGGGAGAGGGGAGCGTGGGTGTGTGACTGCGTGTGTTGATGGTCGTGCGTCACGGGGCTTGGTCAGGCAGCGGTGCGGTGTGCGGTGGTGCGGGGCGCGGACCTGTGGTGTTGGTTTGGCACTGCGGCCCCGTGCGGCCGGATGGGCAGCGGCACCCGTAGAGGAGGCCGCCCCCGCTGCTGCCGCTGCCGCTGCCCGCCGCCACCGCCACCACGCAGGTGGCCCCGCCCCCGCCGCAGTCCTCGTCCAGCGTGCAGTTGCTCCCTGCAACACCCCCACCACCCACCACCGCCGCGCCCCCCGAATGGAGAAACCGCGATGACGATCGAGCCACGAGCGGGGAGGGCGAGCGGCGAAGGCAGGCAACAGGCAGCGCGAGGGGGCAGGTGCCGCCGTGGGTGGGATGGGGGACAACAGTGGCGGGGGTGACGGCGGTGGCGGTGGCGGTGGCGGTGGCGCCGGACCGAAGTAGATCAGCGAGGGGCCCTCGGTGGCGACGCTGAGGGCGGCCGCGAGGCTGTTGCCGGCCCGGTCGGCGAGCCCGCTCAGCAGGAAGCCCACAGGCCCCACCGCGTCGGCCGCCCCCAGCCGATACGAGCCCACGAAGGCCACCCCCACAGCCGACGCCGAGTTGCTGCTGGTGCCGGCGCTGTGGTTGGTGCCGGTGCCGGCGCTGTGGTTGGTGCTGGCGATGGTGCCGGCCCGGGCGGCGGGGGCGAGGATGACGTTGACCGGGTGGCCGGCGATGGTGAGCCGGACGCCCTCGGGCGGACCCGGCTCGGTGGCGGTCAGGGCCACCGTCAGCAGGTCGCCCGGCTGGGCCACACGCGGGTTGGCGTTCGAGCTGCCGAAGGCCAGCCGACTCACGGCCGGCGCGGTGCAGTCCAGCACCACCGCCCCGCGCCACTCGCCGCCACCACCGGGGCCGCCCGCAGCCCGTTGCCGGCCAGGTCGGTGGCCTCGGTCACGGCAAACCCAGGGCGGCCCCTCCCAGGCCGCGCAGTCGGCCGGCCCCACCACCACCGTCGCCTCCCACCACTCGCCCGCCGCCGCCGCCGCCGTGGTGGTGGTGGTCGTGGGGCGGGCGGCCAGCGGGTGGCCGGCGATGGTGACGGCGGCCGAGCGGAGCGGCTCGCTGGCCAGGAAGCGGCCCCGCAGGGTGTCCCCCGGCCGGGCCCAGGCCCCGTCCCCCGCCGGGTTGCTGCTCGTCAGGCGGAGCTCGCCCACCACGGGGGAGGTCGTGTCTGGCGGCGGGCGGCACAGAAGGGAGAGTGGAGCCAGTCAGTCACCAGTGAGTGGGCAGAGGCAGAGGCAGAGTAACAAAGGGAAGGGAGGATGGGCGAGGCGGACCGTTGATGACCGTGACGAGCCTCGGGCCCCCGTCCACCACCACCGCCGCCGACCCGCCGCCGCCACCACCGTCGCTGCAGCGCACCTCGAGGGTGCAGTTGACGGCCGTCGTCCCGTTGGCGGCCCCCGCAGCGGGCAGCCCCGCCCAGGCCGCGAAGCGGGCCCGGTAGAGCGAGCCCGGGCCGGGGGTCCCGTCGGGCAGCGTCACGTTGCCCGGGGCGCAGCCCCACTCCACCTGCGGCAGGGCGGCCCCGTCCCAGAGCACCCCGAAGGGCGGCTCGGGGCTGGCGTACGGGCAGGGGATCAGCGCCCCCGCCGCGTCCCGGGCCTCCAGCCCCAGGGTCAGGTTCTGGCCCAGGCCCACAACCACCACTGCCGCCGCCGCCGCCGACCCCCCAGAGGGGGCCACCACCCACGCCAGCCGGCTGGTGTTGGCCATGGCGGGCGCCGTCACGGCCAGGGTCGTGTTGCCCTGTGCCAGCAGTGCCAGCCGCCCCGACGCCCCGACGCCGCCCTCGGCGACCACCCGGGTGCCCACGGCCAGCACGTGAGGCCCGGGCGCAGGGGGCCGCACCTCGCCCACGAAGTCCTCCTCCACCGAGGAGGGGGTGAGAGAGGCCGACGATCCGGTGCCGCCGCAGGACCAGGCCGGGTCGGGGGCAGGCTGGGGGGCGGGGGCCCCGTCCCAGAGCAGCTCGAAGGCGGTCCCGGCCGTCAGGGCCGTGCAGCCCACCCGGTTGCCGTACCCGTCGCGGGCCTCCACCGCCACCCGCACAGGCTGCCCCACCCCAACCTGCACTGCCACCGCCGCCGCCCCCGTCGCCGCCGCCGCCCCGGCAGCAGCGGTCGGCTGGATGATGGCGTACCGGCTCCGCTCGGCCGTCGGCGGCCCTGTGGCGGCGTGCAGGGCGGCAACACGGGGGAGCAGCGGCGAGCAGCGGGAAAGGCAGCCAGCAGAAGACGGAAGAGGGGATGAGACCAGACGGAGGTTCGTGAGGGCAAGAGGCAGGTGCGGGTGATGGGTGATGGCTTGCTGGCTGACGCCGCACCACCACCAAGCAGGACGTGATCGGGGCAGCCGGGAAGGGGGGAGGCGCGCGGACCAGGGAGCAGGGTGCACACGGCCCGGCCGCTCATGGGGGCGCCCCCGCAGGTGGCCGTCAGGACGTGGGCCCCCAGCGCCCCCGAGGCCCACCGGGCCACGAAAACCGACGCCTCCGACTCGCCGCTGCCCGTGCCGCTGCCGGCGGTCGCGTTGGCGCAGCCCCAGCTGACGTTGGCCGCGGCCGGGGCCCCGTCCACCAGCAGGGCGAAGGTGGCCCCGGCCGTGGCGGCCGTGCAGGGGACCCGGTTGCCGTACGCGTCGCGGGCCGTGAAGGTGACCGCCGTCGCCCCGGCCGCCGTCGGGTCGGCCCGGCTCGTGGCGGGCGCCCCAAAGTCGCTCGGCCCCGCGGCTGCCGCCCCGGCCGTGACCCACACCACGGCCACCACCACCGGCGCCGGCGCCGCCGCAGCCCCGGCCCCCGTGGCCACCGTCGGGACGGGCTGGCCCCCGTAGCTGATGGCCACCGTGTGGGGCCCCGCCTGGGTGGGGGCCAGGGCAGCCGCGAACCGGCTGGGCGTCTCCGGGCTGCACGACCAGGTCGGGCCGCCCCCACCACCCGGCACGGCGGCGCCCCCGGCCCCGTCCCACAGCAGCCCGAAGGTGCTGCCTGCCAGGGCGCCCGTGCAGGGGACCGCCACCCCGGCCCCGTCGCGGGCCGCCACCAGCACCGTGCAGGCCGCCCCCGCGGGGATGCTCGCCGGGGCCACGAAGACGCTCCGCCCCGCAGCCACCACCGCTGCACCCGCACACGGCACAGCAGTACCGTAGGGTGAGCGAAACCGTGGGGCATCCCGCAGATCCCATGGCCGAAAACGGGCCGCCGGGAGGGGCTGGCGTGGGGCGGCTGGGGCAGCAGACCGGCGCTGATGGTCACCGTGACGGGGCCGCCCCCGAGAACCCCGCCGTCGCCGAGGGCGGTCACGGTCACCGCGTGGGCCGACCCGGCGGCTCCCGTGGCCGTGACCGAGCCCACGAAGCGGGCCGGCACCTCGGCCGAGCAGCCCCAGCTGACGACGGGCCCGCCATCCGCCACCAGCAGCCCGAAGGTGGCGTTGGCCGTGGGGCCCGTGCAGGGGATCACCGTCCCAGCCGCGTCCCGGGCCGTCACCGTCACCACAAGCTGCGAGCCCGCAGGGACGGCCGTCACCCCCGCGCCGCCGCCCCCGATGACGAAGCTGCTCCGGCCGGCCGAGGCGGGGCCTGCACCACAGCCAGCAGGCCGCCCACCAGCGCACCCACACATTCAGCGGAATCGCGCGGGATGGAAGCCGGGATGGAAGCCGGGTGGGTGAGGGGGAAGGCAGAGGGCAGAGGGGTGGGTGGCCGGTGGCGGACCGGTGACGGTGACGTTGAGTGATGCCGAGCCGCCCCCCGCCAGCAGCAGCGGCGCCCCGGCGCAGAGGACGGTCAGGGTGTGGGGGCCCACGTCGGCCAGGGCGGGCGTGAAGGTGCCCACGAAGAGGGCCGGCACGTCGGCCGAGCAGGCCCAGCTCAGGCCCGCCAGGGGGCTCCCGTCCTCGGCCGCCACCGTGAAGGGCGACTCCCCGGCCGTGGCCGTGGCGGCGGCCGTGCAGGGCACCGGGTTGCCGAAGGCGTCGCGCCCCGCCACCCGCACCGTGGCCGGGCTGCCCGCCGCAAGGGTGCCCCCGGCCGCCCCGGCCTCCGCACCGCCCGACCAGAGGCCAACCAACGCACTCGTGCCCGCCGACAGCGAGCCTACAGAAGGGACGAAGACGAGGTGAGGCTTGCGGTTCCCACCCCCTCACCCCCAAACTCCCCTCACACCCGACCCCAACTCCCACCCCGCCGCCCGTCACCCGCTGGCCATGAAGGGGCGGCGGCTGGCTGCTGGCAGACCCGGCCCCACCTCCACCTGGGCCGCCCCGCCGGCGCCCAAGGGGACGCCCCCACACCGGGCGCCCAGGGTGTGCGGCCCGGCCCCCGTCGGGGTGAAGGTGGCCACGAAGAGGGCCGGCACGTCCCCCGAGCAGGTCCAGTTCAGGCCCGCCGGCGCCGCCCCGCCGTCCCACTGCAGCCCCAGCCCCGCGGCCGCGGCAGCCCCCTCGGCATCGGCATCGGCATCGGCATCGGAGGCGGCAGTGCAAGGGACGGCGTTCCCGTAGGCATCCCGGGCGGCGATGGTGGCCCGCAGGGGCACCCCCGCCGTGGCCAGGGCCGGGCAGCTGAGGCCGCTCTGCTGCGGGCTGACCGGACCCGGGCCCACGGCCACCGCCAGCTCGCCCCCAGCCAGCAGTAACCCCCCGGCCGGTGGGTGGGCGGCTGTGCTGACCCGGAGCAGGTGGGCCCCGCTGGCCGTGGGGGCCCCGAAGGCGCCCACGAAGAGGGCCGGCGCCGCCCCCGAGCAGCTCCACCGCACCGCCGCATCCGCCGCCGCCGCCGCCCCCCCGCCGGCCCACTGCACCCCGAAGGCCGCCGCCGCGGTGGCGTTGCTGCAGCCGATCGGGTTGCCGTACGCGTCGCGGGCCGCCAGGACGACCGTCCCCGCGCTGCCCGCGGTCAGGGTCCCGGCAGGGGCCGCCACCACCCGACTCGCACTGGCCGCGGGGGGCCCTGCAAAGCGCGCGCGGGCACGGACACACAGGGGAGCGACCAAGGGAAGAAGGCCGAACGGATGGTGAGATGGCCCCCCCAGACGAGCGTGGCGGGCCCATTCAAGTGCCGAGGCCGAGGCCGAGGCCAGGGCCAGTCGACAGACCAGGGGTGACGGTCAGGTTGACAGCCGCCCCGCCTCCTCCGCCCAGCACCAGGCCGCCGTAGGTGGCGGCCACCCTGTGCGACCCGGCGGCGGTGAGGGTGCCCGTGGCCACGAAGAGGGACGGCACGTCGGCCGAGCAGGACCAGCTCAGCCCAGGGCCGCCGCCCGTCCCCGAACCCGCGGGTGGGGCGGCCCGTCCCACTGCAGCCCGAAGGTGGTCGCGGCGGTGGCGTTGGTGCAGCCCACAGCCGCCCCGGCCGAGTCGCGCCCGGCCACCGCCAGCAGGGTGCAGGCCGCCCCGGCCAGGCAGGCGCACTCGCCCCCGCCGCCACAGCCGCCCAGGAAGCCGCTCCGCCCAGCCGAGACCACCGCTGCCGAGAGGTGCCCGGGGAGGAGGGGGAGGACGGGACGCAGACGAGATGAGATGATGAGCAGCTCCGCCGGAAGGGGCAGGGGTCGAGGGGTGATGCGGCACCGCTGGCGGGGAGCTGAGGCTGGTGGGCGGGGCCACCGGGGAGCGGACCGGGCGTGACGGTGATGGCGGCCCCGAGCCGCCGCCCAGGGGCAGCCCGCCCAGGGTGACGGCCAGGCTGGTCGGGCCGGTGGCCTCGGGCGCGGCCAGGCGGGCCACGAAGCGGGCCGGCAGGTCGGCCGAGCAGCTCCAGGTCAGGCCGGCCGGCGCCGCCAGGCCAACCAGCAGCCCGAAGGTGGCGTTGGCCGTGGGGCCGTGCAGGGATCACCGTCCCAGCCGCGTCCCGGGCCGTCACCGTCACCACAAGCTGCGAGCCCGCAGGGACGGCCGTCCCCGCCCTCGATGGCGAAGCTGCTCTGGCCGGCCGAGGGGGCCTGTTGTCCAGGGTGGACGGACGAGATATGATTGCTAGCGGGAGGCGGGCGGGCGGGCGGGCGTGGCGGGTGGCGTCAGAGGGAAGCGGGGCCCAGCCGCGGACCGGTGACGGTGACGTTGAGCGAGGCCGAGCCGCCCCGCCAGCAGCAGCGGCGCCCGGCGCAGAGGACGGTCAGGGTGTGGGGCCCACGTCGGCCAGGGCGGGCGTGAAGGTGCCCACGAAGAGGCCGGCACGTCGGCCGAGCAGGCCCAGCTCAGGCCCGCCAGGGGCTCCCGTCCTCGGCCGCCACCGTGAAGGGCGACTCCCGGCCGTGGCCGTGGCGGCGGCCGTGCAGGGCACCGGGTTGCCGAACGCGTCGCGCCCCGCCACCCGCACCGTGGCCGGGCTGCCCGCCGCAAGGGTGCCCCGGCAGGCAGAGGCCAACCAGCTCGCTCGTGCCGGCTGCGATGGACGCTGTGGATGACGAGGCGAGCGGGGCGGCGGTGGGAACGGGGGGCGGCGGTGAGATGGAATGAAAGGGAATGCATATGGCGGTGAGGATGGCCGACGATCGAGGGCCTGCAGACCGGGTTCCACCACGACCCCGGCTGCCCCGTTGCTGCCCAGGAGGGCCCCGCCAAGGCCGTGTGCGCCGGCCCCGTCGGGGTGACGGTGGCCACGAAGAGGGCCGGCGTCGGCCGAGCAGGTCCAGTTCAGCCCCAGGCCGAGGGCAGCAAAGGTGGTCGCGGCCGTGGCGGCGGTGCAGGCGACCACGTTTCCGTAGGCGTCGCGGCCCGTGACGACCAGGCTGAGGCGCTCGCCGTGGTGTCGGCCGTCCCGTGACCGAAGAACTCTCGGCGGCACAGCGGCGAGGGAGGAGCAGATGAACGCGAGGTGCGTCAGGAGGGCCGGGCAGCCGGCAGGCGGGATGAATGATGAG
>JAPMOS010000437.1:0-16266 GCA_027972325.1 Paratrimastix pyriformis | reverse complement strand
CAGTTTCTCACCGTCCCTCCAGGATCGCCATCGCCTTCCTGTGCCATCACCTGCAACGCCCAATCACCACCCCCATCTTCTCCCTGCCCCTTCACATCTTCACCCACTTCCCCACATCATCCAACAGCGGCTCACATCGTCCCAATTCTGCCAGCAATCTCCTCCCCTCCACCCTCCCCACACCTGCTCGTCCGCCATCCTCCCCAGATTTGTGTCATCACCATCCTCATATCATGGACATCAATCGGTCCTTCAGCCCCTTCCTCCTCCAAGAACAGCACCTCTGCCGGGTCGCATTTCCCAATACAACCTCCATTTCCCTGAACACCCTCGCATATCTCTGCTTCAGTGTTTCCGTCCCTTGTCGGCATTGGGCACTGCCTCGCCGTGTATTCAAGACACACTCAACACATCATTACCACCCATCAACCTCGGAGGGACCTTCTTGTCCATGAGCCTGTGCAGTCGCCCACACATTTCTGGATCACCTTCTCGCCGTGTTGACCTTCATGTTCATCTCCTCATCTATCCATATCCCAAGATACCGAATTCCACCCCTTTGCTGCACTCTGATCTTCCGACCCTCTCCCAGATCCAAGTCCGTCTTCCCCTTCACCCCGCCACAGGTAGTCCACTGCACTCCACTCCCTCCATCCTCTTCCACTTTCCCACCTTACCGTATTCACAAACGGACCATCTGTTCCCTTGTTCTCGTCACCAACATAATGTCGTCCGCAAATGCCAACACCTTTACCTTCCTGCCGCTATCCAGAAATAGCCCTCCACCGTCTCACCTCCGCCAAGACTCCTCCCTCCATGAGATAAACAGCAGGCAGGACAACAGGTCCCCTGACTAATTCCTCTCTCAATGTCATAGCTATCCGTCAACCCGTACCATGATACACACGCGCCTTTCTCCCTCATAAAGCTGTCCACATACCTGACAAATTCCTCCTTCCACCATCCTTCTCAACCCCTTCCTGAGCGCTCCATGTCAACTGTATCATAGGCCTTTCTTATATCTAACATGTGGAACTCCTTACCTCCCATAATCTTCGAGTCCGTCAACACCCCAAAATCTCGGCAATACGTCTCAATCCTCCGATCCCTCAAACCAAACTGCTCCGCCCCGAATACCCCTTTTCAACGCACCAGTCTTGAAATCTCGAGGCAATCACTACCTGCAGTCCTTTCAAAAACCTGTATTAAAGTTATAGGCCTTCTTCCCGCCGGATCCCCGATGCTCCGTCTGCGATTTGCCATATAGACCGAGCTGAGTTTCAGCTCCTCAGGAACCTCAGACTTCTGCAACATCTCGTTGTATCGCCTCCCCAACCACTCCTTTTCGTCCTGACAAGCATGGACCATCTCCGCCGTCACTCCATCCCCACCCTTTTTCCCGTCCGCAAAGCCCCCAGTATTGTCTCGATATCATGCGTCGTCAGAGGGCCATACGCACCCTTCCACCCACGCCTCCCTTACCTCCTTCAGTCTTTGCCCCCGTCCCCACCGGCAGCTTCCTTTTTGCACCCCGCCATGAAACCCCACCATCCCCTCTTAACCTCCGCCGGGTCCGACACCACCCTGTCCATCTTCCCCTCCGCATTTCGAGTCACGTAGGTTGTGATTAGCGCCGCGCCATCCCATCATTATACCCACCCTAAATACGCTTGCTTTCCACTCCAATGCCCTATCTTACCATAATGCACCGACCTCATCTTCGCCAGCTGTTTCAACATCTCCTTCCTCTTACTCAGTCCTCCTCCGCCAGCGCTCTCCTCCTCAATTTCTTTATCCTGAAAGGCTCAAAATCTCGATCCGTATTCATCCCTTGCAGCCAACTGTCACCCAGCTCACTCATCTGTTCAAATGTGGCTCCTCCCCTTCACAGCTGCCTCACCAACATTTTGCGCAACCTTCCCACGGTACTTTTCCATTTTTCCCCATAACATCATAGCCACTCCTCCTTCTTCTTGTCCCGCAATATGCCTCCCACATCCGTCCGGGAAGGGCAGATGGCCACCTTCCTCCGAGCCATTTTCACCGCAGAGGGCGCCATGTTTCGAGATCCGTTACACCATGGTGATCCAACGCCTGCCACTGAATTCCATCACATTCCGCCAAACAAACAAATTGTCCAGCACCTCCCCATTGTCCCCCTGTGCCGACAGACACAAATTCAACCGCCCTCCCTTCATGCTCTCCCTTTCGCCACTGTCCCACCCTTCTGGCTCCGATAAAAGCATCTCCCCCGCCTTCCCAACCATCTTCGCCACATCATACAATCCCAGTTTCTCTTGTTCTCCTTCCTTAGCCCATCCGTTCGCATCTGCACACCAATACCTCCTCTCTCCCACCGACGCCCCCGCCACACACCTCCAACTGCTCCAAGATCACACTCCTTACCTCACGTTCGCTCTCCGTCCCTGGTAGGAAAATACATGTTGATGAGTCTCATCTGATTCTTCCTCCGTCCAGTCCATAAACATGAGATAACCAGGAATCACCTCCGTAATCTTTCGAACTGCTACTGTTTTTTCTATACCAATCATCACCTCTCTCGGGTGCCGCTTAACAGACTCCTCCGCCACAGAGCTCCTCCAGCACCACCTTCATCCATTTTCCCGCAGTTCTCATTGTCCCTCGTTCCTTTCTTGCTCGCAAAAGCACGTCCGTTCGACCCACCTTCAAATCTTCTACATTTTTTTCCATTCCGAGCCCCGCACATTCCATCCGACCACCCTCACCCGATCCTCTCTTTCCCCGGCAGCCCCGCCCTCAAGTTAGCCTCCTTTTCGCAGCACCACTTTTCCACCCCACAAAATTCTTCCGCCTGCCTTCTCATCATACCACCCGCTCAATATCCAGCATTTCGCTTTTGCCTCTTCTTCTCGCATCCCTTTCCTTCCTTCTCCGCGCCTTCCTCCCTTCCCCTCCCCGCAGGCACCCTGACTTCGGTAACTATCCCCACTGCAGATAGGCTTCCCACACCCACCCCATGCACTGCTCCGCCCTGGCCCATCCCCGCTCCCCAGCCTTCCCACCTCCCATCTGCATTCACACCTCCGAACGCCGGTCCCAGGGCCGACTTCATCTTCGAAGCCTTTTCCTGCCCTCCACACAGGAACACATCTCCATGACCTGCTCTTCTCAACTTCTCCGACCCTGCTGTCATTAAACCTCCACCATTGGTCTCCAATCTTTTTGACCGCCACCCAGTCGCCCACCCCCTTCTCCCACAAAACTCCGCCACCGCTACCATGTGATACACCTTACCGCCCTTCCACCACATCCGGCTGGACCTCCATTGCCTCTTATCAACCATCCCTTCCCTACCCCGCGTCACTTGGACGACCATAACACCCTCTGTTCCCACCACCCGCTCCTCCCTCGCATGCCAACGATCCACCCCACACCCAGGCACCTTTTTCGTATCCTCTGATTTGAAAGGATCACCCTTCCCACAGCGTCACTCATTTTCTCCAGATCCTCAATCACCGTTAGATCGCTTCTCTCTCCGTTCCGCTACTCATAAGCTCACACTCCTGACATGTGTCCTCCACTTCCACAGTTACCTTTGCCGCTATCCCAGACCTCCGCAGCAATTCAACGAGGGCCTCCGCTTCCCCATCCTGCCCTTCGTCCAAACCTCCCCCTCGCTCCCTCCCTCCACACCCCTTCTTCCCACTCCGGGGTCCCATGACCTCCCGCAATATCTCGTACAACTCCCCCACCCCCAGCCGCCTCAACCACCTGGAGGCCGTGCTGATCCAGCAGCGGTGGCTAGTGACATTACCTCTATACATTCCGCCCCATTACCATCCTCCAGCTCTCCATCACCTCCCACTCCATTTCCACCTCCATAGCAATCCTGCTCCCCACCGCCTCCAATCTTTTTTACCGATGTCATCGTCATTACAATAAACTCAACCAACCCAACCAGCTTTTCAAAACTCAGCCAAGTCAATGTCAGCCCACCCCTTTCCACCCCTCCTTCATCCCCACCCATCTCTTAAATCGGTCAACAATAAAATTCCAATTGGCCTGGCATGCTAGACCTTCCAAGTCCCCCCCCCAAGCGTACATTATCACTTGCATCCATGATATCCGAGCCAGTCTCCCTTTCCAAACCTCCCTGTCCCAAGAGCACTGCCGAAACTCAAAGGGTCTACAAGGCAAACGGCAACAAGGAAAACATTCGCACAGACCGTAAGCTGTGCGAAGCCAGCCCCAGCCACCTGAGCCAAAGTAGTATGCCCCGATGTCGCCAGCCTGTGCCGCATTCCCATCCCCGGCATCGTCCTCCATCCCACCATCGAGGTTTTCCCAAAATTGGGGTTCTCCCTCTGCTCCTTCCCTCATGAGGTTGTCCCCTTCGGCGGGTTTTCTCCTTCTTGAGTTGTCCCCTGGGGTTTCTCCTCCGTGTCCGTCCCCACCCAGCCGATGTCGCCCAGCGATGCCCTTGAGGTTGTCCCCGACGGCGGGGTTTTCCTCCTTCTTGAGGTTGTCCCCTTCTTGGGGTTTTCCTCCATCGTGTCCATCCCCACCCAGCCGGTGTCGCCCAGCGATGCCCCTTGAGGTTGTCCCGACGGCGGGGTTTTCCTCCTTCTTGAGGTTGTCCCCATCGGGTTTTCCTCGTACCACTCGGTGAGGTTTGCCTGCCACATTTTAGCCAGGTTGTCCTCGACCTCTCTGGCCACCCCAGGGGTAACGATCCCTAGGGCATCCCGCCGACGTAGCCCAGCGGCCCTCTCCAGCACCCGCAGGAACCGCTGCGGGTGTTAAGGTCCTGGTTTGACCGTTGACCCTTGACCGGCCCTAGCGTCACTACCAGTCCTACCGAGATCATCGATCTCAGGAAATGAGTAAACTGTAACAAATGAATAACACACAGACCTTCAGACGTCGTCCAAAGTTGCCCATTCATTCGAGGTTTTGTGGATGCAGGCATTGGAGCTCCCATCTGCTGAGTCCAGTATTGGAATTGGATGACTGAAAAGAGGGTACACACAGACCAACCCCATTCCAGGAAAGCTCAAAACAATAACCAGGCTGCCCTTGACCAGCCTTAACAGAATCAGCGGCCACATTCCTAAAAGTTTCTGAAGATGACAAAAAGAATACCGGAAAGACAGACTCTCTCCCAAAGAACGTGCCGCATCAGCAACATCCCAGAGAAGGATCTTCCATCTGACCAGACGGTCAGACAGGCATCTCAGGGGCCAGATATCTGAAATTCTAAGGATGAGCCGCTGCCAGACGTCCCAACAACCAACAAACCGGTAGTTATTTCCGACACCAGACAGGGCCCACCTCCGAGGCAAAGCACTCTGTCCAGCCGGGAGACTATGATCAAAGCGTGATTAGAAACTCTCCATCCATCTTCCTCCATCCACAGACCAACGAGACATCGGCTAGACATACCACACCAACCTGAGGGCAGCCACCCAATGCAGCCACCACACCAAGCCGGCACACCATCCAACCACAGTTGGAAAGTAGGGGCGCTCAGCCCACCAGAAAACGCGGGAGAAAACAGCCATCCCAACCCCGCCAACCCTCCTGATCCCATCTCTCCCGTCCACCACCGGCCCCTTCGCCCCTTCCAGAGGTCTTCCCCCTCCGCACCAGCATTCCCAGTTCTCATTACCAGTCTTTATCCAACCCAGACAACCACGCTTCTCGCCCCTCTTTGGATCAACCATTTACCCTTTATTAATTCCCACCCAATTCCCACCTCCTTCTTGTCTGTGATATCTCCACCACTCCAATTTTACCTTCCACCTCTCCACCAATTCCACCATCTGTTCCACCCTCAGTTGCATAATGATTCCCTCCCCATTCCAACCAAGCCCCCACCCCTTCTTTCCCTTTTCCCATATCCCCTCGCCCCCTTTCCCTCGTTTTTCGGTATTCAATACATCGTGCCCCCAAACAAAACTCGCGATTACACGATCCACCTCTCCAATTGCGCCCACCCTTCCATTATTCTCCACCCAGTCCCCTTTCTGCACCCTTTACCAGCTCCCTTCCACTCGTTTTCAGACAGTGCCAACACAGAAGGACAGGGAGAAATATGGGGGGGGCCGATGATCACAGCAGCTGCCCACCCCACGCACCCGTCCACAACCCGCCCAGCTCCTACACTCACAGCCCGCCCGTATCCGCAACAACAACAGCCCCCACTTCCTGCCCCTCCGCGCCATAGCCCGGGCCCTGGGGACCTCGTCGGTCGGAATGCGGAGGACGAAGCCCCGTCCCACCGCCCCGAATCCAAATCGCGATCCTTCAGTTTGATTTGGTCCGGGGCGGTGAGACCGCTCGTCGCAAACCACCGCATCACGTCGGCCACCGATCTGCAACCAGCCGGCCGCAGCACGATGACCGTCTTGCCAGGCACATTCTCGAATTGCTCCGACCGCTCCCCGGCAAAAATCGGCCGGCGACCCGCCACGACCGATGGCCACACTGGTGGGCCCCTCACCACACATAGCACACGGAACACCTTCATCATAGGGTCTTGCACCTACCAAGAGATGATCATTCCCAACCCCCACCTGACAGACCTTGCCATGAACTTGTTTCCCAGTCACAAAGCAGCCAGGATTGGCTTCCCTAATCGCTTTCAGGAGCAACTCCAGGGAGAAGTCCCCAACAATCGTAGTGGCTGAGCGCGACTCAGGTAATTCCTCCATTCGGTGGTCCAGGATGTCCAATCCCTTCACCCCACAAAACTTGTCCAATAGCTCTAAATCGTCTTCATAGATGAGCACCTCAAAGGAGGGGTAGGAGCCC
This sequence comes from Paratrimastix pyriformis, assembly GCA_027972325.1. Classification (NCBI taxonomy): domain Eukaryota; phylum Preaxostyla; family Paratrimastigidae; genus Paratrimastix; species Paratrimastix pyriformis. Next base: position 9,471 of record JAPMOS010000437.1, on the reverse strand, counting down.
TCCACAAGCGGCTCAGCGAATCCATCCCTCTCCATTGCCAATGTCAAGTTTCGATAGTTGGGCGAGGACGAGTCCAGAGGCTTCTTGAAACGAACCGGAACACGGACTCTCTGCGACAAAAGAGACATCATCCAACAAACTACCAGTAAGACCACGATCACATTGATAGGGCCAGGACCCGATGCAGGTCCCCCCCTCACCCCACCACAAAAGCGAAATGTACCGACCTTACCCTCACGTCTCTTTTTGCTCGCAGCCTCCGATTGCGCAACAGCTGCTTCTGCATCCCGTTTCTTCTCCTCAATCTTCCCGGCTTCTTCCATTTGCTCCATCGTCATCCCAGATTGTTCTTCAGTCTTGTTCATTGGAAAATAGCAAGAGGCAGCGAGAGAATCAACGCAAAAAAACGGGGCAAAGGAATTCAAAACTCGAGGGTCTATGCGACCGGGGGAAAGTAGGACTAGGGCGGTTTCTAATCGCCTTCGATCCCCTAACTTTCGTTCTTGATTAATGAAAACATCCTTGGCAAATGCTTTCGCAGTAGTTTGTCTTGCGTCAATCCAAGAATTTCACCTCTGACGACGCAATACAAATGCCCCCAACTGTCCCTATTAATCATTACGATCGTCTCAGAAACCAACAAAATGGGACGTTCGTCCTATTTTATTATTCCATGCTAATATGTTCAATTGCATCAAGCCTGCTTTGAACACTCCAATTTCTTCAAAGTAAAGGCTCCGAATCCTCACCTCCGCTCAGTGAAGAGGAAGATGAGTCTTCGAATAGAAGAAGAGAAATATCCGTCCCCTGGCCGAAGCCCTGAGACCGCAATATAACTCCCCCAAAATCCAACTACGAGCTTTTTAACTGCAGCAACTTTAGTATACGCTATTAGAGCTGGAATTACCGCGGCTGCTGGCACCAGACTTGCCCTCTAATTGATACTCTCCGAATTATTTAAGTTCGGACCATTCCAATTACAGAACGACGTAATCGCCCTGCATTGATATTTTTTGTCACTACCTCCCCAGTGTGTTGGGATTGGGTAATTTGCGCGCCTGCTGCCTTCCTTGGAAGTAGTCGCCATCTTTCAGGCTCCCTCTCCGGAGTCGAACCCTAATTCTCCGTTACCCGTCAAAACCATGGTAGGCCTCTATCCTACCATCGAAAGTTGATAGGGCAGAAATTTGAATGATACATCGAGGGCAAGCCCTCGATTCGATCAGTTATTATGAATCACCAAGGTGCAGGACCGAAGCCCTGATTGGTTTTTGATCTAATAAATACATCCCTTCCGAAAAGTCAGGATTTTGCGCATGTATTAGCTCTAGAATTACTACGGTTATCCATGTAGTAAGGTACTATCAAATAAACTATTACTGATATAATGAGCCATTCGCAGTTTCACTGTATATTGCTATACTTAGACATGCATGGCTTAATCTTTGAGACAAGCATATGACTACTGGCAGAATCAACCAGGTTCTACTTTCGCCCGCACAGATCATCCCTGGGCCACAGCCAGCCACGCCGACAACTCCACGCAATGCCAAGTTCAGAACGAGTCACTGCGCGTGATCGACGTTGGTCATGTCCAGAGGCGATCCCCGTCAAGTTTCATAAACTACAATTAGTGTCGTTTGTTGTTCGGTTAAGAAGCAGCAAACTGGCCAAAAGTATTGTTTTTGGAACAGTTGACAGTTGCTAGTTGATCGGCAGCTCCCCTTAACAGTCAGACTGAATAAGTAGAGTCCTCCCGATCGTGAAGGTTTTTACCCTCTTCAAATCTTCCTTGTATCACCTCAGCAGGATTCCCCCGTCAGGTTGTGAACTTGCTCGGATTTTGCAGCAAAGTCCCCAACAAAACGGAAAAACATCCACCAGGGCAATATTCAGAGTGTATGATCGAATTCCATGGTGGGTCTGCTTACCGCAAGACCCCAGACCTAAGGAAAGCTTTCATACGATTTGATGATGGTTCAAATCTTCGCCAGCCGATAGCCTATCAATGCAACAGCCAAAAGACTTCGTGTTCCAGGCAAGCCCGGCTCACTGCAGGTCCATTGGTAAAAAAAGTACCGATGTAGAGGTCCGTAAACAAAGCACATCCTTCAGCGCGTAGCCTCGGGTCTGTACCGTAAACGATCCGACAGTCGATCCCAAATACCGGCGTCCTAATGTCGATACGCGACGGTGCAAAGCACTACAATCCAGAGGTGAGCCCCCGGTAGCCTACCATCCCCTTAATCAGGGAACTTCAAGCGGCTGCGCGCAGCAATAGGGTGGTTCCGATACCCAGTACTAAACTGAAGGCGCATCAGAAAAATCAGTTTTCACCAACTTCTCATCTGCCCACTCCGCAACAACTTTTTTTTTTTTTTTTTTTGACTATTCCTTCACAGTCTTGAGAAAGTTTTCGATTTTTTTCAGAAACGACCAAAAAAATTGTAGAAATCAAAGCAAACACATCTGTGAAGACAGTTTATTTTTTTGATTTTTTTTGAAGGGCAGGTGAGTCGGCATGACATTATATCGAGTACCGACTTTTTCAGAGCGCCCTTTTTTCGCACGGGGAGGTTTAACCAAGCATAGGGCAACACTTTTGGTGGGTCAGATTCACTGGCAAGTGAGTTTTTGGAGGGTGACCACTCGCCAGTGCGATCGAATTCCCTGGTGTGGCCTCGAGGGTGCGGATTCCTTTTGGGTGTTGCCCATCCTGAAGGTTATGTGTAATTTGGAACTATGGTCAAGTTGGATTAGGCGTTTGTTTTTTGACCGAGTTGTGGTGGGTTCGAATCCTGTCGGCGCTTGTATTTTTCTCTCCGTTCAAAACGAAATCTCAAGATCGGCTCACAGAATCGGCGCGAAACTTCCTTCCCCCCAAGACTTATTGACCTGCGAGTGGGCATCGACTCTTTCAGACCCAACTCACGAACTCATCGTCAGAGGTGCGTGGATGATATCGAATTTTTGTTGGCAGAGGACAATATGACCATACACTGTGCTATCAATTGGAGGTGTGCTACCAATTGATCCCACGCTAACTTCAGCCAACTCAACAGGATCATTTCTGAGATGACGTCGACCCAATGTCACCCTTCAAAAAGTGATCGAAGATGCTCAAAAAATGGTGGGATTGATCTGTGGGTGAAAGAAACTTGACTTCCCTTGCTTCTGCTTTTCCGCGACCTTTTTCTGTGTGGTGGATGGCGTTCCGCCGCCTGAAAAACCACCACAAAAAAACAGCCAACCAAAACCAGGTTCGAGCCTCTCCGGAAATTTTAAAAATCTCTGGCATTTCCAGTGCCCCTGCTTCCTTTTTTCGCGATGGTCCCTTGGAGTTCTCTGTGAACGGCGTGCTACGATTGGAATCACTTGGTACGTTGACGAGGTCTGCCATCCCACTCAATTCAATCTCTTAACCTTTCCGCACTCCTCCTCTTCAGTCTTAGCGCATTTGGAGGCGCCATTCAGCTTAATGCGATTTATTTCCGCAATGCGGCCTCAACGGATGCTCAGCCATCACCATCGCTCTTACATCATCTCTCTCATATTCCGGAAAACCGAGCCACCAGGGCCCGTAAGGAACAAATAGCCGAAAGAAATGGACTGCTACAGTGGTCGCGCACACCATCTCTCTCCCTCCCTCCCTTCCCACACACACACCATCCCATCCCACCCCACCCCCCACCTCCCACCCCCACCCGCGCGCCTCTGCCCTGCCCCTGCCCCCGCCCCTGCCCCTGCCCCTGCCCTGCCCCCGCCCCTGCCCCCCTGCCCCTGCCCCTGCCCCTGCCCCTGCCCCCTGCCCCTGCCCCTGCCCCCTGCCCCTGCCCCTGCCCCTGCCCCCGCCCGCCCCTGCCCCTGCGCCCGCCCCCGCCCCCGCCCCCGCCCCCGCCCCCGCCCCACGCTCCCACCACGCACGCTCCCACCACGCACGCTCCCACCACGCACGCTCCCACCACGCACGCTCCCACCACGCACGCTCCCACCACCCCACCCACCCGACCCCACCCGACCCCACCCGACCCCACACGACCCCACACGACCCCGCCCTTGAGCGCTCCACCACAACACGACCTCCAAGTCTAACCGTCTTCCCCACCCACCCTCACCCTCCAGTCTCCTCATCCCCGCGGCCATTTGGACCCACCGGCTTCCGACATCGTGCGAGCCTCCTCATGCGGGCCCCCTTCCTTGATGGCACTCGCTTCGCCATGCCCGGTCCCCCAGCACCGCCCGCGTTTCCAACACCGGCTCCACCTGCCATCGCCGTGTCATCAACCACACCTGTGCACCATGCGCCTGTGGGCCTGCGGCGTGGTCCCAGTCAGCAGGCCCATTGGTTTCTTACATGCTCCACACACATACCCGTCGTCAAGCCGCGCTGCCTCTTCGCCCGCTTCTTGGCGGTCGTCCTGACGTGGGGACAAAGACACAAGCGCCCCGAGCCGCGCTCACCACCACCGTCACCGGGGCCGCCCTCCGGCAGCTGCAGCAGCAGCATGCGTCCCACCCCATGCCCGCTCCCCTCGGCCATCTGGCTGCCCACTACGCTGACGCCCCAGCTGCCCGCCCAGTGGCGCCTCGTCTGGGCTGCGGCACCTCCCACCGGGGCCGCCCCGCCGAACTCCCGACGTGGTGCCACAGGATGTCATGACGCTGAATTGCACGATGCTCAGCCATTTGACGGCACAGGAGCAGACGCTCACTGGTTGATGGGAAGAATGATGTCCTCCATGTCGTATCACCCTCCTGTCCTCTCTCTGCGGTTGTTGTCTTTATGTCTCCCATAGTCCAGCTGGTTGATTGCTGGTTTTCTATACGTAAGACCAGGGGTTCAATTCCCCGAACTTCTGTTAGCTTTTTTTGCTGAGGAACAGCCTTGTAGGGGCACACCTTGGGAGTCTTGGCTAAAAATTTTTTCTAATTTTTTTTTTCCAAAAAATTTCATCAAGACTCTGGAGGATTAGCCTTTTTTTTTTTTTTCTCCTCTTCATATATACCTTCAGGGTGGTCTGACATGGCCTAAATTTACCAACCGACAGAATTTGCATTCAAAATTTAGCCGCCATACAAAATTTAGCAAATTTATGACTTAGTTTTTTCGCAAAACGCGTTAAATTTTGTATGGCAAATAAATTTTGAATGCAAATTCTGTAAATCCATACGAAATTTAGCAAATTTCGCTAAATTTAGCGTTTCTTAACAAAAATAAATTTAGCTAAATTTAGCGAAATTTACTAAATTTACCATTGCCACTGAAATTTTTGACCCCCCTTAATTTTTTATGTACATCAAAAATCAATCCTAAAATAAGATCATTGATTTTGACCATTCCGTTCGACCACCCGGGACCCGATGATATCGATGGTGACCAACTTTTGGGGAGACCCATCTGAATAGCTTAACCCACTTAACTAAGCATAATTCGAAGGTCTGTATCGAAATTTGGCATGGTGTGGTCGGAGTCGGACATGCGATATTGCATGCCACCCGAACTTTTTCCAAGGGTATGGGTGACCATCTAACAACGCAAAACCTCTTTTTTGAGTGCATTGATGGACCCATGTTGTTGGTTGGTTGATGGGATCACGAGAAAATTTTCACTTTGACATTACTCCGGACGCCTAAATTTTGTATTGTTCCGCTGTGCCGGCCCGAACGGTGTACCGGCACCCAGCCACGTGCGTGAGCGCCTCCCGGGGGGGCTAGAGTCTCCCATGATGGGCATTCAAACAAATGGCGACACGACCGTCGGATCATGCGGGGTTGTCCTGCTTGTTAACGGTCCAGGGGCCGGGGAGGCCCGAAGGGGTCATTTTGGGGTGCCGGCCACCGGGTGCACCCCTTAACTGGGAGTGAGACGGTCGGTTCCCAGAGGAACCCCCGTAAAATTACCCGGAGAATTCGAATTTGCAGTCAGCCGGGGTCGCTGTATGGGTGGTTGATGCGGTAGGGATGGTTCGGGGTGGTCCGCGGGGGTACCCCGAGGGTAAATGTCGAGGTTGACTGGTCATGCCCTTGTCTGCGGGGGTGGTTTTCTATGGCGGGTGGGGTAAAACCCGGCGGAGAACACGAATTTTGAGTCATTTCGGGTGGTGCACCGACGGGTGGATGAGAAAATGCAAAAGTGCCTCCCTGGAGGGACCCCCAAAAGGACCCCACAAAGGGTCGACCACCGGTCATCGGTGTGAAACCCCCATCGGACCTGGTTTGAGGGTTGTTCCTAGCCCTATTTTATGCGGAGATTCCGATTCCGGGGCTTGCGCGGATCGCCCGAAGTGGTATGATGGTGACAATCATCGATCCGGCCGGGGCAGGCCTGCCCAAAGGGGTCTGAGGGCTTGTACCCCCCCCGACCGCGCGGTCCCGGTGATTGCGCCCGGATTTTTCGGTGATTTGATGAGCTCCACACATGATCTGAATTTTCCAATCGACTTTGGAGGCTCCCAAATGGGGGGGTTGATGTGCACTGATGCGGTCAAGATGGGGCAAGGCCATCGGGGACCGGTCGAATTGGAAAAATTGTTTTGATTGACCCCTCGAGGCAAAAGGTCTGAAAATCCATTCGGAGGTGCTCCAAACCTCCACGAATCCGGGAAAAATACGGGGTTCCGAATGTCAGCACGGGAAGAAGGTGTTTTGTCAGGTTCCGGCATGGGGAAGGGGTCGGAGATAGGTCGATCGATGGTCGACCCAAATGGAGACCCCCCCCGACCGCGCGATTCCGTCGTGGGAAACGCGAACAAATGGGCAGGCTTTCGCAAGACACCATAATCGAATTTTCAGGATAGTTTGGGGGCGCCGGAATCCAAAATATGACCACCTGACCATGGGTCGACCGACGGGAAGGGTACCCTGCTGACTGACCCCACCCATGCACCACTCGGGGACCCGATTGCGCGTTGGTTTGAGGTTGCCCCGGGTGTGGGCCAACTGGAAATCACGCGGTTTGCCGATCGGATCAAGCCCGGTTGGGTGATGGTCGACCGACGAACGACCCCATCCCTATAGGGAAGGGTACCCTGCCGACTGACCCCACCCATGCACCACTCACTCGGGGACCCGATTGCGCGTTGGTTTGAGGTTGCCCCGGGTGTGGGCCAACTGGAAATCACGCGGTTTGCCGATCGGATCAAGCCCGGTTGGGTGATGGTCGACCGACGACACGTTGTACCCCAACTTAGCCCAAACTACCCCGATTTACCCCGAATTTGGTCCAAACTAGCTCGTTTCGTAACAAATTTTTGAAAACTCGACGTCAACATTTTCGACCGAAGTTGACCGGTATGGTGCCCTGATCCAAACGAGCCAGTTTCCGCCACTGTCGGATGTTCCCCCGTGCGGCTAGACCCCCTTCTTGTCAAAATTTCTTGGTCGCCCATTCAATTCCCGGCGGCACCATATGAAATAAAATTAAGGTTATGCATGAAAAATTGTTTTGGCCGACCTTGTGCGGCTGTTCGGAGTAGCCCCAGATGTGGTGGATCTGCAATTCACGCCGTTTCCCGATCGCATCCCGGGTCCTTGGTCAACGGGCGGCCGACGGTGACCGGTCTCGACCCACCCCGGCCGGCCTGGGTCCACTCCCACCTGACATAAATCTTCAAAATTTCATTTGGCATCTCAATCCAGCGGGTGTTTGGAGTAGCCCCACATGGTGTGGAACTGGAATTCACGCGGTTTCCCCGGATGGTGGATGCTGGTTGGTCAAGGGGCGGCCGACGGTGCCCGGTCACTATAGGGCCGGCCGTCCTTGTCCATCCGTGCCCCCCACTTTGACCTTCGTTCCGCCCGCTGCCAGCTTGTTGTGGGCCGGCCTGAGGTGGGCCTCGGGGTCCCCTAGCAGGCCCGCGCTTCGGTTTGACAAGCGCCCAAGATGCGGCATGTCCAGGTCCGGCCGACGGATGGCACTATTCCCGGCCCGACCGCCATACCCCCATCCGTCGGACGGGCTTTGACCAGCGTCCCGTGGGAGTTGGAAGTAACGTGCGGGCTCGTAAAGTAGCCCCAATGGTCCTCTACAAGGGCCACCAATCCGTGTTTCCATCAGCCATGGTTAGCCGTGTCCAGGTCCGGCCGACGGATCCCGAAGACAATCCCAAGACGACCCTTTCCCAGGACGTCCGTCCAAAGGAAATTGACCAAGCTCCGGCAGCCCTCCCTGCTCACCTGTCACGGCCCGAAGTAGCCCCAGGGGTCTTCTACAAGGGCGGCCCACACGGGTTTCTGGATCTGCAAACGCCGAGTGTCCAGGTGCGGCCGACGGGGACATGTACCTTCACCATACAAATGCGCCCCGACGGGTGAAAAATAAATAATTGCAAAAGGGGAATTGAACTCGTGACCTGAGCGTCATCAACATGCAGCGCTACCGCTGAGCTATTGCCGCCAGCTGAAAACTAGCATGTCGGTGTGGTGACAGATGAGGTGTTCGCCGGTCGCATGGTATAGGATGCATGTCAGGACTATGTTGATGATGATGATGACCATGTTGGTGATGATGACCATGTTGGTGATGATGATGACCATGTTGGTGATGATGACCATGTTGGTGATGATGACCATGTTGGTGATGATGACCATGTTGGTGATGATGATGACCATGTTGGTGATGATGACCATGTTGGTGATGATGACCATGTTGGTGATGATGACCATGTTGGTGATGATGACCATGTTGGTGATGATGACCATGTTGGTGATGATGACCATGTTGGTGATGATGACCATGTTGGTGATGATGACCATGTTGGTGATGATGACCATGTTGGTGATGATGATGACCATGTTGGTGATGATGACCATGTTGGTGATGATGATGACCATGTTGGTGATGATGACCATGTTGGTGATGATGACCATGTTGGTGATGATGACCATGTTGGTGATGATGACCATGTTGATGTTGATGTTGATGTTGATGATGATGTTGATGATGATGTTGATGATGATGTTGATGTTGATGATGATGTTGATGTTGATGATGATGTTGATGATGATGTTGATGATGATGTTGATGATGATGGTCAAAAAATGCAAAAGCTACAGCACTCGGTTTTTCCTGGCGGTCCCCCATCCAAGTACTAACCGAGCGTTGAGCGCTTAACTTCGGAGGTCTGAAGGGATCCGGTGCTTTCGCCCAACTATGGCCGTAGCTTAAAGATAGCTAGGTGGTGTGGCGGTACTTATACTTGCCACCAACCTCAGACCTCAGCACCTCGTCGCAGGTGGTGTGTGCGTCTTCTCGGGACATGGCATTTTTTTTTTGTTTTTTTTCGCCAAGTCAAGTCGAAGCGCGAGCCCAGCCGACTCGGGGCTGAGGTTCCCTGATGGCCAACCGGTCGGTTGTTCGTTGGTTCATACTCGGATTGGTGATCGTTCGCTGGTCTCTGAGTTAACATGAGACCACCGAACACCACCACCATCACCATCATCATCACCATCATATTCCACCCGGCTCCTGCC
>JAPMOS010000436.1:0-16416 GCA_027972325.1 Paratrimastix pyriformis | reverse complement strand
TCCTCGTTTGTTTGTATTGTGTCCTGTTTTACCTCACCATCTTCTAATCTTTTTCGGAAGACACTCGATACAGTGCATCTGTAACTGCTACTTTATAGTAGCTCAAAACTTATTATTATCACTGTCTTAAGTAAAATGATTTCATTGAAATCTATCTGGTTTGCTCTTCAAAGTAAACACCACAATGCTTTCCATTGTTTCACACTTCTGAGTTTGTTCATCTTTAAAGTCATCGCCTACATTCTCAACTGGTAACCTGATGGTTTTAGTGTTCTCGTAAAAGTTCACCCATAAGGTCCTAAGTCGATTTGTGGCGTCTGAACTAATAGGTTACTACCATTATGTTCAATGTGACACATCTTCATTGTCTTCTCTTGCTTCCTGGATGATTCAGATAATGCTTCAATTGACAGCTTCTTAACTGTGAAATCGTTCGGAATGATCACAACTGGCATATCAGACTCAACAGATTGCTTGCTTGACATTAGTGGTTATTATATACTAACTATAGATAATAATTTTTCTTAAAATACCTTTACTGATTTGGTGATTATAATGAGTGCGCATTCTGATGAGATATTCCTCATTATATCATCAGTTGCTCATTGAATTATCATCTTAAAACACTCAGAGCTCAAATGATGAAACGCTGTTTTTTATCTCTTTGAAATAGAAGGTAAATCTGATTGATTTCTCTTTCAATTCATGTCAAAGCTGAGTAAATTTTCGCTTTAAAGGGCTCGGTGCTGAAATCTAATTTCATATTGTTTTATCATTTTGTCATAGTTTTCCATTTTCATAGAATCAATTATTTGAGCTGATTCAATCAAAAAGAATGCATCATTTACTTAAGATTGATGCATTATTTAATGATCACTTTTGAAAAGCACTTTTGTCACAATTTTATTTTGAATGAAGAGATAAGCTGTTTCTGATTGAATTCTCTTTCGTTTGATGCTTAAGATGATTGAATTGTTTGATTTGACAAAAATGGCAAAATAATTTCTGGGACAAAAAATGGAAAAAAAATTGAAAATGCATGGAGAATTCGCTTTTTGCCTCTAATTTCGTTTGTAGCTCGAATGAATTGATGCTTAAATCATTCCAAGCTGATTAAAATAAAATGCTCGTTTTACTTAAAAAACATTGAGAAAAAAGATTTTGCTCTGAAGAATTCGATTTTTGCCTCAAATAACGTTTGTAGCTCGAGAAAATTAATGCTTAAATCATTCAAAGCTGATAAAATAAAATGCTCCTTTTCGATAAAAAATAATGAGAAAAAAAGATTTTGTTCTGAAGAAATCGATTTTTGCCTCAAATAACAACGCAAGCGTGAAAAATTGTGTGTGAAAATCGATTGTCTCAGAACTCTCCTTTTATAACTACTGATTTGTTATTCAACCACTCTGTAAGTCCATCACATACACTTTTTAATGATTCATCGATTCCAGCATCTTTGCTGAGGTATCGCTCCTTGATGTATTGGTAAATGTAAGCCAGATTGTCACAAACCATTTCTGTTCTTGTCTTAGTGGCTGGATACATACGAGAACCATATTGATTATAGGCTTGCATCTCTGGTGTTTTCATTTCCTGTTTACAGTATGCATAGAAACATTTCTCGACTTCCTTTTCTCGGAGAATGTCTGTGAACCGATTGAAGAAGGTCATATTTCCATTTAATTCATCTGAGACATCGAGACAAACCCATCGACGATCATCTTCTTTCAATTGGAACATATAATCATTCACAGCAATGATGAAATTGAGATAGTTTGTTATATCAACTGGTGTCTGATTCTTCTTATGTAATGCAATCTTATCATCTGTTGCAAATTTCTTGATTTGATCATAGAACATGGAAAAGCCCTCAGGACTCTGATGTAATTCTTCTAAGATAATTAAGGTCTTGTTTTCAAATTCACCATTGAACTCTCCCGTCAGTGATGATGTCTTGCTCGACCGATAACATGTGTTTCCTATAATGCGATCTAAAAAGTCAAGAATCACACCTTTACCTGACCCTTGTTTGGACTTTAAGAAGAGTAATGAACGGTTCTTATTACCATTCAGTAAATTGATGATCCATTTCCGTGTATATGCATATACAGGTTCATCACCTGAACACCAAATACGTTTAATGAATTCCCAGATTTCGGTCACCTTATTTTTGGTCTCTTCTGAGAATTCATCATACTGTGTATGCATGTTCACATATCTGAAGCCACAGAATGTATTGATATATCTGAATTTCACTGCTTCATCATCCTCTGATGATAATTCGAAAGTTAATGGCTGATTGGGAATAAAAGCAATATGATTCAACACATTCATCTCTTCCATGAACCATTTGAAGGGTTTGAATTTCTTTGCTTCTTTCCTGTTGTCTTCACATAGCACCATGAATTCATCTGATGTTTTGATATAATTCTGTTTGATCTCTGATTGATCCTTCTCAACAACTTTCACTCCAGTTGCTGTTATATTGTAGAAGTAGATCCCTTCTGTATCGTAACACTTCGCAAAGTAGGTCATAATGTAACGTTTCATTTCATCGACCTTGTGGTCATTGGCTAATTGGACGAGAGTGTTACGATCAAATGGCTTGATGGTGTTTCCAAATAGCATTTCATTTTCGATGTTGATTTGAGATTCCATTCTATTAATATATATACTATAATATTTTTTCTTTATATTGTTTTTTACTATATTTATTTATTCACGCCTGTAATTATTTTCGCATTCATTTATATAGAAAACATGTCTAAATCCATAAAGATAATTACTGAAGATCCTGTTAATGTTCCTGATCCTCCGAAAATGCTTCAAGAAATTCATTTAGATGCTCCATCGCCAATACTTACTCATGTTAAAAAAATTACATTTGCCGATAAATACGAAGAGTATATCAATGCTGATCTCGCCAATACTTATCCCATCTTTAATCAGCCTGTCATTCTCCGGTCTTCTCGACATTATATCAAATACATCTCTCCTATTCTTCGAGGTGAAGAACTTACTTTCACTGATGATTGCGACACTATGCAGGAAATGGGAGCTCTTCTCAACGAAATTCATTATTATGGTATTGAACTAACCTCTTATCAAATTCAACAATTGGCCGACTCTTCTGGCTTATCCAAATTAATTAATCAAGTCAAGATATATATTGGCTCTCACGATGCCAAATGTTTCAATCGATCTTATGTCTCCCGTCTCAAACAATTTGAATCAGTATGGAACATTTACATCGGTGTCCTCTCTGAGAAGTATAAAGATGATAACTTCAAAAAAATATCATTTACTGTCATCATGGACACCATCCGTAATAGCAACTTCTTGAGCTTAATCAATATGAATGTTATCTATCACAATATCATCTTTGAATTCTTAACATATCTTAAAGAAGTGGTTATCGACCACAAGGAATCTTCCCTCTCTGATATATCACTTAACCTTTCAATGTCTTTGCTTGATAATGGTCTCCTGTCCTCTGTCACTGGTGTTGCAACAACTGTCACTAATCTCATTCAGAACTCGGCGAAACTTGACAAATCTACTCTCTTACAACAATTAGGATCAATCACCGAAGTTTCTAAATTACTCACTCAGAAATAATATCCCTATGAATTAATTTCTTAAGTTATTAATATAAGAATGCCAATAATTTCTATGCGTAATGGAGCTCAAGCGGAAGTAATCATAATGCAAGGAACTTACAAAGACACACCACAAAATCGTAAGTTACATCGTGTCGGTCAACATTATGATAAGAAGGTATTTAAGATCATTAAAGGACCCACTCCTACGGGGAGATCATATCGAAAGAAACGCGGTAAAGGTCTCTCTGATTATGATCTATCTGATGTCATTCTCAATTCACAACCCATGACTCGTATCGATGATGAAGGTAATAGCTATGTTCAATTAGTCAGACAAGACGGGTCAGTTGATGAAATCCCCGAAGATCGATATAATCGGTTCATCAAATCAAAAGTTGACGACGCAATAAAACCTAAGAAAAGAACGTATTATAAGCGTCCAATTAAAGATACCATGATGCAAGATGGTGATGGTGTGGGTGCCGAAATTGTTGGGGCACTTGGTGAACTCCCGAATACTCTGAAAAAAGTTCTGAAAGATCTCCAACCTGATCGTCCTCATATTGGTTTAACTAAAGGGTGGCGAAATCCGTTGACTGGCCAGTATATGGTCGGTAATAAAGTCGAGAATAACCATTACTAAAAAGAATGATAAATAATTTATGGCTAATGATAAATTATTTGTCTGTCTTAATTTTGTTGTTCGTTAATCATGATATCCAATTGTTCTTTCAATGCTTGTTGATGGAATTTCGTTCTGATATGACCTGTTTTACCACCATGTTGATATTGTCGATGACATACCTCACATGTATCAATATGAGCTTGCCTTTTTAATTGTTTCTCACGAAGGGCTGAATTTTTTTGATAGGCAAGTTTACAATACTTTGTATGTCCTATTCGTATCTTTGCTCCAGCTATATTATCGTTCAGTGGAGGGTTTTGTTCGAGTTGATAATCACCTTCCAATTTGAACAAGTCTCTTCGTGTGACGGGTTCTTCTGGGTGAAATATTACATCAATCTTCATCCGATCCCATCCAACTCTTCTCACATATTGATAGAACTTACTATCAGCCTTCACTGATGTGTATTTATGTAACGAAAATCGTTTCTCCAATGTTTGGATTGTAGATCCTATGTAATATTGAGTTGGATCTTCAATATCATAGATCTTATAGATGATTCCTGTAGTATATGTTGCTTCCATGTTTATAGTATATAATAATATAGTTATATTTCTTTAAATAGATTTCTCCATTAATTTATTAAATAATTCTTGTTGTTCACGATTTTTTTCTTTGGATTTCATCTGAGGAAAATATAAAAGGAACTCATCCAACTTTAGATGCTTTAGTATGTTATGTATTAGAAAGTTATAATTCAGGAAGTTTTTGCGTGTCTGCTTCTTACATTGATTATATCTCGATTGGATCTTATTAAACATCTGTCGTATTTCTTGGATCTGATCTGCCGTAAATTCAGGCAGCTTTCGACTTGACACTCGTGAAAGAATATAGAATATGTTCTCATTATAGACTGTCAGATTCAATTGTTTCAATATCTTCCTCATCACTTTGTATGTGATATCCGATGATGCCATCTTCCGAACTTCGATCTCTTTCTGGATTTCTTGAATCACATCATCTGGAACATCACGTTCTGTCTTTCCTTGATAACTATTCAATATCTCATCCAAATGATGCATCCTCTTATACATCACTCGCGACTTATACATTGTCCCATCACATGAAGACACCGATGATTCGAATTCTATTGGCTCAGCAAGACCACATGTTGGACACACATTATATCCATCCGATACGATCTTCTCTGTCCCACATTCACAGAGATTGTTCGGATCTTTGGGCTTATGAAAGAGGTGCTTCAATGGAACAATCTTTTCGGGTGTTGGTTTATTCTGCATCATCTTGTCTAACTCATCAAATAGAGCATCATCTGACAGTTCAGAAGATGACGATACTTCCGGGCTAATAGCCTCATTCAGTTTTTTCAAATATCTATGATACTTTGTTTTCTTAACCATAAATGTTGTCATAATATACATAGATATATGGAATTTATTTTTATATAAATTAATTTAAAGAATTATATGTTATAATACTATATATATGTATTATAAACCAACTATTACTGTCAGTGGTGAATGTGAAAATCTTCATAAAAATATGTCGGTATTTGACATCTTACAACAATGCCATGCCAAGTTATCAATTAATAATCATGATGTGACTCTAGATATGGGACTTATGAAACTGATGTCTCAACTAATTCAGGACAAAAATAAACAACAAATTCGTGAAAAACAACAAGAAGAGGCCAATCGGATTAATAGGTTAGAAGAATTACTAGGAATGAATAAAAAAATCAACAAACGAAAATCAAATCGACGATAATTATAACTACGTATAAATATATTGGTTTTTCTTTATTTGTAAACTATTTAAAGAAAAAACATGTTACTATATTATAGATAGAAGAATGAACAAAGATTTAGAAGCAATGTGCGATCATTTTGATGATTTGATTAATGTCGCCACACATTTTGATATTGTCCTCATGAATCTACAAATTGATGACAACTTTTTTGAGAAGACACAAATCATAGATATATGCGAGGATCAATTTGATAGACTCAATTCTATCGTGGATGAAATTCGTGATATGAATTGTAATAACAAAGATCATTTAGATTTCATATCCAATAAATATGGAAAGTTACGACTAGACGCTCTTACTACATTATTCAATTCAATAAAATCATATTTCCTTCATCTCAATCGGACCACTATAGAAGACTATTATATGGGTAATCATACAGATGCAGGTGATATATACTTGTTTGGCTTCATAGGAAGTAATCAATATACATTATTAGAATGTGAAAAGCTATACGAACAATCAAAAAAATATAAGGGAGAAGGTAATTCGGAATTAAAACTCGTTCCTTTCGATTTTAATGATCCATTCAAAAGTGCAAATCGCGAAAAAATATTAAAAACAGTGGTGAAAACACTCAACAAAATAACTTTGCCTCATAAAGATGACTCTTCATCTGATGATGATAAAGGAACTATTTATGGTGATGCTATTAAATCATTCAATAAAGGTGTTCAAAAGATGATAAAACGGAAAAAACACGATGACATCGGGGGGATCTGCGATCCTTCGCAGCATCCTCACGGTGCTGGCGAGCAAAGCTCTAAGCGCCGCGAGAATGACACTTCTTCTGATGAAGATACCGATAGTTAATTAATATAATATACTTTTTCTTTAATTTTAAAGTTATTTAAAGAAAAATGTATAGTATCTGTATAAGAGCAATAGTATGAGATATATCAACAAGAATGATTCCAACCAAATCATATATTTAGCTTGTCATTCCGACGGTATCATTAGATTTTTACATAGAAAATCAAGTCGAGAATTCTTAATAGAGTGTGCTAATGTGTTTAATTTACTGATTTCTGTATATAGTAATATACAAGCGGAACTTAATAGTATGAGACAGGGATTTAATTCTCCTGAAGATCTAAATAAGTTTAAATCCATATCAGATTTATATACGTCATATGTAGATGCTCTAGAAAAGATGCATAAATATATTGTAGATTATTACAATGAACTATTTGTAATCGTCGAAGAGGATAAGATCAAATTTAACCCAGATAATAAAAGTTTGGAAATCTCCGAAGAATACAATCGATATCACAATGAATATGATAAATTAAATCATTTTATGACTTTGCGAAACGTGGTTTATATATAAACCCATATAATGATTGATAAGTAATCAATAGTATTAGGTATTTAATATTATTGATCATTTCTTTTAATTCATTGCAGAAAGAGCCGCTTGATGAACTGCACTCTTTAAATGTCTCGCACGATGGGCAATTCCATATGTCGTTCCACATACTGAACATGTTTCCTTCACACTCTTCATTGCATTCATCTGATTGCGATGTTCCTGATTGTAAACTTTTGACGTTCTTTTCTTTTCTTGATCATTTCTGGATCCTCTTGTTTCACGACTCCTTTTAATGCTTCTTGTTTGGCTTTTTCCTTTTCTTCATAATGCTCCAGTAATGCTTGTTTATATTCACTTCCCAACTTAGTGCCATACATCATCTCTTGATCAACAAGTTTACGATGCTGTTCTGATTCGATATGTCCATCACGTTCTCCACGATGATAGAGTGCACCACAGAGATAACAGCATTCGATTGAGCTTTTTGTTTGTCGTTTCATTCTAGTATATTATAATATAATAATATTTCTTTATATTCTTTTCTTGAAACTCACTCAGTTTATCATGAGCTGAATGTATGAGACGATAATTAATAGATGATGATCTAAAGTGATGATAAAAAGATAAAGAAAGAGAGTTACTGAAGGATATAGTAAAATGAAATGTCATATCTTTTCCCCCTAATTTTCCCACTCTCCCCCGAAATTTCTCCTGTTGACGACCTTTATGTTTATCATTCTTTCGTATTTTCCCATGTGATTTCCATCTAGGATTCATTCGTTACTCATCGAGTTATTAAGGAGTTACTTTATGTAGTTACTGAAAATTCTCATCATACTTGATTTTCATTCTTCTGATCTAAATCATCTATGAAATATCACTAAAAATAGTTACTCAAAAGGGAATAAACGACCAACTTATTACCAGGAAATACCCTATTTTCCCCAATAATCTTCCCTATTTACACCCTTTGGGTAACTTTCTTGTGTTCAATCTCCTGACGTAAACCCATCATAAAGCTCATTACCTCTATGACACGAACTTTTGAGTAACTCTTTAATAACTCCTTTAGTAACTCCTTAAATATAACTACTTATATGATCTTATATCAACATAACTTATTAATATCTATTAAAATACAATCATAAATATTAATAGTTAATAAGTTACTGAAGAGTTACTGAAATAATAGATCATATAGGGTATCCATAATAAGATGTCCCGACTTCATCATACCACGGCTGCGCCGTGCATGATGAGCCGGAACATCCCAACCATATTAAGAAGATCATAATAGGGAAAGATAAGAGTAGAGTGGAGGCGCGAGCCGACATGATACGATATGAACACAAGGCTGTGCAACTAGCGGGGGGCTGGCCAAGTTCCTCAACCCTTGTGAACTGCTCGGCCGTCGGACGATCGAATAGAATTGAGAATTCGGGGAACGACCCCTCCACCGCGGCGCCCGCAAAAGACGCCTGAATTTCAGCATAGGACAGAGGATTCCCATCAGGGAACAAGAGCGTAGCCCCAATAGCCTGCAGCACAAAAAAGATCGTCAGGATCACTCCAAGCCGCCGGCCCCAACTCAGGGCGCTTCGTTTGCGGCACTCAATCAAACAGACCTGATCCCAACATGGGCTCTCCCTCATCCTTGCAGGAGCCGCCGCCTCCGCCGCACTCTTCTCGGCCGCACGCTTGTGTTGTTGCACACGGGCAGCCTCTTGCGCAGCCGCCTCCTTCTCAACATCAGACATAGTCACAGATTCAGAATCAGCCATCTTCTGCGGAGAAATTCAAACGTTGAAGGTCAACTCGACCCCGGGGAGAGGCTAAAACGGTGAGTGGGGTAAAATCCTTTCTTTTTGTCCCTTTTCTTGAAATGAATCCTCTTCTTTTCCTTTTGTATCGTCTCCTCTTCCCTCTCTTTCTTTCTTCCCTCACCCCTTTCATCGTTCTTCTCCGGCAATTGCCCCATTGTCCCCGGGCCAACACGTTTTTCCCCCTCCCAGTTAAAAAAACCCTAGGGTCCCACAGGCACTCTTTTGATGCGCGCTGGCGTCGTCGCAAGGCGAAAGAAAAGCTTCCGAGGCCCGACACCCAATTTTTTCTCTCAGTTCGACACCGCCCACTGGCCGGCCGTGAGGAGTTGAGAGACCAATGAAGGAACAACCATTCATTCTATCTCGCACTATTTTCCGGTTTTTTTTCATTTCGCTCCGCTATCTGTGGTTCAAATAATAAAGGCTGAATCTGAGGGACTCGTGACCCCTCCGATCCGACCCTTCAACTCATCCGAAATCTGGTCTTGGCCATAGATTTTCTGGCCTCCACATCCTTCCATGCCGAGAGATTGCGAAGGCGAAAGCAGTAGAGCGGTACCAAGCTGAAATCATGTCACTATTCACCAGGTCCAGCCCAAGAAACATAACTGCGCAAAAATAGTCGGCGCCTCCCCCCACTTCACCCCTCCCCGGCCCCAAGTGGCCCCGGTTTTGGGAGTCCCGTCCCGCGAAATTGCGGCTGAATCCCCACGCAGTCCCCGGCACAATTTGCCCCTAGGACAGCCTTCGGCCCGACCTTCGGCCCGTTAATCCCCGATGCCCTATATAAGGTCCGCCAATACAGAGCTCGTTATCCTCGTCTCCTCGTCTTAGTCTTGGTTTTGCCGGCGATTGACGCTACAGTGAATTCACTGTCTAATGTCGTCAGTTTTTACCGTCACCTCGCAACAACCTCCTCCAATGTCCACTGAGGCTCAGTCCAGCGACCCGCCTTCGAAAGCAGCGACCACCCCTTCTCCGATCATCATCCAAGCTCCTCCAGCGGTTCAGTTCCCGACCCTCCGCTACCCCACCCCAGAGGACCTGTTCAACTTCGAGACCAGTTGCAAGTTGCTCCAGACCCAATACCCAGCTGCAAGCGCTTCCAAGAACCTCATCGAAATGTGCTCCCCGACGGTGATCGCTTTCCTTCGTGCCACCACCCGTACCATTCCAGCCAACAATGATGAACTCCTTCGTGCCCTCCGTGAGGCCGTCCGCCCACAGTCGGCCCGCGAGTCATTGCAATTGCTTGATGCTTTCCGCCTCGACTCACGCTTGTCCACGTCCGAACGTCTCTGCACCCGCCTCGCCACGCATACCGAGAACTTCGAGCGCTACTGTGAGATCCTCGGCGTCTCCGATCCCTGCAAAGCAGAGCGTTTCCTCTCGTCCATCGAAGGCCCCTGTTCCAGGGTTTCTGTGGACGCTATAGACATTGAGATTTCTATAGAAAAAAGCCCGACGCTCTGGCCTCCGGGTTTTCGTGGACAGACCCTCCCCACTCGGCCTGTCTGTAGTGAGGGCCCGCGGGTTTTCATGAACAGAGCCTCCCAAATCCTCCTTGCTTCACTTTCACCTTGCTTCACCCTGACGCACTTCCTCCTCCTTTTTTCGAGAGAAAACGTCGAGCCTCTAATTTCGGATCAAAAAGAGAACCAGATTCATTACTCGTCTTCGTCTTCGTCTTCGCCTTGGGGGTTGGCGTTGTAGTCGTTGTTGCCAGTGTCGTCATCCGAATTTATCGCCGGCAAACCATTCATCTTCGTCATCATCGGCTACCGGCACGTTCTCGGGAAGGGGCACGGATTCCGGCACGGGTTCGGGCTCAGCCACAAGGACAGGAAGGGGCAGAGGAAGGGGCCCAGTTAAGAGGAAGTCCCAAAGGGTAGCTCGCGCGCGCAGGTGCTGGTGCGGAACTTGTGGCACTGAATCGACCAGTCATAGGTCTTCCGTTCGTCCGCGGAGAGAGAGAGGTATTCACGTTCGCAGGCCAGGAATACCTTGGGGAACTGTTCTCCGTAGTAGTCAGTGCGCTCCAACAGGGAACGGTCACGAAGAACCCCCCTGAGGTAGAAGGGGTAAGAGCGTTCCCAGAGGACGATCTCATCGAGCCTCATCGGGCCCTCGACGGGGTGGTCGATGTCGAATGCAGCCTCGGAATCAAGGAGCAGGGTAATGAGCAAGGCTCTTGCTGACAGGCCCTGTAGGTCTGCGACGTATCAGAACAGCGTCCGCTGGTCAAGGAAAAAGGACGCCACCGAAAGCGAGAACCATCCGGGTGAGTACCTTGTGCAACTCAACACAGATGGGAGCGGAGAAATGGTACTCAGTCAACGGCTTCAAAAAGTGAACGGGGACGATGAGGCCGGGATTCAGATGATTCGTGTTCGGGAACCAACTTGCCAGCAGCTTGGGAAGATCCGTTCGTAAAAAGCCTGTCGGCTTAGGTGCACCTCGGTCTTGTCCTCCGGTTGAAAGAAGTCGTAGGTCCTGGAGGAGAGGCATGAGAAACCCACAACACATCAGGGAAAACAGTAAACAGACCGATTGAGGAGCGGGGAGCAGCGGACTTCGTAGCCGGGGCTTGTCGGCATCATGCCGGGAAGGGGGCTCAGGAAGGGGCTCAGGAAGGGGCTCAGGAAGGGGCTCAGGAAGGGGCTCAGGAAGGGGCTCAGGAAGGCTCAGGAAGGGGGCTCAGGAAGGGGCTCAGGAAGGGGGCTCAGGAAGGGGCTCAGGAAGGGGCTCAGGAAGGGGCTCAGGAAGGGGCTCAGGAAGGCTCAGGAAGGGGCTCAGGAAGGGGCTCAGGAAGGGCTCAGGAAGGGGCTCAGGAAGGGGCTCAGGAAGGGGCTCAGGAAGGGGCTCAGGAAGGGGCTCAGGAAGGGGCTCAGGAAGGGGCTCAGGAAGGCTCAGGAAGGGCTCAGGAAGGCTCAGAAGGGGGCTCAGGAAGGGCTCAGGAAGGCTCAGGAAGGAAGGGATCAGGAAGGCTCAGGAAGGACTCAGGAAGGGGGCTCAGGAAGGGGCTCAGGAAGGGGCTCAGGAAGGGGGCTCAGGAAGGGGCTCAGGAAGGGGCTCAGGAAGGGGATCAGGAAGGGGCTCAGGAAGGGATCAGGAAGGCTCAGGAAGGACTCGGGAACTCGACGAGAATGATCACCTGGCGAGACCGAGTCCGTCTGCTAAGCATGGCATGACTTGCGTGCTTCCTCTGCATTTGGCGGTTTCCATGCGGGATACTCCAGGGGGTAACAGCCACTCTTTTCAAAACCAGGAAGTTCAAAATCAGACACAAGGAAAGCACTATTCTCACGCCATCTCTCTGTTTTGTTCCCTTGTAGGACGAACTACGGCTGGCACACGCTCTTCTCGGTGAACGGACCCACGCTGACGGGTTCCGCACAAGATAAAGTTATGGTCGAACACAATAGATCAACGGTCTCTCGATGCGACGAGGCTCCAGGGGTAATAGCCACTCTTTTCAAAAACAGGGACACATGGAAAGCGGGAAGAAGGTGGCGGAGAGAGATAGAGACAAAAAGTCTCGGGTTGTTTATGCGTTCCCAGTGAACTTGAAGAGACAGTCCCAATGGGCCGGAATCTCGCGGTAGCAGGTGTTGGTGCGGAACTTGTGGCACTGAATCGACCAGTCATAGGTCTTCCGTCTTCGGAGAGAGCGAGGTATTCGTTCGCAAGCCTGGAATACCTTGGGGAACTGTTCTCCGTAGTAGTCAGTGAGTTCCAACATGGAACGGTCATAAACCTCCTTGACGTAGAAGGGGAAAGTGCGTTCCCAGAGGGCAAGCTCATCCAGCCTCATGTGGCCATCGACGGCACGGTCGACGCCGAATGCAGCCTCGGAATCCAGACACAAGAATCATCAAGGCTCTTGAAGTCAGGAACTGGTAGGTCTTCTCGATATCAGCACTTGACCGCAGGTCATCGAAAACAGGATTTTTCCGAAGGTGAGTCCCAACCGGTTAAGTACCTTGTGCATCTCAACACAGATGGCACCGGAGAGTCGGTACTCAGCCATGGTCTCGAAAAATGAACAGGGACGATGAGACCGCGATTCAGATGGTTTGTGCTCGGGAACCAACTTGCAAGCAGCTTGGGAAAGATCCGTTCGTAAAATGCCTGTCGAGTGAGTTTCAACACTTCCTTTGTCTCCGATTGCCAGACGAGGTAGATCCTGGAGGAGAGGTTTAAGGAACCACAAGAGGTAAAACAGAAAACAGACCGATTGAGGGGCGGGGGCGGTGTTCGACGACGACAGAGGCTGATGAGGACTGTTGTGGGAGGGACGACGTGGAACTCGTGGCGGTGCGGGCGTTCTGGGAGGCACGGAAGTCGATCCGGAGCCACTGCTGGAGGCTTTGCAGTCGTGCTCGTGGCGGTGACCGGGCTGCACGTGGGGTTCTGGGAGGCACGGAAGCCCGACCCGGAGCCACTGCTGGAGGCGTGGCAGTCGTGCTCGTGGCGGTGACCGGGCTGCACGTGGGTTCTGGGAGGCACGGACGACCGGAGCCACTGCTGGAGGCGTGGCAGTAGTGCTCGTGGCGGTGCCCGGGGCTGCACGTGAGGCGGAGGACGCGACAGGGGCTGCACGGGTTCTGGAAGGCACGGATGCCGGAGGCGGAGGCGTCTTGAGAGCAACGATTGAACCAGCAGCCGGCGGCGGCGGTGAACGCTGGGTTGCCAGGATCGATGTCGGGGAACGGGAGCGGACCTCTTGATAGCCGGGGGCCTGTGCTGGCGTCTTGGGCGGGATGGAGTCGGGCAGTTTCTTGGGAGGCGAACCCGCCCTCGGTTTCGGAGGAGGGGCGACGACGACGGAGGGCGGTCCGGCGTTGGGGGCTGCTTTGAGGCGTCGGAGGAGGGGCTGCGGTCTGCTCGTTCGGGGTCAGCTCAGGTTCGGCGGGCTGCTCGGGTTCGGCGAGCTGCTCGGGTTCACCAGGACGGACTGCTCGGCGGCTTCCGGTTCTGTGCCGGTTTGCTGTAGTTCGGACTGCGCCGGTTCGGGTTCTGAGGGTTCTGCGGGTTCGGTGGTGGTGGCCTGCACAGGGTCGGAGGTAGTCACCCGGGTTCAGTTGTGGTGGTCTCCAGGTTCGATGGTGGTCTGCTCAGGCACGGGCTCGGTGGTCTGCTCTGGCACGGTGGTCTGCTCAGGCTCAGGGGCCTCGGGCTCGGCGGTGGGCGGCTCGGTAGCACGCCTCGCCCGCGCATGTTCGCTGCTGGAAGAATGCTCGGCTGATGGAATGAAGACGACTGGGTGATGTTGATCGGCATCTTGGCTGGCATGTTGGATCTCCTCTTGTTCCTGTTCGGTCGCCTCGTGTTCCTGGCTGGCGCGTTGGGTCTCTTGCTCAGCTTCATCTTCGGTGACAGTGTCCAGGCGAAGAGGCGAGCCGGCGCTGCATCGGCGGCGGATGACTTGGTTCAGCGCGCGCACGTTTCCTCGAATGGCCTCGCGGTTCCTCCTCCGAGGAGTCATCCCGCGAGTGACGAGGAGTCGGTAACGGCGGCCGCTGCGCGTCTCACGAAGTTCCTGAGTGCTTCGGCATTTTTGGGACTGGTGGCTATTACCCAAGGTTAGAGCCACTAAACCATCAAATGTTTGTCGGTATAAAATCCATACCGGCGGTATGGATTTTCAATAGAATCGAATTTTTCGAGGTGGTGTTCCGACATCATCCCAAGTGTTTTCGATGAAACATCGATTTGCATCATCAGAACCGGTATCGCGATGTTTGTCGGTACTAAACCATACCGGCGGTATGGATTTTCAATAGAAATCGAATTTTCGAGGTGTTCCGACATCATCCCAAGTTTTTTCGATGAAACTCATCGATTTGCATCATCAGAACCGGTATCGCGATGTTTGTCGGTACTAAAATCCATACCGGCGGTATGGATTTTCAATAGAAATCGAATTTTCGAGGTGGTGTTCTGACATCATCCCAAGTGTTTTTCGATGAAACTCATCGATTTGTAATCATCAGAACCGGTATCGCGATGTTTGTCGGTACTAAAATCCATACCGGCGGTATGGATTTTCAATAGAAATCGAATTTTCGAGGTGGTGTTCTGACATCATCCCAAGTGTTTTTCGATGAAACTCATCGATTTGCATCATCAGAACCGGTATCGCGATGTTTGTCGGTAATACTAAAATCCATACCGGCGGTATGGATTTTCAATAGAAATCGAATTTTTCGAGGTGGTGTTCCACATCCCAGGTGTTTTTCGATGAAACTCATCGATTTGCATCATCAGAACCGGTATCGCGATGTTTGTCGGTACTAAAATCCATACCGGCGGTATGGATTTTCAATAGAAATCGAATTTTCGAGGTGGTGTTCTGACATCATCCCAGGTGTTTTTCGATGAAACTCATCGATTTACATCATCAGAACCGGTATCGCGATGTTTGTCGGTACTAAAATCCATACCGGCGGTATGGATTTTCATAGAAATCGAATTTTTCGAGGTGGTGTTCTGACATCATCCCAAGTGTTTTTCCGATGAAACTCATCGATTTGCATCATCAGAACCGGTATCGCGATGTTTGTCGGTACTAAAACCATACCGGCGGTATGGATTTTCAATGAAATCGAATTTTCGAGGTGGTGTTCCATCATCCCGCGTTTTTCGATGAAACTCATCGATTTGCATCATCAGAACCGGTATCGCGATGTTTGTCGGTACTAAAATCCATACCGGCGGTATGGATTTTCAATAGAAATCGAATTTTCGAGGTGGTGTTCTGACATCATCCCAAGTGTTTTTCGATGAAACTCATCGATTTGCATCATCAGAACCGGTATCGCGATGTTTGTCGGGTACTAAAACCATACCGGCGGTATGGATTTTCATAGAAATCGAATTTTTCGAGGTGGTTCCACATCATCCCAAGTGTTTTTCGATGAAACTCATCGATTTACATCATCAGAACCGGTATCGCGATGTTTGTTGGTACTAAAATCCATACCGGCGGTATGGATTTCAAGAAATCGAATTTTCGAGGTGGTGTTCTGACATCATCCCGCGTTTTTCCGATGAAACTCATCGATTTGCATCATCAGAACCGGTATCGCGATGTTTGTCGGTAATTAAATCCATACCGGCGGTATGGATTTTCAATAGAAATCGAATTTTCGAGGTGGTAACCCGACATCATCCCAGGTTTTGATGAACTCATCGATTTGCATCATCAGAACCGGTAT
>JAPMOS010000435.1:0-16600 GCA_027972325.1 Paratrimastix pyriformis | reverse complement strand
CCTAACCCCAACCCTAACCCTAACCCTAACCCTAACCCTAACCCTAACCCCAACCCTAACCCTAACCCTAACCCTAACCCTAACCCTAACCCTAACCCTAACCCTAACCCAACCCTAACCCTAACCCTAACCCTAACCCTAACCCTAACCCTAACCCTAACCCTAACCCTAACCTAACCCCAAACCCCTAACCCTAACCCTAACCTAACCTAACCCTAACCCTAACTACCCTAACAAACTCCCAACCTAACAAACTCCTAACCCTAACAAACTCCCAACCCTAACAAACTCCCAACCCTAACAAACTCCCAACCCAACAAACTCCCAACCCTAACAAACTCCCAACCCTAACAAACTCCCAACCCTAACAAACCCCAACCCTAACAAACTCCCAACCCTAACAAACTCCCAACCTAGCAAACTCCAACCCTAACAAACTCCCAACCCTAACAAACTCCCAACCTAACAAACTCCCAACCCTAACAAACTCCCAACCTAACAAACTCCCAACCCTAACAAACTCCCAACCCTAACAAACTCCCAACCTAACAAACTCCCAACCCTAACAAACTCCCAACCCTAACAAACTCCCAACCCTAACAAACTCCCAACCCTAACAAACTCCCAACCCTAACAAACTCCCAACCCTAACAAACTCCCAACCTAACAAACTCCCAACCCTAACAAACTCCCAACCTAACAAACTCCCAACCCTAACAAACTCCCAACCCTAACAAACTCCCAACCCTAACAAACTCCCAACCCTAACAAACTCCCAACCCTAACAAACTCCCAACCTAACAAACTCCCAACCCTAACAAACTCCCAACCCTAACAAACTCCCAACCCTAACAAACTCCCAACCCTAACAAACTCCCAACCCTAACAAACTCCAACCCTAACAACCCCAACCCTAACAAACTCCCAACCTAACAAACTCAACCCTAACAAACTCCCAACCCTAACAAACTCCCAACCCTAACAAACTCCCAACCCTAACAAACTCCCAACCCTAACAAACTCCCAACCCGCTCAACTCCCAACCGCTCAACTCCCAACCCGCTCAACTCCCAACCCGCTCAACTCCCAACCCGCTCAACTCCCAACCCGCTCAACTCCCAACCCGCTCAACTCCCAACCCGCTCAACTCCCAACCCGCTCAACTCCCAACCCGCTCAACTCCCAACCCGCTCAACTCCCAACCCGCTCAACTCCCAACCCGCTCAACTCCCAACCCGCTCAACTCCCAACCCGCTCAACTCCCAACCCGCTCAACTCCCAACCCGCTCAACTCCCAACCCGCTCACCTCCCAACCCGCTCAACTCCCCAACCCGCTCAACTCCCAACCCGCTCAACTCCCAACCCGCTCAACTCCCAACCGCTCAACTCCCAACCCCCGTCCCCTTACACGGGTTCGAACCCGTGTGCTCACACTCGCAAAAGACCTCCGCTGTACTACCATGGCTCTTGCCCTTTCTTCCGACACCCGGCACCATCGTCACCCGCACACGTCCGTCCTTCTTCCCTTAGTCTCGCGATGCCGGCAAAATCCAACCTGTATCGGACTCGGAGGGGTGAGGAGCGGGCCATCGACCGTGCTTGATTTCGTCTTCCTCATCGGCGAGATCGAGCTGTCAAAATTGACGCGAGTTCAGCACGTTTAGCCTTCTCGCGGCCAGGGCCGGACGCGACCAAACCATCCGATCCGCGGACTTGGCGATGGGAGCATCGAAGGTCGGCATCGACTCATCGGACGGCTCGGTGGCCTCGTCGATTGTGGGCGGGGCAGCAGACGAAGGCCGTGCGAGATACGGGGCCGAGCGGCCTTCTGACGTCCCTGGTGCCGGAGGGGTGGTTCCGGAAACAGGGGGGGTTGCAGCACGCGGCTTTCTTGGCAACTTCGCCGAGCTTATGACGGGCTGAGATGCCGCAGGGGGCGGGAGCAGGGTGCTTGCGAGGCAACCGAGTTGGCGCCATCGCGGCACTCATCCCGACATCCGACGCTGAAACGAGTGTGACGTGTGCCGCGTCCGTGAGGTGTGTGAGCGTGGTGCAGCGGTCGTGCCTGCGCGTGTGCGTACACGACGCGTTGAGTGGTGGAGATCCAGGACCAAACGGATGGCAAGTGGCCGAACGGACCTTCAGCAGTCTGCATCAGGGGAAGACCACTTGTATATTGGGGAGCCCCAAGTGGCGCGCTCAGGCGTTGTTGTTGATGCATCATCATCTGTTGCTGCCGAAGGGCATTCTGTTGATTCATGTAGGCCTTAATGCGAGCGGCGAAACGTTCATTTCGATTCATGACCTCGTCGTACTTGGTCAAGGCGAACTGTGCCTGATCAATCAACGATGCAACGACCTGCCCCAGCACCTCGGCTAGAAGCAAAGGGTGGGGGGGAGGAGGAGGGGGTCACCGATCCAAGATGAGGCACGGGCTGTTGATGGCGAAGGCTGCGGGCAGACCTTGTTGTGCGGGATCGACTGGACTGAGGGCTGTCGCTGACGGGGATCGGAGTCGGAGCTGCAGCCTGGTTGCCATCTGGCGCATCGTCGAATGTTCGGTCATGGTCATCTCGTGCAGCTGCTGGGCAACCTCGGCCCACTTCAAGAACCCGGGCAGCGACCGGGGCGGGTTATTCCTCCAGAAGGGCGAAAGCAGGTCCAAGAGCTCCCGTACTGCTTCCCACTTCGGCCATCGCCTCGGGCGGCAAGGTCGCAATTGCTATTGGCCAGAAGAGCACGCATTTCAGACGATTCTTCAGAGGCGAAGGAACCACAGACGAGGAGGAGGCGGCTCCCGTCGGAGGAAACTATTGATCGAAGCGACCAAGTCGGGCCCGGTGGCACAGCAGGGTGGTGAGAGGCCGCTACAGCACGCAAAGTCAATCCCCAAAGAATGCGGCCAAAATCCATGAGAACGTGACGCTGACCACAGGAAGGTCAGACCTCCAGCAGAGGGTAGGAGACTGCTCCCGTGGCATTCACCGCAAAAGCGCTCCGAGCTCCTGTCGGAACGAGGATGCTAGGTCCTTGGCGGCACGTGCTTCGGGAAGCGGTCGAGGTAAGGGGAGTGAGGGAGGAGGGGAGAGGGTCGGAAGATGATGACTGGGAGAGGAGCTGAGGCGATGTGACGGGCGGGAAGGAGGAAGACGAGATTTGGGATGGGTCGGCGGGAGCACGTGGCCGGACCATTTCCTCGAGGTCTTCATCGACCAAAATGGCCGATGTCCCCTGGGCAGGAAGCGCATTGTCATCCGAGCAGTGAATCGATGGGTGTTTGAACACTGGTGCCTGAACCCCCACGGTCCCGTTTCCGGCACCGTTTTCGCTTTGTGGCAGAGGAGGTTGAAAATACTGCGAAAGGTCCTGTCGATGGTAAAAAGGAAAATAGTGAGCCAGGCGCAATCGAACCACAATTCTCACCGGCCAATCATCTTCTGACTGACCTCGATCTGGAGTGGGATCGGTTGCTGGGATGGCTGGGCCTGAAGGTCTTCGGGTGGGGCGAGGAATTCGGCCTTGCCAGGGGAACTGTCACTCTGAGGGGAACTGGTAGCGAGGGCTCCGAATTGAGACTCGAGAAGGAGTTTCCATGCCTACAAAACGCGAGAATGGAAGGTGGGTGGGGGGATGAGGGGGGGGGGGGGGGGGGGGAGGAGGAGATGGTGGGGAGGTAAACACCGGCGATTACCCATGGCACATTGGAAAAGACCGATTATATTGGGCAACGAGGCGTTTGATGGCGTTCTGTTCTTTTCGGGAGAGGTTCGTCACGAGTCGAGGGGCTTCCACCGATCCCAGCGATCCTTCGAGGACCAGCTTCTGTCATGGGGTGTCGGAGAGTGGGAGAAGGGACGACAAACAGACTTCATCGAGCATATGGGTCGCGTTCGCGATGAGATCTGCAGTGATGGGCAGCTGCGAGTGTACAGGTGATGCCTGAGGAGCTGGTCGGGTTCATCGTTGAGGTCACGGTGAAATAATCTCCAGACCGGCGCGTTGCTTGTACTTATCGATAAAGTCCATATCCTGGCTGGACAGTGCCTGCGAGTCAACATCATCTCCACGATCCAGGTGTGAGCGCTGACAGTAGCGGGCCCAAAATGCCTCCTTGGTCATCTGTAGGGATAACGATTTGGAAACCAAGCGCAACAAACGAGGAAACAGCAAACATGGTGCGGGACGTTGTCCTCGTAAGCCAGTTTGACGGCAGGATATTCCAGAAGATACGTTTTATCAGGGCGTCGGAGAGATAACACCCATTGCAACCCCTCGAAGGGAACAGCCCATTTGGAAGCCCGGTCGCAAAACGTTTGGCGTCCATGAGGGCCGCGAGAAAACCCTGCGGGCGCCGCAACCACCAGGGCACTTGAATTCCGGAGCAGCTCTTCCTTTCCTTCTTCGCACTTCCTCGTTCCTTCCTGCCTCACAAACTCGAACCTATCGCAAAATGCAATTTGCTGATTACGTTCGCGACTTTAACACACTCGCAAACTATATCTCGGAAAAGGCCGACGCCATCGCCTCGAAGTTCGGCGGTCTGTTTGGGCGCCCCGCCGGCGGGGAAATTCTTCACCTCAATCCCATCACAGAGGAGCGTCTGGCATTGATCACCTCCTCCAAGAAGATGCTCGATGATGCGGGCGAGCTCATTCAGGCCATGGACCTTGCTGTTCGCGAGCTCCCTTCAGCCGATCGCCCCAATGGACAGCGGACCCTGGAAGAATCTCGATCCAAGCTCACACAACTCAAGAAGCGCACCAAGTCCGTGGACAGCCCCGCCCCTCTGCTCACACGGTCACGGGTTGGTATTGCAGCGCTGCCGCGGCGAACCTGCCTGACGAGGCCAAGATGCGGCAGGACCTTTCGGTCGCATGGAGGCCCTGCTGATGTTGAGGTCTGCTCCAGACGGGCTCCCTCAATGTTGAGAGGGGCGGGTCCGATTTCGGCGTTCTGTGACTCAATTCGACCCGATTTTGGACCGCAGCTTGAGTGATCGACCACCGCGACCAACTGATGGGCAATACGCGGAAGTTGGACCAAGGGACAGACATCCTGAAAGATGTCCTCCAGACCGGCCTCGAGACTGAGGATGTCGGCGCCTCGACGATGGGCGAGCTCGGTCGGCACCGCGAGACCATCCTTCGGGCCCGCGATCGGGTCTGTCCTGCTCT
Source organism: Paratrimastix pyriformis (assembly GCA_027972325.1). Classification (NCBI taxonomy): domain Eukaryota; phylum Preaxostyla; family Paratrimastigidae; genus Paratrimastix; species Paratrimastix pyriformis. Next base: position 11,425 of record JAPMOS010000435.1, on the reverse strand, counting down.
TCTCTGGGCCCCTTCTCTCATCTCATCCCCGGCTCCCTTCTGCGGCACGCAGTCATCCCATGTGCAGGTAATCTCAACAAGAGCCAGGGCCTCTTGCGGGGCATGTTGCGACGGATGATGACCAACAAGATCATCACGGTGCTGATCATTATCGGCCTGCTGGCCCTCATCGGGTTCGTTGTTTATATGCTGGTCAAGCCGTCCGGGGGCAGCCCCACCCACCCCAGCCCCCCCCCGTCCGCAGCCGCCATCCTCAACAGCCTCGGCATCGACACGACACAGTTCTTCAAGCCCCTCTCGGCCTACATTGCAAAGCGCGCTTGAAATCCCGGGAAGCACCGTTCTTTTTGTGTCTAGCTTTCTTCTTCTCACTCGCTCACTCGCTCGCTCGCTCGCTCTTCCGGCACCACCCCTCACCCTCCCTGCCCTTCGGCCTGGCCCAGGGATCGCGCGTAATAATTGGATCGGAAACCATAAATGCATTTTGTGTTGATGGCTCTCTCCTTTTGCGTTCGGATGGCGGGTAGGTGGGGGCGCAAACCCGTCTTGCGTCTTTCGGACGAGCGCCGACACACACCAAACGCCAAGAGAAAATGGATGGGAACCGAACCACAGCCGAACCAGGAGATGGGGTCGGGGGCGATTCGGGACGCACCCATCTGCGGTGGGAGTCGTCGGGGGTGGTCAGCCGAACCAACGAACCGAGCCGAGAGATCGAGGAGCGAACTCTGGCCCCATCCCACCAACCATCGCCCGCATGATGACGATGGCCGAGCGACTCATCTGCGAGCGGAATGCAGGTGCGACGGGGGCAACCCGGACTGGCTGGACATGAGGCTGGTCCCCAGGAGGGAGCGGCCCGATCCGCTGCCCAGCGGCTGGGTCTGGTAGAGGGGCCCCAGGCTCTCGGGGGCCGGAACCGAGGCACCCAGCCCGATGGGGATCGAGGCGAGGGTCGCCGTCGGGGGCATCCCGGGGCGGCCCAGCAGGTCGCGCTGCGAGGCCGACGAGCGAAGCCCCGAGGGCCGCCCGACGGCGGGCGGGAGGGTGTTCGCGCCGGCCCCGCTCCCGCCCAAGGCCCCGGGGGTGCTCCCGAAGAGGGCCCCCGATCCGGCGAGGGAGACCGACCGCTGGTGGTGGGCCCCCGAGCTACCGCCGGACCCGCCCCCGTTGGCAGGGGAAGGCGGCAGCCCCGGTGGGACGATGCTCACCGGGGGCGGAGAGGCCGGCGGGGTGACGGCGGGCGAGGCGAAGGGCGGCGCCACGCTGGGTGGGGGCGGGTGCTGGAGGATCTCCCCGACGGGGGCATAGCAGGACTCGCAGAGCCGCACAGGCTCGTCGGGCGGGCTCGCTGAGGGGACCCCGCTGATCTTCAGGCGCGGGAAGGTGTGCGAGGAGCATTTGGGGCACACCAAGTGCAGGCAATGGTCGCATCGTACCTGCAGAAGAGCCGGGCGTGATGTCGATGTCACGGTGAGCTAGGGGAGGGAAGGGAAGGGGAGGGGAGGGGAGGGAGGGGAGGGGAGGGAGGGGAGGGGAGGGAGGGGAGGGGAGGGAGGGGCCACTGTCGGACCTTGCGGAGGCCCTTGGCGAAGGGCTTCTTGCAGAGGTGGCAGTTGGTGGCGTCGGGCTCGCCCATGGGGGACTCGCGGCCCAGGGCGAACTCGGGCTGGGTCGAGAGGAGCACGCCCAGCATGCCCGGGTTGCGGATGGCCGTCTCCAGGGCCGTGTAGCCCTCGCTGTCGGGCCGGTCCATGTCGGCCTGCGGTGCGGTGCGGTGCGGTGGTGCGAGGGCCCGTGCGCAACGGGGCGCCGCGGGTTGAGGAAAGCCGACCGGGGCACATTTGGGCGGGTGAGGAGCGGGCTGGCGAAACAGGGACGGGGCACCTTTGGGCGGGGAGAGGAGCGGGACGGAGAAGCAGAGCCGAGCAGCCCGGTGCGGACCCCGTACAGCATCAAGAAGGCCGCGAGCTCGGGCTGCTGGGTGGCGACCGCCAAGTGGAGCCCCGTCCGCATCTTCAGGGCGTCGGGGCGTTGACGTCGCACCCGTGGCCAGCAGCACCTGCGCGTCGCAGGGCCCGTGCGAGAGAGCGAAAAAGGGTCAGCCGGTTCAGTGGGCCCCGGCATCGGGGCGGGCGGACCTGAGGATCTTGACGTCCCTCTTGGTGACCGCCAGGTGGATCGGCCGGAGCCCGACACTGCGGGGCTGTTGGGGTTGCAGCCCGCGTTGAGCAGCATCTGGGCCGTCTGGGCGGGCAGCGGTGCCGGCGAGACTGACGTGATGGCCAGGTGGAGGGCGTGTACCCGTCAACTGGGGAGCCCCACCCGGAAAACCACCATGGAAAACAAGACAAAACCCCGTCAACAGCCGCCGAGAATGACCCCCCCACCTCTCTCCCCTATTCCCCTATGGCCTGTGGGAGGGAGGTTGGGCAAGGATGGAGCGGGGGGCCATGGCGTGGGTGACAAACAGTTCTGCAGGTCGAGGTAGGGGTCTTTGGAGAGGAAGTCGGGCCGGCTGGGGCCGTGGCTGGTCGCCTCAGTGGGCTCGGGGCCGGCAAGGGTCCGCACCCGATGACCGCGCCGGAGGGGCGCCCCGAGGCGGCGCTGACCTCCGAGCAGACACTTCGGGGCGGGCTGGGCGTGCGGGCGGGGCTTGAGGTGGCCCCGTCGGCGTCGGGGTCGAGGGGGCGGTGCTCAGCCAGGTAGGTGACGGCCTCCAGGTTGGCCGCGTGGGCCGCCAGGTGCAGCGCCGAGTTGCCCTCCTGGGAGGGTCGGGGGGGGGGGGGGGGGGGGGGGAGCCCGATGAGATTCCACCCGCCATGCGATGGCAGAGATGCCCAGAAAGGAAGCGCCAGCCCCAGCCCCCCATCCACCAGGCGCGGGGGAGCCAAGCAGGGGGCCAGGCGGCGGACGTGATCGCGGATGGCCGTGTCGGCGCGGCCCTCCTCGACGAGCAGCTTGACGATGTTCATGTTGGCCGCCACGGGGTCCTCCGTCACCCGCACCTTGGCCGGCTCGCCGTCGGCATCCTCGGGCGGGCCCAGGCTCCCGGCCCCGTCATACGAGCGCGCCGCGCGGAGCTGGGGGGCGTGCAGGGGCGAGAGGGCCGAGTAGATGGAGCCCGGACTGCCGCTGCGCACCGTCGACCGGTCGTCCTCACCGTCCTCCTCGCCGGGTGGGGTCCGGCTCGAGCGCAGGGACCCGGGCCCGCTGGCGCTGACCCCGAGGCTGCCTTCGGGGACCCCACGAGGCGGCTCGTCGGGGGCAGCCAGGAGTCCCTCGTCCCCGCCGGCCGAAAGACGGGAGAGGGCGGAGGTGGAATCGCTCCGCGGCACCATCCCACCCGCGCTGCTGCTGGTACTCTGCAGCGCAGCGGCCGCAGCGGCCGCAGCAGCCTGGATGCGCGCCTGGGCCTGGGATTCCCGCATGCGACGGGCCACCTCGGCCAGCAGGCCCGACCCCATCTTGAGGACGGCCAGGTGGAGGGGCGTTTGACCCTGCGCCAGACCATGCCAGCCAAGGGGGCACCCCGGATTGAGGGAGTGCGTCCACCGAGCCGAGAGCAACCCCACAGCAGCGACAGCGATCCAAACCCCCCGAGGGACCCCAGCAGCCCATCGAAGGCCCATCGAGGTACAGACCAGGCCCACGCGCCGGTTGGGGTTGGCGCGGAGCCGCAGCATGGCCCGGATGAGGGGCACGTTCCGGTTCAGGACAAACTCGTGCAAAGGGTGTGGCCTCGGCTGGGGGGGGGGGGGGGGGGATCGCAGCGAGGGGAGGCAGAATGAAAGGCACGCGGGGAGGAAGGGCGTCCGAGCAAGGGGGGTCGAGAGGAGAGGAAGGGCGGGCGGACCGGTTGCACGAGTCGACGGGATAGCTGTGCTCCAGGAGCCACCTCTCGAGGGACTCGTTCGAGCTGATCAGCGCGTACGCGAGCAGGTCCATCTCTGGGCGGCCAGCAAGGCGAGTCGAAAAGGGGCGCCGTCACAGCGAGCGGTCAGAGCGTGTGAAGGGTCCGAGTGGCATCGACAGTCAAGACGAGTGGGGTGGAGGACGAGTGGGTGGAGGACGAGTGAGGTAGAGTGGTGAGGACGAGCGAGGGGCGAGGACGGGGCGAGGACGAGTGGGGGCAGCCGGACGGACCGAAGATGTCCCGAGCGGCCAGGGAGGCGCGTAATGAGCAGCTCCGCGGCCGCGAACCGGCCAGCCAGCAGCGAACGGACGAGCGGCGTGCGACCCATCCTGCGAAGCGGCGTGCAGACGTCCCATCGTTAGCCGGGGATGCGGCATGTCCATCGGCAGTCGTGGGGGGCGCGGCATCGGGGCGACCACAGACCAGTTGCGCGTCTCGAAGCTGCAAATGCCGTTGCGGATGAGCGGCGACACGGCCCGCTGCTCGGATTCTTCCAGCGCCGTATGAAGGAGCCTGCCCGCCCCCCCGGGCCATTCGAGTGGGGTCAGCGGGGAGGAGGGGTTCAATGGGGTGACCAACCGAACCGGGTGCGCGGGTGGGGTGCGGGTGGGGTGCGGGTGCGCGGGTGGGGTGCGCGGGTGGGGTGCGCGGGTGGGGTGCGCGGGTGGGGTGGGGTGAGCGGACGAGCCACGAGGCAAGGGGGGACAGACGAGTTGCCGGTGCACTCCCAGACGCCCGAGGCGCTCTCGCCCTCGAAGATGGTCCACACGGTCGGCCCGGCGACGGCCAGGTGGACCAGAACGCAGCCCACGGGCAGCCGCGGGGCGAAGATCTGCACGTCCATGGCACAGCCCTCCACCAGAGGCTCGCCCGAGGGGGTCAGGAAGGGGAAGGCCGCGATGCTGCCCGTCCCCTCGGGCCCCCCGCCGCTCGGGCTGCCGGCCGCCTGGGCACGGCGCGGGTCCGCCGGGGCGCCCTGATGGCCCGCCTGCGGCTGCTGGGCGGCGCTCTGCGGGCGAGCAGGGACGGGGGCCGCGCCCAGGCCGAGCCCAAGGAGGGCGGCCCCCGAGGAGGTGGGCTGTGGGGCCAGCAGGCGCTCCGCATAGCGGTAGTCCGAGACGTCCTGCGGGGGCTCGGGGCCGGCCCGGCCAGCCTCGGCGGCCACGGTAAAGCCCGGCGAGTAGGAGGTGGCCAGGCTCGAGGCGAGACTCGGCTGGGCGGCCGGCCGGGTGGGCTTGGCCCCGACCTGCACCAGGCGGTACTTGCTCCGCTTCCGGGGGCCGCGCCCACCGGCCGTGGCGGGCCCCCCGGCAGCGGGCATCCGCGGCATCGAACGACCCCGCGAGGCAAGGGGCGCCTCGTCCTCGGGGCCCTCGGGGTCATCGACCGCCGATGAGGAAGCCCCGCCACCCGCTGCCCCCAGGAGGGGCGTGCTCGGCCGGCCAGCCGAGGGCGGCCCATCGGCCAGGAGCGCCATCGGCGGGGCGGGGCTGGGTTGGGGCGAGGGGTGCGGGTCGGGCTGCTGGTAGGTGGCGCACGGGGGCAAGGGGGACGAGACGGCCATCATGGCGCAGGGCGTCACCAGCAGCGAGGGCCCGACCGAGGCGGCGAGCTGGGCGGGCAGCTCGTCACTGGTGAAGAGGGTCCCGCTCAGCCGCACGGTGGCCCGTTCGTCGGCGACGGCGCCGAGTTGCTGGCTGGCCTCGCCGCTCCCTGCCGCCGAGGGGCCCGAGATGCCTTCGGGCTGCTGGCCCTGTGCGGGGCTGGGCGGCGGCTGTTGCTGCGGAGGGTGACGAAGCGCGGGCTGCTTGGAGACGGTGTCGGCTCCCTCATCCACCGATGGGGGCTGCGGGTCGCGGTGGGGGCGGCACAGCAAAAGCCACTTCCCGGAGCAGAGTCCCGCTCTGCGGACAGACGCAGGGAGAACCGTGTCAGCCCGGGCCATGCGATGCATTGGGCCACACAGCCCGACAGACCAGCAGGTCGAAGACGAGGGCCGAGCTGGAGTGGCCTTGAGGGCCTCGCACAGGGAGATGGTCGCCCTCGGAGCCCCGCGTGGGGCCCGCTCGACGACGGAGGAGGCCGCCCCTCGGAGGGCCCCGAGGACGCGGCGGGGGGAGCGGCCTCTGCGGGAGAGACGACCGCCCGCCGGCTGAAGTGTACCCAGGGGGTCACGATCGCCCACAGCTGGGGCCGGGCCGCCCCCAAGGGCAGCAGGGGCGCCACCGGGGCGGCCTTCCCCTCGAGGGGCGGCACGTCGTCCACCGGGCTGCGGGGGCACACGGCATGCAGGGCGGTGACGGCCATCGTCCCCGCTGGCACAACCTGCCGACCGGCCGGCAGCGCCGCCGAGGGCCCTGCTCCACCCGGCCCGGCGAGTCCTCGCGCCCGCGATCGCGATGGGGCCGGCAGCCCGTACATGAACGAGGAAACCACCCGGCACGACTGGGCGGCGGACGAGGATGGTGATGACATTGGTGGTGATGAGGATGGTGAGAATGGAAGCTCGTCGAACGGCGATGGCCGCCTGGGGGTGCCAGCAGACCAGCAGGTCCCAGAGGGCGATGCAGCCGTGGTGTAGGCCACCCAGAGCATGGGCGGGACGAGCTTCTTGTAGGGCGGCAGCTCGAGGGCCTCCTGGGGGCATGCAGCCAGGGCAGTGACCCCGATGGCAGACGGCCCCGCAAGCGCAGGGGGAAGACGCAGAGTTTGCCAATAGTTCTGCGGGGTTCCGGAGGGTGAGGGGTGAGGGCGTGAGCGAGTGAGGGTCGGTGAGTGTGGGATGAATCGCCCAGCCAGGCCGCTGACGGGCCGCCTTTCACTCGTGGCACCTCCCCAGGGCGAGGACGCGGACCAGCCCGTCGAAGATGAGGACCGAGCCATCGCCGTAGCCGGCGGCCAGGAGGGTCATCATGAGGGCCTCCGCAGCGGGCTCTTCGTCGGCCTGCTGTGGGTCCTCCTGTCCCGGCCCGGCGCCCCCACCTGCGCCCATGTCGGTGCCGTCCGTCACCCAGGGCACAAGGGCGCAAGCGACGACGGGACCGCGGGCTTCGGGTGCTGCCGCCGCATCGCCATCGGCTCCGTCCGAGGGTGTGGGGCCGGGGAGGCTCCCAGTCGAAGCGGCCCGGGCCATGCCCCACTCGGAGGCCGCCCCTGCTGCCGGCGCACCCGTCTCGGGCCCATTCGCAGGGGCCGCGGAGACCGCAGGGGGCCGGTAGAGGACCCGCACCAGGCGCAGCGTCTGCGCGGGTCGCCCCAGAAAACGATCAGAGATCCGACCGAAGTCTCCTTCCTGACCCACGGATGCAGGGGGATGCAGGGGGATGCAGGGGGATGCAGGGGGATGCAGGGGGATGCAGGGGATGGCATGCAGGGGATGGTGGGGATGGGGGGATGGTGGGGATGGTGGGGATGCAGGGGGATGGTGGGGATGCAGGGGATGGCAGGCAAGGCAAGGCAAGGCAAGGCAAGGCAAGGCAAGGCAAGGCAAGGCAAGGCAAGGCAAGGCAAGGCAAGGCAAGGCAAGGCAAGGCAAGGCAAGGCAAGGCAAGGCAAGGCAAGGCAAGGCAAGGCAAGGCAAGGCAAGGCAAGGCAAGGCAAGGCAAGGCAAGGCAGGGCAGGGCAGGGCAGGGCAGGGCAGGGCAGGGCAAGCAGGCAGGATGAGCGGGCGGGTCCGCCCTGTCCCCTCGCTGCCCTGCCCTGTTGGGCCTTCACCCCCACCCCCCCGAGTAGATGCGCGGGGCCGTCCGGACCTGGGCATCGAAGAGGGCCAGCCGCCCATCCGAGCAGCCGGCCACCAGGAAGTCCCTGGGCGCTGCGGCAGGATCCGAATCGGTGGCCGGACCCTTCTCCTCGGCCCGGTAGGGCAACAGGGCCGTCACGAAGGGGAACATGGAGCCCGGCAGCAGCGCCACCGAGTCCTCGAACTGGTAGCGGCTCCGCAGCAGAACTCGCCGCCCCTTCGGGGAGGAACCCAGGCAGATCAAGCAAGGTTCGGGTGAGCTCACCATGCATCACCAGGCCACGCCACACGGTGCAAGGGCGGCAACAGCGGGGGGGGGGAGGGGAGGGAGGGGAGGGAGGGGAGGGAGGGGAGGGAGGAGGGGAGGGGAGGGGGAGGAGGGGGAGGGGAGGGGACCGCAGGGAGCCATCAGAGCAGACCTCGAGGTCCCAGGCGACCAGGTCGCCCCAGTGGGTGCAGGCCAGGAGACGCTTCCGCCCCCCGTCGGCGCAGGCGACCACGTGGCGGCTGGTGATCATGGCATACACCAAGCGGGGCACCTCGTCGGGGCAGAGGCACGCCAGGGCCGGCCGGTGGGCGCGGACGGTGGGGTGGAGCGCCGCGGCCAGGGAGAGGCACGAGGGGCATCCGCATCCGGTCGCCAGGAGCCCCAGGTTGCGGGCCATGTCGGCCCGGGAGCGGGGCGCCACGTGGGCAAGCAGGCCCGTCCATGGGGCAAGCAGGGGCCGGTGGGGATAGGCGAAAGGCGGGAAGGGCGAGTGCGGCACCGGCCGGTGGGACGGACACGTCCAAGGGATGGTCCCGGCGTGGGTGCCCGTGGAGGCTTCCCACAGGACCACGTCGCCACCCGCCTGCAGCCAGCATACCCAGGGGCCCACTGTCACCAGGGCGCGCACCCCGTCGGGGTCGACGCCAAGCGCCTCGGCGTCCTCGGTCAGCAGGCTGCCCAGCATGCGCTGCGCCCGTGACATGACGTTCCGCGTGCGCATGGGGGGCGTCCACACCACCGCCCGGTAGGGGCGCCCGCTGCCGATCATGACGCTGCCCCCGCCCGAGGCCCGCCCGACCCGCTGTTCGCGGTCGTGGTCCCGGTCCCGATCGCGGGCCGGAGCCTGCAGGGCGGGGTCGGTCAGCGCAGTGGCTCCCGATCCGCCCAGCCCCGGAGCCCCGTCCAGCGGATCGGCGCCAGGGTGGGCCCCCGGGACCGTTGCCGCAGCTCGAGGAGGGCGCCCGACCGGACCTGGGGATGAGGGCACCAGGAAGGGGCGCCAGCTGGCCGCAGCGGCCACCGTTTCGGGGTGTGCTGCCGGGCGCGGGCAAGCCGAGCAGCGGCCGCCTCGGCGCGGGTGGTGCGCTTGGCCAGGGGCGACAACGAAGTGTACCGATCCACGGCCACCGCCCAGATGGGTCGGCACCCCATCGGGCGCACCTCGCCCCGAAGCCAGCGGCCCACGGCGGCCTCGTGGTCGGCCTCCGCTCCTGGGTCCCGCAGGGCTCGTCGGGGCATAGTCCCGAGGGCCGCCGCCAACGAGAAGTGCCCCGACCCCAGCGCGGGCGGTTGCGCCCCGGGCAGGCTCGGGTCCGTCGCCCGCCCACCAGGCGCCCCATGAGCGGCCTTGGACCGGGTCACCGGTGAGAGCTCGCCGCCCTCGAGGAAGTCCGCGAAGGGCACCGAGGGGTGGCTGTCCTTCACGCCGCCGGCACCCCGCTCGCGGGCCCCTCGGCCGCCCAGGGTCTGCAGCAGGTGGCGCAGCGAGAGCGGGTGCCGGCTGAAGGCCATGTCCGAGGGGCGGCACAGCAGGTCGAAGAGCCCTGCACAGGCTCGGCCGCCAGGTGGAAGGGCAGCACCGGCCCGGCCGGGCCGCCCAGCAGGCGACCGCTGGAGGCCGCCCAGCAGCGGGGGCGGGCGCTGGTCTCGAGGATCAGGCGCACGATGTCTGCGTGCCCCGCCTGGGCGGCCAGGGGCTGAAGCCGCCTCTTGTTGGTCGGGAAGAGGTCCCGAGCCCGGGCAGTGCAACAGCAGCAGCCGCAGGATACTCCAGGTGCAGGGTCACCGCGAAGTGAAGAGCCGTGTTTCTGCAGTCCCGTGGGACGGCGGCAGGTGGTGGTGGGTGGTGGTGGTGGTGGTGGTGGTGGGTGGCGGCGGCGGCGACGACGAGGATGGGAGCGGAACAGCAGCCGGCGCGCACACACACACACACACGGGGGAGAGGGGGCACCAGACCCGTGCAAGGGGATCGGCGCCCGCCTGAGGAGCAACCGGCAGCAACCGGGCTGCCGGTACAAGACGGCCAGGTGGAGCGCCGTGCGGCCGGCCCGTTGAGCCGATCCAGGACGGATCCCTCGCCGTTCCGCTCAGCCTGCTCGTCAGGCCCCGAACCGGGCGCCATGTCGAGGCCTTTGGTGGGCGAGGCAGCCGCCCCGGTGCCCATGCCCAGCACAGCGGGCGGGGTGGCCGGCGATGGGGCGTCGTCGCCGGGGAGACCGTCCCGCCTACGGCCCCAGCGGCAGGCGAGGCCACCGGAAGGGGCGGCGAGGGCGAGGCGCTGGTGGGCGGGCGGCTGCGATTCGCTGCCGGGGCCGGGCCGGGCGGCGGCCGTGGGCTTGCTGGCCGCGGCCAGGCGGCGGAAGGAAGGCGGCAGGACCACCCGGCGGGCCTGGCAGGGGGGCCCCATGGAGGGCTGCATGGGCTTGCAGCGACCCGTGTGGGAGGGGGCTGCGGGACGAGGCTCATCGACAGGGCCGCCAGGGCGGTCACGGCCTGGGGCCACCAGGCCCGTGGGGCCGTCGGGACGATGGCGGCCGAGGAGCCCTGGGTGGCGGTGGTGGCGTTGCAGACCCGGGTGAGCATCTCCTTGAAGAGCGCCTCCGCTCCCGGAGGGCTGGCCCCGCGACGGCGGGCACCATGTGGATGGGCAGGCAGCCGTCGCTGTCGTAGAGGGTGGGCTGGCGTTGCGTTCGAGCAGGCCCGGGCCGCCTCGAGCTTGCCTGGGTGAAGGGCGGCTTGAAGCAGAGCATCAGGCCGTGTTCTGGGCCGTGTCGGGCAGGTCGATGTCGGCCGGGACCATCGCCTGGGCCAGGATACGCACGCTGGTCAGATCGTCCAGCAGCACCTGCCCGCCCCCAAGAAGCAGAAAGAGGAGGCGCGTCAGTGATCCGTCGGGGTCACGGAGGGGTGGCACGGATGGCGGCCAACCGACCGCGAGGTGGAGGGCCGTGGCCGAGCCGGTCCTGCGCTTTGAACGAGGCCCCGGGAGGCCAGGCAGCCAAGATGGGATGGTACCAGGACCGCCAGATGGGCCGGGTACCCGTGGCGCTTGCACTGGGTGTCCAGCCGATGGGTGCTGCTCTGGCGGAGAGAAGCTGCACATGTCCAGTCGGCCGCCGAAGGGGATGGGTGGAGGGTGGATGAGGGCCAGGGCGGATGGTGCGTGGCGTGGTGCGTGGGTGCGGGCGTGGGTGCGGGTGCGGGTGCGTGGGTGCGTGGGTGCGTGGGTGCGTGGGTGCGTGGTGCGTGGGGGTGCGTGCGAGGGCGCGGGTGCGGGTGCGTGGGTGCGGGTGCGTGGGTGCGTGGGTGCGTGGTCACTTTCCACACCCCGGCCCCGTCCCGTCCCGTCCCGTCCCGTTCTTCATTGTGCCCTCTGTGCGACGTGCGGTCTGCCCTGGTCGTGCCGCCCTACGCCTCCCTGGTGCGCTGTCCGTCCCGTCCTGTCCCGTCCAGTTCGCTGCCGTCCCGTCCGTCGTCGATACTCGCCATCGACATTTTA
>JAPMOS010000434.1:12500-16613 GCA_027972325.1 Paratrimastix pyriformis | reverse complement strand
TCATCATCATCATCATCATCATCATCATCATCATCATCATCATCATCATCATCATCATCATCATCATCATCATCATCTTCATCATCATCATTCCAATCATCATCCAATCATCATCCAATCATCATCCAATCATCATCCAGTCATCATCCAGTCATCATCCAGTCATCATCATCCAATCATCATCCAATCATCATCATCCAATCATCATCATCATCATCATCATCATCATCATCATCATCATCATCATCATCATCATCATCATCATCATCATCATCATCATCATCATCATCATCATCATCATCATCATCATCATCATCATCATCATCATCACCATCAATCATCAGAAATTAACCATCATCATCATCATCGTCATCATCCAATCATCATCCAATCATCATCATCATCATCATCCAATCATCATCATCATCATCATCATCATCATCATCATCATCATCACACAGTCATCATCGTCATCATCCACCGCCATTGTACCGCAGGTGATGGTGCCCCCGCCCAAGGAGGAGGGCGTCCCGCAGGCCCACCTGAAGCCCATGGAACTCGACGCCTTTGAGAAGCTCCAGGCGGCCCACACGGGGCGCGGCATCCAGTTCATCACCAAGAAGTCTGCCTGCCCGCCCGCGGGCCCGGCTGGTGTGGTGTTGAGGATGCCTGGATGTTGATGATGATCTGGATGATTTGAGGATTGGATGATGATGATAATGATGATGACTGGATGATGATGATGATGATGATGATGATGATGCTGCTGATGCTGATGATGCTGATGCTGATGCTGATGCTGATGCTGATGCTGATGATTGGCTGATGATGACTGGATGATGATGATGACTGGATGATGATGATGATTGGATGATGATGATTGGATGATGATTGGATGATGATTGATGATGATGATGATGATGATGATGATGATGATGATGATGATGATGATGATGATGATGATGATGATGATTGGATGATGATTGGATGATGTTGTGATGATCAGGCTGATCGACGACCATCCAGAAATCTCACCACCCACTTCCTCCTCCTCCGACCACAGTGTCAAGGACGCCTTCGAGGATCACATCATGAGCGCCCACGAGGAGTTCCGTCACAACCTGCTGCGCACCCACAAGGCGGCCTCGGCCCAAGCCACCGCCAAGGCCGCCATCCTGGCTGCCCAGGCGGCCGCCCAGCAGCACCTGAATGTACTCGGGGGCGTGCGTGAGACCCAGACCCACGTGCCCACGGCCGAGGAGATCCAGGCCAAGTGTGAGCTGCAAGAGCGGATGATGCACAGGCAGTTGCTGGATGAGGAGGAGCGGTATAATCGGCTGGTGATGCTGCTGAACCAGGTCTGGACTGCGGGCGGGTGTCGTGTCATCTCATGGGTGTGTCATGTCTTGTCATGGGTGTGTATCATCATGTCATGTCATGTATCATGGTGTATCACGTATCATGTATCATGGGTGTCGTGTCATGTGTCATGTCATGTATCATGGTCATGTATCATGGGTGTCATGTCACGTATCATGGGTGTCGTGTCATGTATCATGGGTGTGTCATGTCACGTCATGTATCATGTATCATCATGTCATGTCATGTCATGGGTGTGTCATCGTCGTGGAGAATGGGGCAAAGACTGAAGGAAGAACTGGGATGCCACTTGGAGTGGTCCGTTCAAGCACTGTCAATGAGACGCCTCCTCCCGTTCTGCTCCTCCCATCGCACTCATCCTCCACCCGTCCCCCCCCCTCTGCCCATCAATAGATGTTGAGGATGCCATCCGACTCAGTGTCCACGACACCCTGCTGGAGTACAAGCAAATTCTGCTCAACTACACCGAGCGCTTGCAGGGACCCCTGCTGGACCGGCTCAGACAGGTCTGTTGGCGAATGAGATCGGGATCAGCATCATCATCATCATCATCATCATCATCATCATCATCATCATCCAATCATCATCATCCAATCATCATCATCATCATCATCATCATCATCATCATCATCATCATCATCATCATCCAATCATCATCATCATCATCATCATCATCATCATCATCATCATCATCATCATCATCATCATCATCCAGTCATCATCATCATCATCATCATCATCATCATCATCATCATCATCATCATCATCATCATCATCATCATCATCATCATCATCATCATCATCATCATCATCATCATCATCATCATCATCATCATCATCATCATCATCATCATCATCATCATCATCATCATCATCATCATCATCATCATCATCATCATCATCATCATCATCATCATCCAATCATCCAATCATCATCATCATCATCATTCTAATATAAATACCAAAACAGGGACGACTTTTCGGGGGAAGGAACTGAGGGTGGCCTCCAAAATCCTAGGCTCTCCCCGGCACCGACCCGACCCTACGGCAGTTGGTATTTTTAGTCCCCGTCGGACTTTTGCCAACTTAGGGGCAACACGCCATTTGCCAGGGAGAGTGCAGTCATCACACACCCTATGTGTTCGGGACCGGCTTACCGCAGCACTGCGGGGACGTCCACAGGCCACAGTGGTATCCTGGAGAGCGCACCGTTGTTGGAGTGGGTCCGGCCAGCTGTCCGTGCGGCTCGGTCACCGTGGACCAGCACTCGAGAACCCGTCGCAAGGCCGGGATGGAGGGGCATTCATCAGGGGGGATCGCCAACCCTTGACCGGCGGGCCATTGTGCTTCGGGTCCCAAGCGGGTTCGCGGTGGTGGGCTAAGCTAGGCATCAAGGGCAGGGGGCCAGAGAGCGCTACCATGATTCGCACCGATTTCGCAACGATTTCGCAACATTTTCGCAACAGTGTTGTCCGGACAACGATCGCACCTGAAGGTGGGGCCGGACGTAGCCTACACAGGCGCATGAGAGCCTACCAGGTCTACTAAGCCTACTGTGTCTTGCGGCATTTCGGCTTTTCGGCCCTTCGGCCCCTCCGACCTATCTTCAAGTCCTCCAAGGGGTGGCCCTTATATACCCTACTTGGGAGGCACCCCCAAAAAAGTATGGGAGGCACAGGAAAAAAATTATGGGACCAAAATTAAAGTCCAAAAAATTCAAATGACCGGAGAGGGTCGGCGACCTTACCGTTCGCTGGAGGGACCCATAAATCCACCAAACTGTGGTCGTGGTGGCCCCCAGGTCAACCCTTCCCCGGGGGGATAGCCACCAAGGTCGAAAATTCAAACAGGCTCAGACGGTCGGGAAGGATACGACCTCAGCAGTCGTTCGGGCCACCTTGCCCGATCATCGCAGGGTGGTCGCGATCGACTCCAGGGCAACCCTTCTCCGGGGGGATAGCCACCAAGGTCGAAATTTCAAAGTGGTTGGCAAAGGCCGGCGACCACACCGTTCGCTGGAGGGACCCATAAATCCAGCGAACCGTGGTCGGTACCGGCCGCCGATCGACCCTTCCCCGGGGGGATAGCCACCAAGGTCGAAATTTCGGAGTGGTTGGCAAAGGCCGGCGACCTCACCGTTCGCTGGAGGGACCCATAAATCTAGCGAACCGTGGTCGAGGTTGCCCGCCGATCGACCCTTCCCCGGGGGGATAGCCACCAAGGTCGAAATTTCAAACGGGTCGGGGAAGGACGGCGACCTCACCAGTCGTTCCGGCCACCCTGCCATATCCCCGCAGGATGGTCGCGGTCGACTCCAGGTCAACCCTTCCCCGGGGAGATAGCCACCAGATTGAGAGCGTAACGAAGCGAGCTCGCCTGACTTGTCATCATCATCATCATTCTCCTCCTCCTCCTCCTCCTCCTCAAGGCGCCCCTGACAGGCCCGGACCTTGTCGAGCTCCTGAAGGAGGCCAACACCGTCCTGCCGCCCCTCTTCCTGGCCGCCCTCTACCTCTCCGTCTCCGTTCCCATCCCGACCCTCACCCTTCCGACTCCTCCGCTCGGCCCCACTCTTGCCCTGAGCGCATCAACGGAGGCCCTCCCACCGGCCCCCTCGCCCTCACCAGCAGCCGAGAGTCCTGCCGGCACAGGACCGGCCGGCTCGCCTACCCCCGCGACCACACCCATGCCCGCGACGAGCACTCCTGCACCATCCCCTGCCCCGCCCCTCGC
>JAPMOS010000434.1:0-7500 GCA_027972325.1 Paratrimastix pyriformis | reverse complement strand
CGGTGGGGCCCCAGATTGACGCAATCACTGAGCGGGCCATGGCCGAGTATGCACTCGAGGTCCGTGCATCATCATCCACCACCATCATCATCATCATCACCATCATCATCACCGTGCGGGCCATGGCCGAGTATGCACTCGTGATCATCGTCATCATCGTCATCATCCAAGCATCCAAGCATCCGATCATCATCCAGTCGTCGTCGTCATCATCATCCAATCATCATCATCATCATCACCATCACCATCACCATCATCACCATCCACCACCACCACCACCACCATCATCATCATCATCATCATCATCATCATCATCATCATCATCATCATCATCACCATCACCATCACCATCATCACCATCATCATCAGGTCAACCTGGACCGAATGTATACCGACCTGACTGCGGCCTCGTTCGACGTGACCCCTACGCTGACTCGGAGACCTTCATCCTGAAGAGTGCCGACGTTGGGCATGATCGATGACCAGCGGATCACCGTGCAGACCATGCTCAACTCGCCCCTCATCGCCCAGTTCGAGGTCAGCCCCGCCCCGCCCCGCCCCGCCCCCGCCCCCGCCCCGCCCCCGCCCCCGCCCCGCCCCGCCCCGCCCCGCCCCGCCCCCGCCCCTGCCCCCGCCCCGCCCCGGGCGAAATCTCTCCCGCCGGCATCCAACCACAGAGATGTGGTGGGATTTCTGGGGTTTTGTGGGTTTTGATGATGAAGAGAAAGTGAGTCCGTCTCACTCCTCCGGAGGAAATTCGAAGAGTCAGGTTTTTTTGCGAAACGCGCCAGATCTTTGTCTGGCGACTTTAAATTTCGCAAACTCTGTCTCTTCATAGGCTTCAACAATTTTACCGCTTTTCATCTCCAAAATACATTTATGAAGTTTACCATTTCTCTCGAAATGGACGTCCTCCCCTTTCATTTGATCAATCCTCTAAATCAAGCTCATTCATACACTTGTTCCTGTTTCTTGTCCACACATTCACCCCCAGAACGCACCCCGAGGCAGGCCACCCTGGCCGGTCCGCCCTCGTCCGAGTGGCTGCAGTGCCAACGGCAGTGGATCTACCTGAGACCCATTTTGCCTCGCATGACACAGCAGCGGTCCAACGAGGCACGCAAGTCTGTCCGGCCAGACACTATTTTCCCGTTACTTCGTTCCTTCTTTACTCGACACAGACACAGACACAGACACACAGCAGCAGAGGCCCAACGAAGGCACGCAAGTCTGTCCGGCCAGACACACAGACACACAGACACAGACACAGACGCAAGAGACGACACACGACACGAGACAGAGACACATACGACACATACGACACACACGACACACAGACACTGAGACAGACACGACACACAACACACGACACATGAGCACACACGACACACGACACACAGACACTGAGACAGACGCGACACACACGACACACACACACGACACAAGACACACACCGACACAGTGACATTCGTGCTGTCTCTTCTACCTCTGGTTTTGTTTTATTTTCCGTTACTTCGTTCCTTCAACACACCGACACACAGACGACACTGAGACAGACACGACACACACACACGACACACACACGACATAGACACAGAGAGAGACACAGAGACACTGAGACACCCCCACACACACCTCCCAACAACATACACGCTCACGCACGCGCGTACTGTCCTCCCTCCGCACACCCAGGTTCAATGCCGTTGACAGTGCCTGGCGAAGATCATGGCCGGTGTGCATGCCAACTGCATGTCCTGGTCGTCTGCGGCTCGCAGGGAAGAGTCGGATCTACGACAGTCCGTGCGCCCCTTTTGCATCTCCCAATCATCAGCATCATCATCCAGATCATCATCCAGATCATCATCATCATCATCATCATCCATCATCATCCAGTCATCATCATCATCATCATCATCATCATCATCAACATCATCAACATCAACATCAACATCATCCGATCCATCATCCAGTCATCCATCATCATCCAATCATCATCATCAACCAATCAATCAATCAATCAATCAATCAATCATCCAATTCATGGGACATGCACTCACCCCGCATCTGCTCACCCAACCCCTATTCCGCACCCTCTCCCTCCCATCCCCACGGGGTTCGCAGGCTTCGTTGAATGCAACAGCCTTCTGGAGCAGATTCAGAAGGGCTTGTGGTCTACCTCGAGGCCAAACGGGCCGCCTTCCCGCGGTTCTACTTCCTGTCCAATGAGGAACTCCTCGATTTCACAGACCAAAGGTCTGGCTGCTTGTGTCCGCCCTCTGCGCGCTTGTTCTGTCCGTCCCCGTTTGGTTTTGAAAATATTGTCCTTTTCATCGTCATCATCATTGTGGGGGTGTGGCACGCCACACGCACTTTGGTGGACATCTTTTGAACACACCGTTCTTTGTCGGACATGATTCAAGCGCCTTCAGAAACGGTGAAATTGTGGGGAAGGAATCAGTCATTTAATTAATTTTCTGTCAATGTTCATATTTTCTCACGATCCGCTTGTGTGTTGTGCCCCCCCCCCCCCCCCCCCGGTCTTGCCAGACCCCAGAACGTGCAACGACACCTGCCCAAATGCTTCGAGGGCATCCGCTCGCTCAAGTTCGGCGAGGCCAACGTCATCCAGGCCATGTGTTCGGCCGAGGGGGAGTCGATCCCCTTTGCCCAGGTCCGCCGCCTTCTTCTCCCAGCGCGCAAATGTGATGGATGATGATGATGATGATGATGATGATGATGATGATGGTGGTGGTGGTGGTGATGATGATGATGATGATGATGATGATGATGATGATGATGATGATGGTGGTGATGATGATGATGATGATGATGATGATGATGATGATGATCAGGATGATTGGATGCTGGTTGATGCTGCTGCTGCTGACGCTGACGCTGACGCTGACGCTGACGCTGACGCTGACGCTGACGCTGACGCTGACGCTGACGCTGATGCTGACGCTGACGCTGACGCTGACGCTGACGCTGACGCTGACGCTGACGCTGATGCTGACGCTGACGCTGATGCTGACGTCTTTCTTGCTTTGTTCATGTCCGTTCCCCCCCAGCCCATCGAGACCCTGGGACTGTACATCTTTCTCTGTTTTGTTATATCATCATCATCATCATCATCATCATCATCATCATCATCATCATCATCATCATCATTCGATCATCATCATCATCATCATCATCATCATCATCATCATCATCATCATCATCATCATCATCATCATCATCATCACCAATCATCATCAATCATCATCATCCCAATCATCATCACCCAATCATCACCCAATCATCATCACCCAATCATCACCCAATCATCATCATGATATTCCACCCCCCCACCCCCCCAGCCCCATCGAGACCCTGGGTCTGGATGTCGAGGCTGGCTCTCGGCCGTCGAACGGCATGCACGAGAGCCTTCACCGACTGCTGGGCGAGGCCTATCCGGCCACCAGCGTCGGCTGCGCGAGGTGTGCTCGAGTGGCCCTCCCAGATTGTGCTGACGGCCGCACATTGCCTTTACCAACCTGGTCACCAAGTTCCTGTCGGAGGGTCTCAAGGCCTGTCGGGCATGCCGCCCGCCGCCCCACACACATCCCGCGATCAGAAGAAGCCCCGCATTCGCAGTCATCGTTGGCACCGTTCCTCCGGTCAGCATCAGCATCATTCAATCATCATCATCATCATCATCATCATCATCATCATCCAATCCAATCATCATCATCCCTACCATGTGAGAGCATCATCCTCACCATTCACTCATTAATCAATCAATCAATCAATCAATCAATCAATCGATCAAATCATCGTCATCCAATCATCATCATCATCATCATCATCATCATCATCATCATCATTCTCTCCGCGCCTCTTCTCCTCCTCTGCAGGGCCTGCGGGTCTTCCAACTGAAGCTCAGCGAGCAGGTCGAAGCCCAGCTGTCCCTCATTCGCCAGGGCCACATCACGGCCACCCAGCGAAACACCCTGAGTGCCCTCCTCACTCTGGATGTTCACGCCCGGGACGTGGTCAACGCCCTTGCCGAACAGCTGCTCGGCCCAGCGCCCTGCCGCCCGATAAGCGCCCGCTCGCAACAAGGCCCTGGTCTGATGATGATGATGATGATGATGATGATGATGATGATGATGATGATGATGATGATGATGATGATGATGATGATGATGATGATGATGATGATGATGATGATGATGATGATGATGATGATGATGATGCCCCCTGTGCATCTGATTACGAACAGCACCACCCGATCAATTTTCGGAAATGGGGCTCTCGGCATACCCTTGATTGCGCGACACGCTTTTCGACTTGTCGCGGTTGTCGTCGTCACTTTTCCGATCGAAGAATGGGGCGGCCATTTGGAGACTCAACACACAAATTTCTTGCCGCCTCCTGGAACCACCGTATTTTTGTCTTTGTTGCGATGCATGCGATGGATGGTTCATCCATCCATGGCTGGTACCTGAGGCATGTTTTGTATACTTGGCGATGTATCATCAATAATCCATCTTGTATCTTCTGGCCGTATCGTGTATTCATGCTATGGATCATCAATAAATCCATCTTGTCGGGATGTTCTGTTTTCCTTGTGAGGAGGACTGAGCCGCCGGGGCAGCGTGAGTGCACTGCGGTCCCTGCCGCCCCACATACCCCCGCCCACCCCCTCAACTGACGGTGGTCACACCCCGGCGGCCAGCGGTGGGTCACGCAGCTGTCGGGCAATTACACGGAGGAATTGATTTCGCAGGTCCGCTCCATCGGCCCTGGCTGCATCATCACCAATCATCATCATCATCATCATCACCAATCATCATCATCATCATCATCATCATCATCCAATCATCCTCTCATGTCATCCTCATCCCTCATCCCTCATCCCTCATCCTCATCATCATCCTCATCATCATCATCATCCTCATCCAATCTCAGTCATCATTTTATCCAATCATCATTCAATCATCATCATTCAATCATCACCCAATCATCCAATCATCATCACCCGCAGAACAGCATCCTCGCCCACTTGGGCTTGTCCTCACCCTCTGCATTTTCCTTCCTCCTTTGGCGTCCCGCCGCACCTCGAATCATGCCCATTGGAGGCAGCCAGCGTGATTGCCTTGTGTTGCTCACCCTCCACACCTTCCCCTTTGGCAGATCTATTACAGAGACGATGGTCCGATGCTGACGACCGCCGTTCGCTATGGCCACGGTACCTGGGCAACGCGGGCCGGCTTTGATGTCACCCTGACCGAACGTCCGCGCTCTCCACCTGCCCCACCAACTGACCTTCCGCTCTCCCGTCGGATTGTCAATTTTTTTTGACGAAAACGGAATGAATCGAATTCGGCTTCATCCTTCCTTGACAATTTTCTCGAAAAAAAATTCTCCGGTTGATCGGTGGCACTCGTCACGGACGATCAGTTTTGGAGTTCCTCTGCTCGAAAAACAATGTCCCCGCACGATTTCCCTAATAATATGCCCATCCACACCCACATCATCACACCCACTATTATCAATTCTCGCAGGTGTTTCCGGCAATCATGACCGCTGTTCGGCACCACCAAGGAGCCACACTGCTGGTCCCGCCGGTCGGGAAGACGGAGACCATCGTGGTCTGTTACTGCCTCCCGATTGCCATCCAGTCATCCAGTCCAGTCATCATCATCATCATCATCATCATCATCATCATCCAGTCATCATCATCCTGATCATCATCACCATCCTGATCATCATCACCATCCTGATCATCACCATCATGATCATCACCATCCTGATCATCATCCTGGTCATCATCATCATCATCATCATCATCATCATCATCATCATCATCATCATCATCATCATCATCCCATCGATCATCATCATCCCATCATCATCCTGACTCATCATCACCACCACCACCTCACCACCAGGATCTGGCCCGGCCGTGGGCAACCTTTGTCCGGTTCTGTACCGAGTTCCTGTCCGCTGGACTTTGGGCGCCTTCAGGGGCGTGGCCACCGGGGCCTGGGCCTGCTTCGACGAGGTCCGGTATCCACGCACATCCAGTCATCATCCAAGCATCATCCAGTCATCACCATCATCCGATCACCACCACCACCATCATTCAATCTTCTGTTCATCGGCATCATCATCCAGTCATCATCATCCAGTCATCAGGTCATCATCATCATCATTCAATCATCATCATCCAGTCATCATCATCATCATCCAATCATCATCATCATCATCCCCATCATCATCATCATCATCATCATCATCATCATCATCATCATCATCATCATCCATCATCATCATCATCATCATCATCATCATCATCATCCAATCATCATCATCCTGTTCTTTTGCGCCGCCACAGACCAACTACATCGCCCCCGAGGCCAGTTCGGTCGTGGCCCAGCAGATTCAGGAAATCCAGACTGCGGCCGCCCGCCACCACCAAGTTTACCTTATGGGCGAGCCTGACGCCCTTCAACCCGACCTGCACCATTTTCGCTGGCCATGGAACATGGCCGGGCGCGACGTGATTCCTGACAACCTGGTCTGTTGGTGTGGTGTGTGACTTAAGCCCGACGATTTAAAAGGATATATCGCGCACAAGATGGAATTGAATCACTTGCGTATGGCGAGAATTTCGTTGTTGTTGTTGTCGTTCGTGTTTCTTGTCGGTTGCTTATACGGACCTGTCCTGTACGAGTACCTTGGACGAGTACCTTGTCCTGACGAGTACCTTGTCTTGTACAAGACGTGTGCTGCCCCATGTCTTGATTGGGGCATGTTTCATGTTTTGTTTACCCGGACAGAGCCTGAGGAAGACGTTGGTCTGATTCTCTGGCGAACGAACGGACACCATGGTTCGGTTCACAGTCATCATCATCATCATCCAATCATCCAGATCATCATCATCCAGATCATCATCCAGATCATCATCATCCAATCATCATCATCCAATCATCATCATCATCACCACCACCACCACCACCACCACCACCACCACCATCCATCATCCAATCATCATCATCCAATCATCATCATCCAATCATCATCCAATCATCATCATCATCATCATCATGCGCTTTTTGATGATGATGTTTTGTGTCTTTACCAACCCGTGGCCCTCAAAGTTTGCTCAGCTCGGCGGCGGGGCGTCATTTGGCCACGAGAGTCTCCCCTGCTTCAGTTCCTATTGCTACCTGTTGTTGCTTCCAACCCACTCACTCTCTGATCCGTCTCTGTTGTTGTCTGCAGGCCCTCTTCCGGCCCATTGCAATGCTGACGGCCAACGTGGCTCAGATTGCTTCCAACCCACCCACACTATCTCTGTTGTTGTTGACAGGCCCTTCCGGCCCATTGCGATGCTGACGGCCAACGTGGCCCAGATTGCTGATGCTGCTCGTGCGGTTTTCGGGCCGCACACGTCTTCTCCTCGGTCTGTGGTTGTGTTGATTCGATATGACCGACGCCCCGCCCAGGATG
>JAPMOS010000433.1:0-16661 GCA_027972325.1 Paratrimastix pyriformis | reverse complement strand
ATATTATGGGATCATGTCAAATTTCAAAATGGTCGAGAAGCTGATGGCGACCCACCAGTCGGTCGGGGGACCCCAACATATGTTTAGAAGCGGGGGTCGTGGTGGCCCCCAGGGCAACCCTTCCCCGGGGATAGCCACCAAGGTCGAAAATTCAAACAGGCTCAAATGGGTCGGGGAAGGATGGCGACCCCACCAGTCGTTCGGGCCACCTTGCCCTATCATCGCAGGGTGGTCGCGATCGACTCCAGGTCAACCCTTCCCCGGGGATAGCCACCAAGGTCAAAACAAACAGGCTCAAACGGGTCGGGGGATGGCGACCTTACTGTTCGCTGGAGGGACCCATAAATCCAGCGAACCGTGGTCGTGGTGGCCCCCAGGTCAACTTCCCTCGGGGATAGCCACCAAGGTCAAAATTTCAAACAGGTCGGGGAAGCACGGCGACCTCACTGTTCGCTGGAGGGACCCATAAATCCAGCGAACCGTGGTCGGGACCGCCGCCGATCAGCCCTTCCCCGGGGATAGCCACCAAGGTCGAAATTTCAAATGGGTCGGGGAAGGACGGCGACCTCACCAGTCGTTCCGGCCACCCTGCCATATCCCCGCAGGTGGTCGCGGTCGACTCCAGGTCAACCCTTCCTCGGGGAGATAGTCACCCGATTGAAAGCGTAACGAAGCGAGCTCACCTGACTTGTCATCATCATCATCATCATCATCATCATCATCATCATCATCATCATCATCATCATCATCATCATCATCCATCCATACCACCACATCATCATCATCCAATCATCCAATCATCCAATCATCATCCAATCATCCAATCATCATCCGATCATCATCCGATCATCATTTCATCATCATCCATCCATCATCTATCCATCATCGTCATTCAATTCATTCTCATCATCTCCATCATTATCATCTCATCATTTCATCATCATCATCATCATCATCATCATCATCATCATCATCACCCAATCAGTATCATCGCCCAATCATCAGCAGCAGCAGCAGCATCGGCGCTTCTGGGCACATTCTTCACCATCAATCATTCTGCCACGCTCGTTTCTCTCCCCACAGGCGCTTCTGGGCCACGTTCTTCTGCGTCTCGACCCGACCTCAGCCCTGCCGCCCAGCGACCCGCCCCTGACTCTTCCCGTCCTCATCGGGCTCTACAAACTGCACGATCGCATTGACACCAAACTGCGCGAGGCCGGGGTGGGCGGCGGCCTCGAGGACACGACCGGGGGGGCGGAGGCTGCCCCGGGGAGGAAGAAAAAGGGCGAGGCGCCGGCCAAAGGGGGTGGTGATGAAGATTTGGGTGGGGCTGAGGAGGATGGTGGAGGCGGCGGAGGCTGTGCGGAGGAGGCCGAGGAGGAGAAGCCCAAAGGGGCGAAGGAGGGCAAGGATGGCGAGGGGAAAGAAACGGGAGGCGACGGCAGGGAAAGCGTGCCCGCGACGAGACCAAAGGTCTGCCTGTCTTCCGGTGGCCAGAATGACGGGGGGTCGGGCGTCTTTCCTGTCCACCACACTC
This sequence comes from Paratrimastix pyriformis, assembly GCA_027972325.1. NCBI lineage: Eukaryota > Preaxostyla > Paratrimastigidae > Paratrimastix > Paratrimastix pyriformis. Next base: position 15,124 of record JAPMOS010000433.1, on the reverse strand, counting down.
AGCCAAATGAGCACTACACCCATTGTTATACTTCGACATCTGTTATGACAAGCATTTTTAACGACTTTCTCCTGCGCTCACCACTTCTCCCCGCCACCACCACCATCATCATCCCCAGCATCATCATCATCATCCCCAGCATCATCATCATCATCATCATCATCATCATCATCATCATCATCATCATCATCATCATCATCATCATCATCATGGTCCTCCAATCATCCAATCATCATCATCCAATCATCATCATCATCACTCGTCCCGTTCTCGTTCAGGCTCCGCGCGCCAGCCCGTTGCGGCCCCGGTGCTGCCTTCCAGAGCGTGCTCTCCTTCCTGCGGCTGTGGCTGCAAGACTGGTCAGCCGCTCCTGCTACATGACTCGACGCCCCCCCTCCTCCTCCTCCGCCTCCTCCTGATATGATGTCGATGCCTTGAAGAGGAACCGTAGCATATTTTAGGGACCTGACCATCCCCACACACACACACACACACACATCCTGCCTTGGTGCGGCAGCAAGGCACGCAGCAAGGACCCCAAGCCGGGCCGCTCCCAAGATCCCGAGGCTGCTGCCCCGGACCGGGAGCAGAACGGGGCAGCTGACGCGGCAGATGAAGCAAATCCCGAGGCGGAGGCTGGCGGAAGGAAGGCCGCGATGAGTGTCCGTTCGGTGATTTGGGTATCTCACCCCCTGGGTGGAAGCCGGGGCCCGAATTTGTTTTTTGGGGGGGTGTTGTGGCTCCTGGGTGGTTGGGTGGTTGTGGTGTTTTTCCCCCCCCCCTCCCCTTTTTTGGTTGGGCTACTGCCCCGGACAATGGCTCATTCGTTCTTCACCCACCCCGATATCCTCTTTTCAAAAATTGTCTTCCTGGTGCGTTGGTGGGCCGACCCATCCCCAGATGGAGGACGCGGCTGTTGGTGGAACGACCCTCTCGCACACCCTCATCCTGCAGACGTTCATCCTGCAGTACGGCCTGCTCCACCTCAAGATGGTCTGCCTCTCCTCCCCATGGGTTACAGCGCCTATGCCTTTCACCTTTTTTTCAGATGGCGGATCGGCGACACCCGGTGTTTTGCTCGGCCGGTTCCGTTGAAAAACTATTCTTGGGTGATATCCTCCCGGTGGTTGTGACCCTCCTGAGGGTGGCCAGCCCAAGACCATCGGCCACCGCCAAGAAAACGGTCTGTCGGTGTGTATATCCCCGTGGGGGAATGATCCTGTCCTCTGTCCGTTAGGCCAAAGCCCCGCTCCTCCTGTGCCTCGAGTTTCTGGTGGCTTCTCTCAAAGTGGTTAGTGTCTGGATCCCTCCCCAAGATTATTTCGTCCGGTTTACGGCCATCATCGCGCGGATGGAGAAGACCATCCAGGCTGAGGTCCTGAGTGGCCTCCGCGTCCCCCCAACTGCCCTGGCTCAGCCACCCGAGGCCATATTTCACTCGATCCTCGACGATTTTGAGAAGTTCGCCTTCCAATTGCTCAACAAAGCCCAGCCCCAGACCCGCGAGGCCGAAGCTACCCTGAACGTCGTCTCCCTTCTCTCCAGGTCTGTCGGCATTTCATGTTCTCGATCAACGGTCGAGTGGCTGGGGTATGATTGATTACTCTTCCCGATTCTGCACCACCTCGGATGATTTTCTTCTTCACGCACCCGCTTGGCCTCTACAGGGTGGTCGTCTTCGTGTGGAACCTCCTCATCTCTCGGGTGCACGCGCTCCTCCTTTGGCTCCTCGTCAGCTTTGGGTTTTGGTGGCTCCTCGACGGGTTTTGGTGGCTCCTCGGCGGGTTTTGGCGGTTCCTCGGTGGGTTTTGGCGGTTCTCCGTCAGCCTTCAACTCGCATGGCTGTTCTCTGGAATTGAGGGTGGTTCGTGGTCAGGAGTGAAGGTGGGCAGACTGACTGGATCTCTTTTCTTTTCCTTCTCTGGTTCCGGGTGTTCTTCGATGGGCTTCTCGGCGGGATCTTCGTGGCTGTGCTCCATTTCTGTTGCGATTGGCTGCTCCGGATGCTGCTCCAACCCAATTGGAGAATGAGGCAGATTTCATTTTCGTCATCCTTTTTCCCTCTATGATCTAGCTCTCTCATGAGCTTGCAGGTCCCTTTTGTTGACGCCGAGAAGCACAGTGTTACACTCGGCGAAATCATCGAGACCATTCCGGCAAAGGCCACAGTAGCGAAGGCTTTGGTGAATGCCCGCCTCGACTTTGATCGGCTTATGGGAAAGCCAGTTGCAGTCTGTTTACTTCTGACCCTTTTTCACTCAGATAACTCTTTGATCTCTTTTTTGAGCTGATCCAACTCTTGAAGATGATTGGTCCATTTTTCGCGACAGAATCAGCCGATGTTGAAACCCCGACTCCGCCCGCTGTGGGTATTCTCGGAGATAGCACAAAAACGATCATCGCCCAGAGTTTGATCGACTCGGTGGAAGATTCCCTTCGGGAATGCGACCAGGTGGTCTCCTGGGTCAGTTCTCGCGTTCGGTCACACACGCCTGGGGGTGAACCCACTGAGCGTCTCGCACGGACAAGTTCCCGTCTCGCCGACCTGCTGCCCGCTGTCGCCCTCTTACAGCAGTGTGCATTTATTGGCGCTCTCAATCGCAGCTTTCTTCACATGCTGGCGCATTGTCTGCAATCCGTGTGCCTGCTGGCGAAAGCGGTCTGTTCCGCCAATTTTGTTTTCGTTGCTCACAGTTCGCAGATCGGCATTGTTGGGGTTTTGCCTGATGAGTTTCGCGCCCTGGTGACGACATTCAGCCAAACCAGCAGTGGGCTCCTCGAGAAGAACATTAACGAGACGGTCCGTGGTGGGAATTGACGAGGGAATGATGACGTCTCCTCTTCTCAGGCTGGCGACCAGGACGTCACCAAGCGGGAGATGGAGGCTCTTCCCAACGTGCGCTATCACATGGAGCAGCTCTTGCGCGTCCTGAACCAAATCGGGCAAAAACACAAGGTCTGGGGTTATATCCACACATGCATATGCATCCACATCATCCCTCCGGGTTAGGTCGACCTCTTGGCCGACATTCAGTCAGTTCGCACCATTTGTGTGCGAGTTTCGACAAAGTCCTTCTTGCGCACCCTGGGCGCTCCCGTCCCGGGGGAGGAGGACGGCACCACCGGGGAGAGGCCGACTGCCCTGCCGGCCGGGGGTGAAGCCGAAGAGCAGGAGGCAGATGGGGATCGGAGGAAGCGAAGCCGGATGGAAGGAGAAGCCGAAGAGCAGGAGGAGGATGCCGGCCCACGAGAAGAGGGACAGGAGGAGGAGGAACCACCACGAGAAGAGGGTGTTTTGGGGGAGGATGGTGATTGAGAGATGATCCGAGTCGACAAATCGCCTGCCCTCATGCGTCGATCTGGGGTGGTGGTGATGGGCTTGCTTAGACCTTCTCCTGTCCCACCTTGTTGTACGTATGTATCTCGTCCTCCCGTTCGCCGGATGGAGATGGTGTCATCGACCCCAAGAATGTCCGTGGCCATTACCCCTGGGGATACACACTCGCCGCTGAAGGGATCAGAGAGTTCGCGTGTTGTTTCACTCAAATTATTTACATTCCCGAGTCCTCGCGCCCCACTCACTCAACCGCACAGTGTTCCTGCCTCGTAATCAGCAAAGGCCTGCGCGATCTCCTCGGGGGTGTTCATGACAAACGGGCCGTCCTGGCACACCGGCTCATGGATGGGCCGGGCTGCGAGCAGAATGAAGCGCGCGGGAATGGTCCCGCTCGTCGTGATGCGAACCTGCGGGGCGCCGGTGGACAGAATCCCCGCATGGTGGGGTTGTAGAACCCGGGTTGAATCCACTGGGCCCACCGCAACGGCTCCTGCGAATGGGTACAGCCAGGCGGTGTGGTCTTCGGGGAGTGGAATAGTGCAAATCTATGATCAGGAGGAGGAGGATGAGATCTTTCATGTTGTCCAACTGGCAGGCTGCAGGAGCGGACCTGACCGGGCTGGATAGAGACATCGAAAAAAGTCGGGTCGGTAGCAACCCCGCGCACCGGTCCGGTCACTTGGTGGCCATCATCGGACTGGAGCGCACCCGCGATGACCTTGATTTCCGCGCGGCCCACTCGGATCGTTGGGATCATCTCGGGAGTGAGAGGCTGAGGAGGAATAAACGATGAGGACTGGAAGGAAGTGGAAAAAAGGACAAACTCGGTATACCGGAGGCTTCATCTTCTCGGCCCGTGGCAGATTCAGCCAGATCTACAGCGGAGAATTCATGTGAAAAGCCTGCTGCCCGGAGACTGGCCTGAAACCCTTGAAGTCGGCCCCCTTCATCAATGGCATCTCAGAATGAATGACCCCCCGCCCAGCAGTCATCCACTGGACTCCTCCGGCCGAGAGCCGGCCCACAGAGCCCTCGAGAAAAAATCAGGGAATGCCAGAAAACAAAAAAAGAGAACGCACCATATGATCGCGATGCTCAAATTCACCGGCAAGCATATAAGTAATTGTTTCAAAGCCGCGATGAGGATGAGACGGAAATCCCGCAATGTAATCTTCTGGATTATTGGATCCGAACTCGTCGCACATCAAAAAAGGATCAGCCCACGATTCTTCCCCGCGACTGCCCAAGCTTCGCCGCAAGATCACGCCAGCTCCGTCACTTGTTTGAACTCCTGGAATGACCTTTCGAAGAGTCCGAGAGCGAGAGTGCATCGAGGTTTCTTGAGCCGGATATATATAGATTCGGAAGAGATCTGTCCATCTAACCAGCCGCTTGATACCACTGCCGGCAGTCGTCGTTCGTGCGCCTTGGGGCAGGAGTGAATATTTTCCTCACACCTAACACCATCCCACTTCACCTTTCTTCAGCGGCTGGGACGAGGAACGCGATCACAACAAGCGCGTTTTGATAATCCAATGCAGAGGGAACGAACGCAACCGGACGAAAGGTAGACGAGAGACAAAATTATAAGAGAATGCGAGTAGATGAGAGGAAGAGGTAAAATTGCCCAGGACGTATCCAAGTCCAACTGGATTCGTTCGTACGGGGGGAAGGAAGGGGGGAGGGTTTGAAGGTGAGGACGATTGTTCAAAAGCAGAGGAGGGGGTGGATGTGGGCATCTGAACAACATGTCCAAACATGAGGAGGAGTTACCCCCGAGCCGAAAAAGGGTGGGGAGGAGGAAGAGAAGCTTTTCGCATAATTCCACGCACGGCAGGGGAGTGGAAGGGGAGAGGAAGACTGCAAGGGGGGAATGGAGACTTCATCGCGACACAATGCCTGCCACCCTCAGAGCCGGAAGCCCTGCACTCCCTCCCCCCGTCCCAGCGGTTGCAAACGACGGGGTACCAGCCGCGGCTCCGTGACCGAAGCCCGGACCGGGGCTGGGGCTGCTGGGGCCGGGGCCAGGGGACGATGGTACAGCGGGGTGATGGTGGGTGAGAGCGAGGGCACCTGGGGGATGTCGACGGGCAGACGGAGGGGGGGGAGAGGGGGAGCGGAGGGGACTCACTGCGGCATGGGGATGGTGGGGAGGTGGGGGGGTTGTGCGGGGTGAGATCTAGTGGGGGAGGGAGAGACAGTGGGGGGAGAGAGACAGTGGGAGACACGTCACGGACCGAGGCGAGGCCTTCGGTCTTCGAAGCTGTCCGGTGGAGTCGGGAGAAAGACGGAGAAAGAAAGAGAAAGAGAAGCGGGTCATTCAATGAGTTCCAGGGTCATCCCCACCCCATTTCCGACAATTACGTACCTATCTCTCCACCACCCAGGGGTACTGGCTACCCAATGAGTCCCATGCTCATCACCTCAACATCCCAGCCCCCCGAGCGCACTGCTCCCCTGTGAACAAAATTTCAAATTTTGCGCATAGTCTCCACCACCCAGGGGTACCATCCACAGACCCCGGCGGCAGCTCCACTGTTCGGGATCCCGGGTGCCTCGGTTCGGATGCGATGGGTCGTGAGGCCACCGGTGATGGAGAGCGGCCCGGGTTGAGGCGCCCCAAGGCCGACAACACCGACGGAGAGGCCAGGGGACCCGGCAAGGTCCCGGTGGAGGAGAGTCCCCGAGTAGCTGAGAGCGAGACGGGAATGCGAGAAGGAGAGGGGAGTGGAGAGATGCGGTCAGGGACAGGAAGGGGTTGACGCAGGCATACAGGGCACGCATCGTGACACAGTGACAGTGACCACACAGACACAGTGACACGCAGACACAGTGACACAGACACAGTGACACACAGACACAGACACACAGACACAGTGACACACAGACACAGTGACACACAGACACAGTGACACACAGACACAGTGACACACAGACACAGTGACACACAGACACAGTGACACACAGACACAGTGACACACAGACACAGTGACACACAGACACAGTGACACACAGACACAGTGCAGACACTGGCACGAACACCATGACACACATTGTGACACAGGCACACACAGAAAGTGTCAGAGAGCAGCGACATCGTCACATTGCCACTCACATCCTAGTGACAATCCCGATTGCATGAGCCTTGCGTGCGGTTCGTCCCAAGCCCGAATGTTGCCGAACGGGGCGGGTATCCAGAGCCGACATGTGATGAATCGAATTCCAGATGTGGGATGAGTTGAACCCCAGGGTGAGACAGACCCAGCTCCGTCATCAGCGGCTCCGGCGACCAAGGCTCGCCCCGCCGCCCTGCGGAACCCCTGCTGGCCCTCGTCGAGAGGACACGAAAGGGCCCGGGGCCGAGCCGCCTCCGCCACCACCAGATCGCCCAGCCGGGCCGAGAGACGCTCCAGCATCTCGGAGCCCAAAGCCACCGGACCTGAAATGATGGTGATGATGAAGAAGAAGATGGATGAGATAGTCGATGATGGTCACTGGGTGACGATGATGATGATGATGATGATTGATGATTTGATGATGGATGATGATGATGATGCTGATATGCTGATGCTGATGCTGATGCTGATGCTGATGCTGATGCTGATGCTGATGATGCTCTGATGATGCTCTGATGACGAGGATGTGATGCGATCGGATGATCTGGTGATGCAGACCTGGAGGATGGAGCCGGGGACGGAGAGGCAGGGGGGGCGGAACCCGAAGCCCCGCCACTGACGCCGCCACCGCCGCCCCCGAGGCCTCCGGGGCCGGCGCTGCCGGGGTGACTTGAAGGATAGCTGCACAAGGGCCAGCCCACAACCCCCGATAAGAATGAGAACACAATGATTGAAATGTGATTCTGGTACTGCGAGACACCGTTCAATCAGCGGACCATCCTCAACATCCAATCATCGCCTACTCAATCACTAAGCTCCCGACAGACCCTCCAGATCTTGAGGTCTCGAGGGCCATTCATTCAGCCAATCTTCATCATCATCATCATCATCATCATCATCATCATCATCATCATCATCATCATCATCATCATCATCATCATCATCATCATCCAGACCCCCCAGATCTCGAGGTCTCGAGGGCCATTCATCCCCGAGGCTGCTGGTCGATCGGGGACGCGGGCAGGCAGGCCCGGCCGAGGGGAGAGGAGAGGGGCCCAGTCGCGAAGAGATGGAGGGGTGGAACGTTGGCCCCGGCTGGTGTGTGTGTGTGTGTGTGGGGGTGAGGGAGGGGGAGGGGAAGGGGGAGGAGGGAGGAGGGAGGGAGGAGGGAGGGAGGAGGAGGATCAATGGAAGAAAAACAAGAGGTGATATCCCCCCCTTCATTCCTGCCTGACCGGACGCCGGAGGAAGACACAGAATGACACAGCACCACCAGCCACCAGCACCAGCCACCAGGCACCAGGCACCAGGCACCAGGCACCAACACCAGCCACATTAGCACCAGCACCAGCACCAGCACCAGCACCAGCACCAGCACCAGCACAGCACTCCGTCTACTGGCGATCCGAAGACAACACCCAGCAGCGTGACCCGGCAAGAATGCAAGGCGGCATGGCAAGGCGGTGGGTTGGGGGGTCAGGCTCCGACTGGTGACCGCACATCATCGCCAGCATCGGCAGCACAGACAGAAAGGCAAGGCATTGACGGGCGGACCAGGATCCGACGGGTAACCTCACAGCACAGACAGAAAGCGCAAGGCAGGGCGGGCAGCCCAGGATCCGACTGGTAAACTCACAGCACAGACAGAAGGCACAAGGCAGGGCGGGCGGACCAGGATCCGACTGGTAACCGCACAGCATCGCCAACACTGGCAGCACAGACAGACAGAAAGCACAAGGCAAGGCAGGGCGGGCGGACCAGGATCCGACTGGTAACCGGTGGGGCCGCTGTAGGAGGGGGCGGAGGGCGCCGGGGTACTGGTGGGCAGGATGCCGCCCTGTCGCCGGGCCGTCAAGGCCCCGTGGGGCAGGTGCATTCCACCTCCGCTGGTGCCGAGGGGCACCGGTGTCTGGGAAGGGAGTGGGTGGGAGGGGGGAGTGCGATGGCGGGGTGGTGAGATGATCCTTCGGATGCTGAAGTTGATGATGGTTGGACGATGAATAGGGAGAAGATCGATGATGAGACGATGATGCTGATGAATGCTGCTGCTGCTGCTGGTGCTGGTGCTGGTGCTGGTGCTGGTGCTGGTGCTGGTGCTGGTGCTGGTGCTGGTGCTGGTGCTGGTGCTGGTGCTGGTGCTGGTGCTGGTGCTGCTGCTGCTGATGGATGATGATTGGATGATGATGATTGGATGATGATGATTGGATGATGATGATTGGATGATGATGATGATGATGATGATGATGATGATGATGATGATGATGATGATTGATTGACTGATGATGATGATGATGATGATGATGATGATGATGATGATGATGATGATGATGATGATGATGATGATGATGATGATGATGATGATGATGATGATGATGATGATGATGATGATGATGATGATGATGATGATGATGATTGACTGATGATTTGGATGATGATGATGATGGATGATGATGATGATGATGATGCATGATGATGATGATTGATGATGATGATGACATTGATGATTATGATGACGACGACTCCTCATTTGCGACCCCGAATCTTAAGTCCGCGCCATGGCCCGGGATCGGACGGATGCAGATCGCGTCCTGGCCTGTGGGCAGCTGCCCCGGCCGCTTGATTTGAGTGCCGGGGCCGTGACAAACGGGGCCAGGGGCGGCTGGGTGGGCGGGATGGCCCCCGGGGCGAGCGGGGCGGGGGCACGGAGGGATTGTCGGAGCTGGCGGACGAAGCCGAGGGCGGGAGCGCCGCCCGGGAGTGGGGTGGTGGAAGAGGCGGCGGAAGGGGGAGTTGGGAGGTCGTGGGCCAGAGGCTCGTAACTCGGGGACCTGGTCAAGGTGGGGAAGAATGGATGGGATATGGGCGGAAGCGGGATTGTCGCGATGATGATGGTGATGATGATGACTGATGGCGATGATGGTTGGATGATGATATTGGATGAGGACGATGGGAAGATGATGGTGATTGATGCTGAATAGTGCCCCCCCACACACACACACGCACGCACGGACCCTTCCAGAGAGTCCTCGCCAGTTGGCCGCCACTGCCCGGTGGCCGGTCGTACCCGCCCATACCAGGGGTGGCAGTGGCTGTTCCCGGGTTGGTAACCCCATCCCATGGCGCCTGCTATCCGGCGGCGGCTGCTCCCCGGGGCACCGCCACCATGTGGGGCAGGTCGACCGCCCCGGGTGGCAGGCCCCGGTTGGAGCGCGCCGGTGGGTGGCCTGGGTGGAATGCGCGGCAAGGTCGGCCTGCATCTTGGCAGCCTAAAAGGGGATGGGGGGGAGAAGGGGAGAATGATCAGATCATCATCACCGCCATTCATTATCCGACCATCGACATCATCATCGACATCAACATCAACAACATCATCCAAATCATCATCCGATCATCATCATCACCATCATCCAGTCATCCTGGTTATCATCCATCATCATCCAATTGTCAATCGTCATCATCACCATCATCATCCAATCATCCAATCATCCAATAATTCATCATCATCATCATCCAATCATCATCCCCATCTTCATCATCATGCAATCATCATCATGCAATCATCATCATGCAATCATCATCACCATCAGCCAGAATCCAACCAGCGTGGCAGAAGATCGCGATTTCCATCGGATAGACAGTCCCGTGACACTAGTGTCACGGGAAGCACGAACAGCAAGGGAGCAACAGACCCGCCCATGGCCGTGGCGACATTGGGCCCGAGCATGGCCAGGATGGCCTCACGCACACCGGCCGCGCATAAGCTGATCGCGGTTCCTCCAGCCTCTCGTCATCCTCGTCGATCCCAATCCCGTCCTCAGGTTCCCCAAATTCCAATGATGATGATCGAACCATCAATATCATAACATCACCACCAACACATCAATAACCATCATCATCCATCCGATAATCTATCATCATCATCATCCAATCATCATCATCATTCATCATCAAGCATCATCATCATCATCAAGCATCATCATCATCATCACATCATCATCATCATCATCATCATTCATCATTCATCATCATCATCATCATCATCATCATCATCATCATCATCATCATCATCATCATCATCATCATCATCATCATCATCATCATCATCCAGTCATCATCATCATCATCATCCAGTCATCATCATCATCATCATCCAGTCATCATCATCATCATCATCATCATCATGATTCTCTATTTTCCTACCTACCATAACATCCAATCATCCACCCATCCAGCCATCACCCCATGATCGTCACCATTGAGCTGATCCCTTTCTGTTCGCGTCTCTGCTTTGATGGCTTGAAGACCAGTCTTCGTTTTGGTTCCCTGCCTCGCAAAAATCACGGTCATTCGATTGTTCGACTGCCCCTTGCCAGTCTTCGTTTTGGTTCCTCTGCCTCGCAAAAATAACGGTTATTCCCTTGCTAGCTCACCACCACCTCACCACCACCACCTCACCACCTCACCCACCACCACCACCACCACCTCACCACCACCACCACCACCACCACCACCACCACCACCTCACCACCTCACCTCACCTCACCACCTCACCACCACCACCACCACCACCTCACCACCTCACCACTCACCACCACCACCTCACCACCACCACCATCACCATCACCTCACCACCACCAGCGCCCCGACCGACCAGAGTGGGGCGACCCTGTGTGAGTCCGATGGTTCCCTGGCTTTGGCCGCCGCCAGGCCGCGACGCTCTGGGTGACGTCGCCCTGCTGGTGCCACCGGGGGTGGATCCGCCCTCGGGTTGAGCGGGTCGTCATCGGCCGGGGAGGAGCGACTTCGGGGTGGCGGCTGGTACCGTGTGGGTGGTGTGGTGTGGTGGGGTGGAAGGGGAAGGACTCGGTGAATGGTGGGTCCGCGTGAACAGATTGAATCAGCAAGTGTCTGTGGCGTGCCTGTCGGTGTATAATGGGAAGCAGACGAAGGAGCAGCAGTGTGGATGCGATATTGTTGATCTTGTTGGTGGTGAAGTCTGTCTGTGTGGCGCGTGGCGGCGGAGACAAAGAAGAGATGGCCCGCGCGCCTGTCCGCGCAGCTTTGGGATGGAAAGTGTGTCGAGGGCAAAGACAGAGGTGCGGTGCGGTGCGTGTGTGAGGCTGTGTCGTGTAGCGTAGTGGTGCGTGGTGTCGTGTGGTGTGGTGTCGTGTGGTGTGGTGTGGTGCGGGTCTGCGAACCTTTCCCCCCGCGGGTTTGGCCTTGGGCCTGTAGGCGCGGTCCTTCTCCTGCCGTTCGGTGAGCATCTTCTGGACGGTCTCCCGGCGCGCCTTGGAGGTGGCCGTGTCGGCTGGGGATGGAGGAGGGGGGGAGAGGGGAGAGGGGGAGGGCAGGAGTGAGATGGAGGGAGGAGAAAATCATCATCGATCCACCTGGGGGAATCTTCACCCACCCATGGGGTACTATTCACCACCATCCCCTGGGGAATATCCACCCGTCCTCCCCTGGGGAATATCCACCCGAGGACGGGTGGATATTCCCGGGAGGGTGGTGAATAGTACCGCATGGGAGGACGGGGATATTCCCCAGGGGAGGACGGGCCCCTGGGGAATATTCACCCATCCATCCAAGTGGGGAATATTCCACCCATCATCCCCCGGGGTGGGGGTCCACCCATCCACCCATGGGTAGAATCCCCACCCACCCTCCCTGGGGAATATCCACCATCCATCCCCACGGACCGAAGAAGAATGCCGGGGACCATCAGCTTCGAAGGCGGCCACACGCCCGGGTTGGGTAGATCTTGGTGAAGCCGCCCTGCAGAGAAGGACCGGGCCCACAATCGCACAGCACAACAGCACAGCACACACAAAAATCCACACAAATAGTTTTGTCGGTCAGAGAGGCTGATGAGGGGGAGAGAGCCAATGACGGGGTGAAGAGCACGTCCATGTTCTCCATGTTCCTCTCGCTGGTCCTCTCTCGATCATCATCACCATCCTCGTGGCCCTCTCCGTCCAGAGGATGAGGTGGAGGTGGGTGGTGGGTGGTGGGTGGTGGGTGTAACTGGGACGGACCAGGTGGGCGTCTGCCCAGCTGTCGAACCCGCCAGGCTGATGCAGCGGCTTCCGCTGTTCCGGCAAGGGGCGGAGGGGAGCGGGAGGGGAGCGAGGGGAGGAGGGGCGTGAATTGTCGGCAGACCGTGCGTCACGGATTCCTCTCCTCCCCCTCCCTCCCCTCCCCTCCCCCCCCCTCCCCCCTCCCTCCCTCCCTCCCTCCCTCCCTCCCTCCCTCCCTCCCTCCCTCCCTCCCTCCCTCCCTTGTGACCACCCGCCAGCCACGGGGAGTGGGAGGGCGGACCTGATGGCAGGCGATGTATCCGGTCGGTCGGCCTTCTCGCCCGGCTTGGCGGGGTCCGATAGAGCCGCTTCAGGTGCCGCATCCTGTGTGTGTGTGTGTGTGTGTGTGTGGGCAGGGTGATGACAGGGTGGTGAGCACAGCTTATGCATCACACACGGTAGAGCCCCGCTTCAGGTGGCGCATCCTGGTGTGGGTGTGTGTGTGGGCAGGGTGATGACGGGTGGTGAGCAGAGCTTATGCATCACACACGGGACCGGAACACGGAATTTAGTACCGGGTACTAAATTTGAAAATGGCCAAAAATAGGGGGTACTATTTCGTGGGCGAGGGGTACAAATTCGGGGGTTTCCTCTTGAGTTTGGTCCGAGGAGCCCGAAAATTGGGGTACTAAATTTGTGTTGTACGGTCGAGGGGCGCATCCTGGGGGGGTGTGGGGGCAGGTTGATGGGCGGTGATGAGCGGGTCAGGTCCACAACAACAACATCATGCGTCACACATGGGCACCACCACACACACACACACACACACACACACAGACAGACACAGACACACAGACACGCAGAGCGAGGCAGAGCGACACACAGCGACACACAGGCACACGCGGACCGCTGGATCTTATTGAACCTGCGCTTGTCCTCGGGGTTGATGTTCGATACACACACCGACACACGACACACACCGACACACACACGGGCACACACAGGCACACACAGACCGCTGGATCTTATTGAACCTGCGCTTGTCCTGGGTTGATGTTCGATACACACACCGACACACGACACACACCGACACACACGGGCACACACAGGCACACACAGACCGCTGGATCTTATCGAACCTGCGCTTGTCCTCGGGGTTGATGTTTGACACACACACACACACACACCGACACACACAGGCACACACAGGCACACACAGACCGCTGGATCTTATTGAACCTGCGCTTGTCCTCGGGGTTGATGTTCGATACACACACCGACACACACCGACACACATACGCGGACCGCTGGATCTTATTGAACCTGCGCTTGTCCTCGGGGTTGATGTTTGACACACACACACACACACACCGACACACACAGGCACACACAGGCACACACAGACCGCTGGATCTTATTGAACCTGCGCTTGTCCTCGGGGTTGATGTTCGATACACACACCGACACACACCGACACACACGGGCATACGCGGACCGCTGGATCTTATTGAACCTGCGCTTGTCCTCGGGGTTGATGTTCGATACACACACCGACACACACCGACACACACGGGCATACGCGGACCGCTGGATCTTATTGAACCTGCGCTTGTCCTCGGGGTTGATGTTCATCAGGGTGATCGCCTCGCCAATGACGGTGAACTTGATGTCGTAGTCCAGCGGGGTGTCACAGGTGAAGGAGGGCGAGTGGTTGACCTGGCGGGTGGGTTGGAGAGGGAGGGAAGGCGGGTGAAGGAGGGCTCATCATCATCATCATCATCATCATCATCATCATCATCATCATCATCATCATCATCATCATCATCATCATCATCCAATCATCATCATCATCATCATCATCATCATCATCATCATCATCATCATCATCATCATCATCATCATCATCATCATCATCATCATCATCCAATCATCATCATCATCCAATCATCATCATCATCATCATCATCATCATCATCATCATCATCATCATCATCATCATCATCATCATCATCATCATCCAATCATCATCATCCAATCATCATCATCATCATCATCATCATCATCCTGATCATCTGTCCCATGTCCCATGTCCCCACGCTATAAGCGCGTCGCGTCCAGACCTCGACGAGCCAAGGCCGCAGCTTGTGGTCGAGCAGCACGTCGAAGCCGAGGACCTCGAAGCAGGTGCTCGACTCGGGGTCGGCATCGGGCAGACACATGTGGTACGTGTGGGCCAGGATGGGCTGGGCGGCGATGATGGTCTTCACGCAGACGTCCTGTGGGATGCGTGGGATGATTGGATGATGTGTGAAGCAAAGGACTGATCAATCGGACAAGCGGGGTCGATCAAATGATGCACGGCTGAATCAGGTGGGCGCACGATAATAGAGTTGGATGATGGAGTTGGGTGAAGATTTCGGGTCAGGCCAGGCCTCGTAATGAGTTTCGGCGCGGAGAGCACGGTCATTAGAAAGAGGACAGGGAGGGACACACAACCCGAGCTCAGAGACAGCAAGCGTCCCCCCAGATGGAAAAGGCAAACAGGGCTCCCAGACGATGGTGACAGACCTAGGGATCCGGTGGGTTGGAGGCGCGACCAAGCAGTAGCAGAGCACCCGGCCAGCGGAGGGGACCAGCCATCAGAGCCGCCACAT
>JAPMOS010000432.1:0-16794 GCA_027972325.1 Paratrimastix pyriformis | reverse complement strand
GGAAAGGAGGATCGGGTGAGGGTGGTCGGATGGAATGTGCGGGGGCTGGGCTCGGAATGGAAAAGAAAATGTAGAAGATTTGCTAAAGGTGGGTCGAACGGACATAGCGCTCTTGCAGGAGACGAAAGGAACGAGGGACAACAAAGGTTTTGCAGGAAAAATGGATGAAGGGTGGTGCTGGAGGCTCTGTGGCGGAGGAGTCTGTTAGAGAGCACGAGAGGGGTGATGATTGGGCGAAGTGGCAGTGCGAAGATTACGGAGGTGATTCCTGGTTATCTCATGTTTATGGACTGGACGGAGGAAGAATCAGATGAGACTCATCAACATGTGACCGGAGGGCGTGAGATAGGAAGATGTGATCTTGGAGCGGTTGGAGGAGTGTGGGGGGGCGTCGGATGGGAGAGAGGTCGTGGTGTACAGATGCGAACGGATGGGCTAAGGAGGGGGGGCAAGAGAAACTGGGACTGTATGATGTGGCGAAGATGGTTGGGAAGGCGGGGAGATAACTTTATCCGGGCCGGAAGGGTGGGACGGTGGCGAAAGAGGAAGAGCATGAAGGAAGGGAGGGCCGGTTGGATTTGGTGTCGGCGCAGGGGACAATGGGGAGGGTGCTGGACAATTTGTTTGTTTGGCGGAGCGATGAGATTCAGTGGCAGGCGGTCACGGATCACTGGTGGATCAAACATGGCGCCTTCTGCGGTGAAAATGGCTCGGAGGAAGGTGGCCATCTGCCCCCCGGACGGAGGTGGAGGCACTGTTGCGGGACAAGAAGAAGGAGGAGTATGATGTTATGGTTGGGAAAATGGAAAAGTACCGTGGGAAGGTTGCGCAAATGTTGCGAGAGCAGCTGTGAAGGGAGGAGCCATCATTGAACAGATGAGTGAGTTTCTTCGGGTGACAGCTGGCTGCGTTTTCGGCTATAGGGATGTGATGAATACGGATCGAGATTTTGAGCCTTTCAGGATAAAAAATTGAGGAGGAGAGCGCGCGGAGGAGGACTTGAAGTAAGAAGAAGATGTTGAAACAGTTGGCGAAGATGAGGTCGGTGCATTATGGTAAGAGATAGGGCATTGGAGGAAGCGCAAGCGTATAAGGTATCATGACGGATGGCGCGGCGCCAATTACAACCGTGACTCGAAATGCGGAGGAAGATGGACAGGGTGGTGTCGGACCGGCGGAGGTTAAGAGGATGGTGGGGGTTTCATGGCGGGGCTTGCAAAAGGAAGCTGCCGGTGGGGACGGGGGCAAAGACTGAAGGAGGTAACGGGAGGCGTGGGTGGAAGGGTAATATGGCCCTCTGACGACGCATGATATCCAGACAATACTGGGGGCGTTGCCGGACGGGAAAGCAGCTGGCCTGGATGGAGTGACGGCGGAGATGGTCCATGCTTGTCAGGACGAAATTAAGGAGTGGTTGGGGAGGCGATACAACGAGATGTTGGAGAAGTCTGAGGTTCCTGAGGAGCTGAAACTCAGCTCGGTCTATATGGCAACCAAATCGCAGACGGAGCATCCGGGGGATCCGGCCGGTAGAAGGCCTATAACTTTAATACAGGTTTTTTTGAAAGGACTGCAGGTAGTGATTGCCTCGAGATTTCAAGACTGGTGCGTTGAAAAAGGGGTATTCGGGGCGGAGCAGTTTGGTTTCCTGAGGGATCGGAGGATTGAGACGCCTATTGCCGAGATTTTGGGGGTGTTGACGGACTCGAAGATTATGGGAGGTAAGGAGTTCCACATGTGCGCGCTAGATATAAGAAAGGCCTATGATACAGTTGACATGGAGGCGCTCAGAAGGGGGTTGAGAAGGATGGGGGTGGAAGAGGAATTTGTCAGGTATGTGGACAGCTTGTATGAGGGGAGAAAGGCGCGGGTGATCACGGGGTACGGGTTGACGGATAGCTATGACATTGAGAGAGGAATTA
This sequence comes from Paratrimastix pyriformis, assembly GCA_027972325.1. Classification (NCBI taxonomy): domain Eukaryota; phylum Preaxostyla; family Paratrimastigidae; genus Paratrimastix; species Paratrimastix pyriformis. The sequence goes on along the minus strand of JAPMOS010000432.1, from coordinate 14,872 downwards.
GTCAAGGGGACCCGTTGTCCTGCCTGCTGTTTATCTCCTTCATGGAGGGAGTCTTGGCGGAGGTGAGACGACAGGAGGGGGGCTATATTCTGGATAGCGGCAGGAAGGTAAAGGTGTTGGCATTTGCGGACGATATTATGTTGGTGACGAGAACAAGGGAACAGATGGTCCGTTTGGTGAATACGGTAAGGCGGAAAGTGGAAGAGGCTGGTATGGAGCTGTCGTGGAGCAAGTGTGACTACCTGTGTGGCGGGGTGAAGGGGAAGACGGACTTGGATCTGGGAGAGGGTCGAAGATCAGAGTGCAGCAAAAGGGTGGAGCAATTCGGTATCTTGGGATATGGATAGATGAGGAGATGAACATGAAGGTCAACACGGAGAAGGTGATCCAGAAAATGTGTGGGCGACTGCACAGGCTCATGGACAGAAGGTCCTCCGAGTTGATGGTGCAAATGATTAATGAGTGTGTCTCGACTTGCCTACAATACACGGCGAGGCAGTGCCCAATGCCGACAAGGGACTTGGAAACACTGAAGCAGAGATATGCGAGGGTGTTCAGGGAAATCGGAGGTTGTATTGGGAAATGCGACCCGGCAGAGGTGCTGTTCTTTCCGGAGGAGGAAGGGGTATGGGGCTGAAGGACCCGATTGATGTCCATGATATGATGGTGATGACACAAATTCTGGGGAGGATGGCGGACGAGCAGGGGTGTGGAGTGGTGCTGAGGAGAGATCGCTGCTGCAGAAATTGTGGACGACGCGTGAGCCGCTGTTGGATGATGCAGGGAAGTGGGTGAAGATGCACGGGCAGGAGAAGATGCCGGGGTGGTGATTGGGGCGTTGCAGGTGATGCACAGGAGAGACATGGCGATCCTGAGGGACGGTGAGAAACTGAAGGAGGAAGTGAAGTACGGCATGCCGACGACACTGGAAGAGATGGCGGAGCCTGCGAACAAAGAAGCACAGACAGACCCTCGAAAGGAAGATTCGGGTGTGGCGGACCTCATCATAGGGGAAGATTTCATTGGAAAGGTGATGCCGCAGTATGTGGAGACGATCAAAAGCGGGATAAAGGTAAGTCAGATAAACAGATCGAGAAAAGGAATGGCGAGGCAAAAGAATCAGCATCGAAATCAAAGGGATCGACAGTCAGAAACTCGATCCGGCTCACTTCAGATTGAGGAATCAAAGGCGTCGTCGAAAAAAAAAGGATCGAGTCGAGCGAGGATCGTCAGATTTGCCGGCGCTAGGGAGGAAGAGGAGTCAGATCGAGAACGAGGGGCTGGTGAGTGGGACGAGTATTAATGGAAAAACAGGAAGGATTGATGGCGGAGTGTGATAAAGGTGGAAATAAAGTAAGTGCGACAGAAGGCGGAATGGAGGGGTTTTACGATGGGAGTGCGACAAAAGCCGGAAGAACAAGGCAACGTTCGCAGTGATTGAAGTCATCGACGCTGGCGGTGAAGCAGGAAGGATGTTCGAGTCGGGGCAGACTAACAATGAAGCAGGTTGGAGGCTATTCTGGAAGCTATTCGGATTGGACAGGATCGAATGTAAAGAACGGATAAAGTAAAGTGGGATTGAGGACTGATAAAGGTTGGTGAAACCAACGGATCTGATAGAATCGAAGGCGGAGGGACTGCTGCGGAGGGCAGCGGATTGTGAAGAGCATCGTGGAGATACGACTGGTCTGGGTTAAGGGACATCAGGAAACTAGTGCGTCGCTGGATGCGGAGGAACAGATTGGCGAACAAGATTGCGGGACGGAGCATAAAGATGGAGCCGAGCGTGGTGCCCGAAAGGATGGGATTCGCTGGTGCGGAGAAGTGACGGGAAGGGTGGAGACAGACTTCAGAGGTGATGAAGAATGGGGAGAAAAAGTCGCGTGGAGGGCGGCTCGTAAAGATTGTGTTGCTGCAGAAGAGGATCAACGTGCAAACGATGAGGTGTGAGATGTCAGGGAAGCTGGCGATGGCAATCCTGCAGCGGTATATCACGGCCAACATCCGGTTCTACATCAACGGGAGGGATGGGAAGTGTTGGTGTGGGGTGAGGACCATGAACCACTTGGTGTTTGAGTGCCCAGGGATGGCGGGATGTGGGGAGATGGAAAGGGCGGATGCAGGAAGCTGTTCGAGTGGTTGGACAAGGCGGAGGGCTGAAGACCGGACCGGCTGCTCGAGGAGAAGTGGGTAGAGCCGATGGGCGAGTGTGTGAAGATAAGGGGCAGGCAGATCACGAAGGTGAGGCTATGGCAATTGATGGAGAGGTCCCGGGGAGATGGTTTCGGGCGAGAACATGGGACAGTTTTGGGAAAGGTTCTCGACAGAGGTGGCTGAGATGTGTGACCGATATGAGGAAGGAAAAGCACGACAGTAAAGGAGGGCGGACGCATATGAGTACGCTGAGGAACCAATGGACGACTCCCACACTATATCTTCGTTGCTGAGGCAGGCGGGAAGCCTAACGGTGATGGCGTTTTCGCACCCAGGGAATGCGGATCTCAGTTTCCCAGAGTATAGAACGCCGAGTAAGGAAGACTGGTTCCTGGGAGGTTCGGTGGATGGGTACGGGCTATTTAAGGAGAATCGGGACTTGTTGATTTATGCGAATCCGGAAGATGTAACCCCAGGAGGAGATGGATCGGTTTTCCGAGCAATTGGAGAGTGGGCGGAGAGTCCGATTGGTAGAGGAGGGAAAAGAGCGTTTAGATGCATTGTTATTGTGCCGTACGGGGAAGGGAAAGCGAACAGAATCCAGCCGGGGAGTGAGCCGAAGCACGGTGTGAGCTTGGCGATCAAGGGGGACATTCAGATGCGTGAGCTTTCATCATCCAGGAGGGTGGGTTTGCCTTTTGGGAGCCGAGTTTCTGGCGCACCGGGAGGAAAGTGGTGGGGAAGGCGCGGTTTGATGTGGGGATTCTGATGTTCGAGAATGGGCGGGCTAGGGAGAGATTCCCGATGGATCCAGCCCCGTTGTGGGCTTTGGAGGCGATGTTGAGGAAGGAGGCCGGGAGTTGCATGGTGCAGGTAAACTATGAGGGCCGCCCGAGAGATGGGGAAGCGCTTTACAACTGGAGGGGGATATCGGAGGCGGTGGTGACGAAGGTGATGAGGAGGTTGAGAGCGAAGTGCGGTGTTAAGATGGAATACGCGAATGCATGTAGACTGGCAGCGGAAATGGGAATTGTGGATGAAGACACTCAAAAGGAGGTGGGAAGCGAGCTGGCAGGAATCAGGAAAACGATGCTCATAGCGATTCAGCAAAGGAAGAAGTGCGAAAAATTCGAGGCAGGAATGAAAGAAGAGCTGTAGTCCGGAAGTCGGCGGAGACCGCCCCTGGAGGGACGGTAGCCGACCCATGAACTCCCTGGGGTGCTCTTTCTGCAGGACTTGTCCTGCGGGAAGGCGGCCCGGGGGGGATCATGTCACCCGCGGGCTTCGGCCCGATTCCGGACTCGGCGCAAGCCGGGAAGTATCACACACACACACACACACGGCTTTGACGGCCGGGGCCCAGCGGCAGTCCCTGTAGGCCACCCACTCATCGACTCCGGCGGGGTAGCCAACCCACTTCACGCGGAACCAAAGGTGACCATCACGGAGATCATGCTCGAAGACTTCCTCAACAAGGTACTCACCTTCCTTCAAAGCGGCGGTGGCCAGCGGGTGGAGGGGCTGCTTGGCGGTGGTGGTGGCTCTGGAGGTTGGGGGACGAGTGGCCGCAGGGGTGGTGGTGATGGGGTCAGCTGGGGCAGTGGCAGTGGCAGTGGTGGTGGAAGTGGCGACAGTGGTGGCAGGGGTGGGAAGGGTCGGCTCAGGTGGTGTGGCGGGGTTGGTTGGTGCTGGGGCAAGACGGTCGGCGGGAACGACAAAGGGGGCCAGGTTGTTGACGTGGGCTTTGAACTCATGGTTGTCGAGGATGTTGGTCAGGGTGAGGGTGGAGTTGTCGTTCACAGCGGGCCATTCCAGGGCATCTCCAGCTTGCCGGCCTGGAAGTTCCGGCACAAAGCGTAGTCACCAGGGGAGTATTCTGGGTGCTGCCGGTGCTTCTTCTCGTAGGCTGCACGGACTTTGGCGAAGGACTCCTTCTCTGCAGCCGCGACCTGGGCGATGAGGCCAACGCTGCGGGCGGCGAGGCGAGCGGCAAGGGATTCTGGGTCGTCGGACAAATGGAGGATGCCGAGGTCGCTGAAAAATGGCAGGCGTGGGGGAAAGCCATGGAGAACTTCCCAGGGGGTGACTCCCGTCACTCTGTTGCAGGACGTGTTCAGGGCGAACTGGATCGCCGGGATTGCGTCGACCCAGCTCTGCGCGGGCGGGTGACGGTCTCATGGAGGAGGGTGCGGAGGGTGGCAAGGACCGAGCGGTTTGCCCGTTCGACTGTCCCATGCGATTCTGGGTGGTGCGGGGAGGTGATGTGATGCTGAGAGGCAAGCAGGTCGGAGAGCTGCTGGAAGGTCTTGCTGTTGAAGGCTGAGCCGCCGTCGGAGACAAGGAAGGCAGGGGGTCCAAATGTCCCGACCCAGCGCTCATAGAAGAGACGGGCAGTGGTGTCCGCGTCAACGGCCGTGGCGGGGGCGAGGACAACCCACCTGCTGAATCTGTCCACACATACCAAAATGTGGCAAAAGCCGTTGCTGTTGGGAAGCGCCCCGAGATGATCGAGATACACTGCTTGGAGCGGCGCTTCTGTGGCGGTCGAGTACAGGGTGGGGGCCTTGGAGGGGGAGGACTTGGCTCGTTGGCAGAGGGGGCAGGACGCGGTCAGGCGGGTGATGTCGGCAGAGATGTGGGGCCAGGTGATGGCTTGTTGAAGGCGCTCAGTGGTGCGTCTCGCGCCCATGTGGCCGGCAAGTGGGTGGCTGTGGGCAAGGGCGAAGAGCGGTGAGAGGAGGTCAGGGGGCGGGGTGTCGTGGAGGCGGATGATGCCATTGTCGTCGATGTCGTAGGGCAGCTGGTCAAGGAGGGGGCGGAGGGAGTTGGCTTCGACAAAGTCATCAGGGAGTGTTGGGTGGACGGGCGGTTCGGGGGGTGTTGGTGGAGTGACTGGGGTGTTTGTGGCGGTCACGGTGGGGGTGCTGATGGCACAGCATCGCAAGGTTGGTTGTGTTGGTTCAGGGGCAGCGGGCAGGGTGGTCAAATGAGGGGTGGTGGGGAAGGCACGGCTCAGGAAGTCGGCAATGTTGCACTTACCCGGGCGGTGAACAATCACGCAGAGAGAACATGCTGTGTATTTGCGAGGGCGCAGGCGACAAGCTAGCTCGCGCCTTCGCGCCATGCGTTACACCTGGGGGGGCCAAATGACCCGTACGATGGCTCCTCCCGGCCGGGGGTCCGCCTGGTGGCGTGGCCGCCCGGTGATGGGTGTGGGTGTTGGGAGGGGTGCTCAGGGGCGGGTGGGGCGGGTCGTGGCCCCGGGCGGCCGCTACGGCGTGGCCAGGGCGCGGGGCCCGCCGCGGCAGCTGCGCCGTTGCGCATGGTCATGAGCGCGAGGGCGTCCCGAACCAGAAGGGTCGAGACGGAGGAGAGGGCCCGCTGGAGGTCGGTTCGCGCGGCAGGGGGGTCGGCCGGTGTCAGCCGCGACAGGGCCTGGCATGTGGCCCGGGGCACGGTCCCTCGGGCCGACAGAATCACCGGCACCGCGCGGCAGGGCTGCCCGGTGGCCTCCGTGACGGCCTGGCAGAGGGCGACGTAGTGGGCCGCCTTGGCCGCCGCCCGGGCCGGCCAGTCGTGGGTTCACAGTGATGGCCACGTCGAGCAGCCACCAGGTGCCATCCGAGCCGCGGGACTGCAGCACCAGGTCGGGGTGCACGTCGCGGAGGGCGGCGGGAGCTTGGCCAGCAGGGAGGGTGGGAAGGCGGGTGCGCAGTTGGTTGCCGACACGCCCATGTAGTGCCGCGTGACCCAGTCGCGTTGCCCGCCGAACCAGGCCCAGAGTAGTCGGCGGACCACCCGGTCGTGGCGGGCCGTGTAGAAGTCGTGGTACCTGCCGCAGCCGGACAGCAGGTGGGACATGGTCTCGGGGCCGCCGTGGCAGAGGGGTAGGTGACGCCACTGGGGGCGCCGCCGGCAGATGCCGAGGCCTTCCGCGCGTACCGGCACCGAATGGTTTGCAGGGTGGGGAAGGTGCCGAACAGCAGCCAGACGAGCCGGCGCACCTTCCAGTCAGGGGCGGCCTGCTGGCGCCAGGCGGCCAGCTTTGCTCGAGGCCGTCCAGGGTGACCCCCGAGGAGAATCGGCTGCGCCGGGGGGCCCAGCCGCGGGCCTCCTCCTCGCACTGGAGGGCCTGGCAGAATCCCCGGGCCACCGCGAGCGTGAAGGGTCGGGTGGGGTACGGCAACGGGGCGTCCTTGGGGCCCGAGGGGCGGAAGGGCATCTCCGGCGGGCAGGCCAAGCCCTGTTGGATGGGGGGTGGTGGGCCGGCCTTGTCGGTGGGGGGCGGAGCTGCCGCGGCCTCGCCGGCCAGCCGGTCGGCCTGCAAATTGCCCCACAGGTGGGGGCAGCCGGGGGCCACCGCGTCCACGTGAGGGCACGTGATGGCGAAAGTAAGCTCAGGACGTTGGCGGCGTCCTGAGCTGTGTGTACTTCCGGTGAAACCTTAAGCCGGGGGGGGAACCCGACCGACAGCCGCTCTCATCTCTCACGCCGCCAGTTTCCTGACGCGTCGGCCCATCCTCGGAGAGGACTTCCCGATATTTGAGCTGTCTTGCCGGCTTGCAAGGCCGACTAACCGAGCCAGAGCACGACTCTTCCGGTGTCCTGTCCCCCGAAGGGGTCGGATGGTTTTTACTGCCGTTCCGGAATGTGGAGAAATGGTACGGGGCCGGCGGGGTGTGAACCCGGACCCTAAGACGCTGCAGGGTTGCGCTCTAACCACTGAGCTACTCCTCCACCATCGCAGGGGTGTTCATTGAGGCAGAGGGCCCAGCGCTGGATCTTGGGATTCTGGCTGTTGCGGGCCCACAGTAAGTTCGAATGATCTGTTTCCACAGTCAACGGCCCCCGGAGGTACGGGCGGATGCGGGGCATTGACCAGGCAATGGCCAGGAGTTCGGCTTCGGTTGTGGTGAGGAGGCGGCGCTCGGTGGTGGTCAGTTGGCGGCTGAGGAAGGTGATGGGCTCTGGTTGGCCGTCTCTGAGCTGGACCAGGACTGCGCTGATGCCGGTGCCGCTGGCGTCGGTCTTCAGGATGAGGGGGAGGTCAGGGTCGCGGTGGTGGAGGGTGTCGGGGTTGTGGGCAAGTTGGTTCTTGATGGTGGTGAAGGCACGGTCGGCTTCAGGTGTCCAGGTGAAAGAGGAGGCGTGGAGGGTGGTCCACAGTGGTGCAGATGTGGTGGCGAAGTCGGGCAGGAAATTCTGGAAATATGTGAAGAAGCCCATAGCGCTGCGGAGCTGTTCCCGGGTGGTGGGAGATGTCATGGCAGCAACTGCGGAGGTGCGGGCGGGATCGATGCGGACTGTCTCCCCGGTCGCATAGACCCTTGAGTTTTGAATTCCTGTGCCCTGATTTTTGCGTCGATTCTCTTGCTGCCTTTTGCTATTTTCCAATGAACAAGACTGAAGAACAATCTGGGATGACGATGGAGCAAATGGAAGAAGCCGGGAAGATCGAGGAGAGGAAACGGGATGCAGAAGCAGCTGTTGCGCAATCGGAGGCTGCGAGCAAAAAGAGACGTGAGGGTAAGGTCGGTATATTTCGCTTTTGTGGTGGGGTGAGGGGGGGACCTGCATCGGGTCCTGGCCCTATCAATGTGATCGTGGTCTTACTGGTGGTTTGTTGGATGATGTCTCTTCTGTCGCAGAGAGTCCGTGTTCCGGTTCGGTTCAAGAAGCCTCTGGACTCGTCCTCGCCCAACTATCGAAACTTGACATTGGCAATGGAGAGGGACGGTTTCGCTGAGCCGCTTGTGGAGGGTTCCTACCCCTCCTTTGAGGTGCTCATCTATGAAGACGATTTGGATTTATTGGACAAGTTCTGTGGGGTGAAGGGATTGGACATCCTGGACCACCGAATGGAGGAATTACCTGAGTCGCGCTCAGCCACTACGATTGTGGGGGACTTCTCCCTGGAGTTGCTTCTGAAAGCGATTCGGGAAGCCAATCCTGGCTGTTTTGTGACTGGGAAACAAGTTCATGGCAAGGTCTGTCAGGTGGGGGTTGGGAATGATCATCTCTTGGTAGGTGCAAGACCCTATGATGAAGGTGTTCCGGGTGCTGTGTGGTGAGGGCCCGCCAGTGTGGCCATCGGTCGTGGCGGGTCGCCGGCCGATTTTTGCCGGGGAGCGGCCGGAGCAGTTCGAGAATGTGCCTGGCAAGACGGTCATCGTGCTGAGGCCGGCCGGTTGCAGATCGGTGGCCGACGTGATGCGGTGGTTTGCGACGAGCGGTCTCACCGCCCCGGACCAAATCAAACTGAAGGATCGCGATTTGGATTCGGGGCGGTGGGACGGGGGCTTCGTCCTCCGCATCCCGACCGACGAGGTCCCCAGGGCCCGGGCTATGGCGCGGAGGGGGCAGGAAGTGGGGGCTGTTGTTGTTGCGGATACGGGCGGGCTGTGAGTGAAGTAGCTGGGCGGGTTGTGGATGGGCGCGTGGGGGTGGGCAGCTGCTGTGATCATCGGCCCCCTATTTCTCCCTGTCCTTCTGTGTTGGTACTGTCTGAAAACGAGTGGAAGGGAGCTGGTGAAGGGTGCAGAAAGGGGACTGGGTGGAGAATAATGGAAGGGGTGGGCGCAATTGGAGAGGTGGATCGTGTAATTGCGAGTATTGTTTGGGGGCACGATGTATTGAATACCGAAAAACGAGGGGAAAGGGGGCGAGGGGAAATGGGAAAAGGGAGAGAAAGGGGTGGGGGCTTGGTTGGAATGAGGAGGGGAATCATTATGCAACTGAGGGGTGGAATAGATGGTGGAAGTGGTGGAGAGAGGTGGAAGGTAAAATTGGAGTGGGTGGAGATATCACAGACAAGAAGGAGGGGAACGGGAATTGGGTGGGGAATTAATAAAGGGGTAAATGTAGTTGATCCTAAAGAGAGGGGCGAGAAGCGTGGTTGTCTGGGTTGGATAAAGACTGGTAATGAGAACTGGGAATGCTGGTACGGGGATGGGGAAGACCTATGGAGGGAGCGATGGGGCCGGTGGTGGACGGGAGAGAGATGGGATCAGGAGGGTTGGCGGGGGGATGGCTGTTTTCTCCCGCGTTTTCTGGTGGGCTGAGCGCCCCTACTTTCCAACTGTGGTTGGATGGTGTGCCGGCTTGGTGCGGTGGCTGCATTGGGTGGCGGCTGCCCTCAGGTTGGTGTGGTATGTCTAGCCGATGTCTCGTTGGTCTGTGGATGGAGGAAGATGGATGGAGAGTTTCTAATCATGCTTTGATCATAGTCTCCCGGCTGGACAAAGTGCTTTGCCTCGGAGGTGGGCCCTGTCCGGTGTCGGAAATAACTACCGGTTTGTTGGTTGTTGGGACGTCTGGCAGCGGCTCATCCTTAGAATTTCAGATATCTGGCCCCCTGAGATGCCTGTCTGACCGTCTGGTCAGATGGAAGATCCTTCTCTGGGATGTTGCTGATGCGGCACGCTCTTTGGGAGAGAGTCTGTCTTTCTGGTATTCTTTTTTGTCATTTTCAGAAATTTTTAGGAATGTGGCCGCTCCAATGCCTGCATCCGCACGAAACCTCCGAATGAATGGGCAACTTTGGACGACGTCTGAAGGTCTGTGTAAGTATTCGTTTATTACAGTTTACTCATTCTCTGAGATCGATGATCTCGGTAGGACTGGTGGTGACGCTAGGGCCGGTCAAGGGGTCAACGGTCAAACCAGGACCCCCTTAACACCCGCAGCGGTTCCTGCGGGTGCTGGAGGAGGGGGCCGCTGTGCTACGTCGGCGGGATGCCCTAGGGATCGTTACCCCTGGGGTGGCCAGAGAGAGGGCCGAGGACAACCTGGCTAAAATGTGGCAGGCAAACCTCACCGAGTGGTACGAGGAAAACCCCGCCGTAGGGGACAACCTCAAGAAGGAGGAAAACCCCGCCGTAGGGGACAACCTCAAGAAGGAGGAAAACCCCGCCGTAGGGGACAACCTCAAGAAGGAGGAAAACCCCGCCGTAGGGGACAACCTCAAGAAGGAGGAAAACCCCGCCGGAGGGGACAACCTCAAGAAGGAGGAAAACCCCGCCGTAGGGGACAACCTCAAGAAGGAGGAAAACCCCGCTGTCGGGGACAACCTCAAGGGGCATCGCTGGGCGACACCGGCTGGGTGGGGGATGGATACGATGGAGGAAAACCCCAAGAAGGGGGACAACCTCAAGAAGGAGGAAAACCCCGCCGTCGGGGACAACCTCAAGGGGCATCGCTGGGCGACACCGGCTGGGTGGGGGACGGACACGGAGGAGGAAAACCCCAAGGGGGACAACCTCAAGAAGGAGGAAAACCCCGCTGAAGGGGACAACCTCTTGAGGGAAGGAGCAGAGGAGAACCCCGACTTTGGGGAAAACCTCGACGGTGGGATGGAGGATCATGCCGGGGATGTGAATGCGGCACAGGCTGGCGACATAGGGGGCATACTACTTTGGATCAGGTGGATGGGGCTGGCTTCCTTTTTGCTTACGGTCTGTGCGAATGTTTTCCTTGTTGCCGTTTGTCTTGTAGACTCCTCTGATTTTTGGCAGTGCTCTTGGGACAGGGAGGTTTGGAAAGGGAGACAGGCTCAGATATCATGGATGCAAGTGATAATATACGCTTGGGGGGACTTGGAAGGTCTAGCATGCCAGGCCAATTGGAAATTTATCGTTGACCGATTAATGAGATGGGTGGGGATGAAGGACGGGCGGAAAAGGGGTTGGGGTGACATTGACTTGGTTGTTTTTTTTGAAAGAGCAGGTTGGGTTTGGTGAGTTGTATTGTAATGACGATGATCTGCGAAAAGATTGGGGGCGGTGGGGAGCAGGATTGCTTTGGAGGTGGAAATGGAGTGGGGGAGGGTGATGGAGACCGGGAGGATGGTAATGGGGGCGAAATGTATAGAGGAATAGTTAATGTCACTGGCCACCGTTGCTGGATCAGCACGGCCCTCCAGGTGGTTGAGGCGGCTGGGGGGGTGGGGGAATTGTACGAGATATTGCGGGGAGGTCATGGGACCCCGGAGTGGGAAGAAGGGGTGTGGAGGGAGGGAACGAGGGGTTTGGACGAAGGGCAGGATGGGGAAGCGGAGGAGGCCCTCATTGAATTATTGCGAAGGTCTGGGATAGCGGCAAAGGTAACTGTGGAAGTGGAGGACACATGTCAGGAGTGTGAGCTTATGAGCAGCGGAACGGAGAGAGAGAGAAGCGATTTAACGGTGAGATTGGAGCGGGATTTTGAGAAAATGAGTGACGCTGTGAGAAGGGTGATCCTTTCAAATCAGAGGATACGAAAAAGGTGCCCTGGGTGTGGGGAGGATCGTTGGCATGCGAGGGAGGAGCGGGTGGTGGGAACAGAGGGTGTTATGGTCGTCCAAGTGACGCGGGGTAGGGAAGGGATGGTTGATAAGAGGCAATGGAGGGTCCAGCCGGATGTGGTGGAAGTGGCGGTAAGGTGTATCACATGGTAGCGGTGGCGGAGTTTTGTGGGAGAAGGGGGGGTGGGCGACACTGGGTGGCGGTCAAAAAGATTGGAGACCAATGGTGGAGGTTTAATGACAGCAGGGTCGGAGAAGTTGGGGAAGAGGAAGCAGGTCATGGAGATGTGTTCCTATATGTGGAGGGGCAGGAAAAGGCTTCGAAGATGAGGAAGTCGGCCCTGGGACCGGCGTTCGGAGGTGAGAGAAAATGCAGATGGAGGTAAGGATGGGGAGTGGGATGGGGTGGAGCAGCATGGGGTGGGTGGGAAGCCTATCTGCAGTGGGGATAGTTACCCGGAAGTCAGGGTTCTGCGGGGGGAAGGGGTGAAGGCGCGGAGAAGGAAGGGGAAAAGGGATGCAGAGGAAGAAGAGGCAAAAGCGAAAATGCTGGATATTGAGCGGGTGTATGATGAGAAGGCGGAGGCGGAAGAATTTTGTGGGTGGAAAAGTGGTGCTGCGAAAAAGGAGGCTAACTTGAGGGCGGGGCTGCCGGGGAAAGAGGAGGATCGGGTGAGGGTGGTCGGATGGAATGTGCGGGGGCTGGGCTCGGAATGGAAAAAAGAAAAATGGAAGATTTGCTGAAGGTGGGTCGGACATAGCGTCTTGCAGGAGACGAAAGGAACGAGGGACAACAAGGAGTTTTTGCAGGAAAAATGGATGAAGGGGTGGTGCTGGAGGAGCTCTGTGGCGGAGGAGTCTGTTAAGAGGCACCCGAGAGGGGGGGGGTGATGATTGGGTATGAAAAACACAAGTGGCAGTGCGAAAGATTACGGAGGTGATTCCTGGTTATCTCATGTTTATGGACTGGACGGAGGGGAAGAATCAGATGACTCATCAACATGTATTTTCCTACTGGGGACGGAGAGGCAAATGTGAGGGTAAGGAGTGTGATCTTGAGCGGTTGGAGGAGTGTGTGGCGGGGGCGTCGGATGGGGAGAGAGTAGGTGTACACAGATGCGAACGGATGGGCTAAGGAAGGGGGGAACAGAAACTGGGATTGTATGATGTGGCAAAGATGGTTGGGAAGGCGGGGAGACAACTTTATCCGGAGCCGGAAGGATGGGGCGGTGGCGAAAGAGGAAGGACATGAAGGGAAAGGGAGGGCCCGGTTGATTTGTGCCTGTCGACGCAGGGGACGATGGGGAGGGTGCTGGATCATTTGTATGTTTGGCGGAACGATGAGATTCAGTGGCAGGCGGTTACGGATCACCACATGATTGTAACGGATCTCCGAAACATGGCGCCCTCTGCGGTGAAAAATGGCTCGGAGGGGAAGGTATTATCTGCCCCTCCCGGACGGAGGTGGAGGCACTGTTGCGGGACAAGAAAAAGGAGGAGTATGAAGTTATGGTTGGGAAAATGGAAAAGTACCGCGGGAAGGTTATAAAATGCTGCGACGAGGTGAAGGGGAGGAGCCATCATTTGAACAGATGAGTGATTTCTTCGAGTGACAGCGGGCTGCGTTTTCGACTATAGGGATATGATGAATACGGATCGGGACAGTGTGGTTTGTCGACAAGAATTGACTGAAGTTGACTGAAATTTGACTGATGAGTGAAAATCAGTCGACAAGAGGTGACTGAAATTGACAAGCACTGACGCTCTTGTCGACGAGAATTTGACTGAAGTTTTGTGACCACTGACCCTTCAGTCAGCAGGAGTCTTGTTTGTTGATTGAGGTTGACTGGCCGAGGGGTCAGTCAAATCTTGTCGGCTGGGGTCAGTCAACCAATATAGGTTCAGCAGCCCCGACAAGAATGTTACAAGCCGCTACTAACTCGCACAAGACCTTACGAGAACCGACCCGCTGGCCTTTGTTTGAGTGTCATGCTCGACTCACCCACTCTCAGTTGGTGGTCATACCATTTTAGTCCAGCAGGTAGGGTGTCAGGTCAGCAAGTATCAGGTCAGTGGTTCAATCATCCCCCTCACGTCATAATTCGCAAAAAAAAAAAAAAGACAAGTCAGTCAGTACACGAGGCGAGGACAAGATTGACAAGACCAAGTACAAGAGTGACAAAGAGTTTTTAGTCGGATGTCGGCGACAAGTCAGCAAGATTTGACTAGAATTCAGTCAGATTTGACTAGAGTTATAAAAATTTTAGTCAACATACTTGTCGGCAAGAGTTCACTAGAGCTCTTGTAAAAAGTTGACTAGTTGACTAGAAGTAAGTAAAGGAGACCCCGTACAAAACTTTCTATGATGGGAAGAGGTCATGGAGTGATGGTTATTAAGAAAAGTGCCATCATAAATGGGCTGACCTGCACCTGCCCATCATAAAACTTCGTCATTTTATGAAAATCCTCGTCGGGATTTGTGACGTGAAATTTTCCATCTACTGGTAGGGTGGGAAAAGGGAGAGTGAGACGTATGGGATACATGAAATTGATTTCAACATGAATTCAATTTTATTTCATTTTTATGTCCTCCTTATGTTATTCATCTTCTGACTTCTTCTGTCTGCTAACGAATAGGATCCGAAGTTGGGGAGAAGACGCAGTCTCACACTCAAACTTTGTTCTCGTCATATTCTGATCTCCTTATTATTCTTTCATCTTCTGACATCATCAGCAGACGTCAAAGTTGCTTTTTAATCTGATGCGCTTTTTGTGTTGATGATATTGTTTTCATCGATTCCTTCGTTTCAGCTTCATCAAGTCACGGTTTATTGAAACTTTTTGTGAATTTCATGAGACACATCTTCAATATTTTATGTTCAACAGTGTCAATCTTTGAAGTTCGTCTGTCTTAAAACGTCGACGTTTACCATCAATAACCCATTTTGTGCCTTCACGTTTGGAAATGTTATATATCTCTTTACTGAAACGTGGAATTTCTTTCGAATATTTGCTCACATGTTCATAAATTTCACTGTATCGCCTGGTTTAAATTTCACCAAGTCGCTCGACAATTGAATTTTCTTGAGAAATCTGGCTATGGAATTGTTTTTGCATTGGAACATTTTGAAAACAAAATTTGAGTCTTCATCAATAACCCTTTATGTGGAGTGTTGTTGTAATTGGTGACCAAGTTCTGGAAATATTGAACTGATATTGACATGTTGAGATTTTCAAGACTGAAATATATTTAAAAAGCAGTTGCTTTAATGTTCTTGTGAGACGATCAATGATTCCGAGTCGATTTCCACCAACAATGTGATCATCACGCAGATTCAAAACGACAAATAATATTGCGGTCGTTGTTGAAAGCAAGGAATGATTTTTCATTAAATTCGTCATCCCCTTCAAGTTGGTAAGGGGATTTTGAATATCATG
>JAPMOS010000431.1:0-16856 GCA_027972325.1 Paratrimastix pyriformis | reverse complement strand
AAGTAATCCTAACGCCTTATGATGAGCTATTGCTAAACAAGATGTTTTTAGCACAGAATGCTGAAGATAAGATTCGACAGTGGAAATTGTGCTCATTAAAAAGAATGGTATGAGCTAGTCTGATGGTTCACCAACCCGTCATCTTCCAATCATTTACGTTACGAAATGATTTACCCTCTACTAAACAATTCCGGGCGCGACTTCATGTCTGATGACGATGTGGATTCCAGGCTGAACTCGGTGGATTCATTGAGGAAGTGGTTAAATACAAACCCGATAAGCTGCTCGTTGAATCTGTCGTGATGTATCACAAAAATAGTGACTCGTCGATGAGATGACAAAAAGATGAACGTTACATCAACAAGTACGAATCCTCAGTAAATTCATGCTGGGGTATCTTAAAGAAAAGGTGGACTGAACGGATGCAAAATTTCAAAAACAATGGCTCGGCTTTATCAAAATGTGGAGCGTTGTATATCAAAATGATAAGTATAATGGCATCACCTACGATTTAATACTACAAGCTATCAAAGCAAACAACATTATTGATATCTGTGTGATGAATGTGAAATACAACAACATTATCTATAAGTTCATCCGGTACTTCGAGCTGTATGTCAAAGAATGATAAGACTGTCGTGTCAACCAATAAGTATGAACTCAGTTTAATGCTTCTGATGCATCTGAAACTGTATCTAACATCTACATCTATTTCCGGCATCATCACCAATACAAAAGTCCTCGATAAAAGCACATTGCTTCGTCAAGTGTCAAATCTATGTCGATGAATCACTCACCGCTTAACTCCCTAATTTAAGCTCATTCCACTTCTTCTCACACTTCTTTTATGAACTCCCTGATTGACACAAATTCTTTTGTATAACTTCTTATCTTCAATACCATTAGCCTGTAATAATTTGTATATGATGAACTTGTAATTCATTCTATACTTACTGATGGCTAACCTGTCTTTTATCTTAGCAAACTGCCTCTTCATGCTTTCCTGACTGTTGGTGCTATCTGATAATGTACCACCTTGCTAAACACCTGGTTGAAATAATTCGATGGTTTATATGGCACATAATGTGACTTATTTCGTGCTGCTCGCTCTTCCTGAAAATTACATACAAATGGCGTCTCTAATACACATCCACAGTTCTTGACAGACATTTAAACCTTCTGGTGTTGTAACTGCATCGGGTTTATCACAACACTTCCATTCTGGTTCTTTGGCTCATTCTCAACTTCCTGCCTATATAAGTCCAATGATAACTGCATCAAACGTTTTCTCTGCTTTCTCATCCATCTCCTTCATGATTAATATAACAATAGATTATATTAAATCAAAACAACAAAGTTAAAATAGAGTGGCTGCTTTAACTTAGCATCCACATATTAAACACTGCAAAGGCTAAAAGGACACTTGAAAAGCAATGCTGCGTAACAATAGTTGTTCGCTACGATACTCGGGCGGAAGGATTTGTGGTCACTTGAAATCCCGGGTTCGTAGTGACGTGCAAAAGCACGGACGATATGAACTTAAGTTCACACGTAACTGAAACTATGTTACCGTTACTGCTCTTCATTGGTACTTTTGCCTTCTAAGCAACTTACATGATTCCATGGATGTATTCTGTTCAGTGATAGCCTGCGAAACACTTTTAGCGCTTTTCAGTGCTTCCGGTTCTATTTGAACAAAATTCATTTGATGCTAAGCTCAATTCATGAGAAAACAACGCTGCGAAACACAATTGATATCTGAATGTGTTCCCGTCATTATTTAATCACTGCATGGCTTCTCATCAAAACATCCAACCATTCAGTCGGCTTCTTGTGCATATATGTAGTTGATAGAATAGCACCTTTATGTGGTACTACTCCATAATTACTATATTTCATAATTCTTTAAGCCATTTTTAGAAAATAATTTGAGCTATAAGCAGTATTTCATGTCACTTTGCTGAGCCTTCAGTGATCCTGATTGAAATTTTGCTCATCTTGAGCCTGTATCTAAAAATCACTACTTTCTCATTTTTGCCTCTTCTTGGTGCCATATCTACTCAAATTCATCAAAGTAACATATCCATTGGATATATTAGCTAAAAAGGAAACGGAATTGAGAAAACACTTAGAAATCAATGAGATACTCATAAAGAGCATCCTTATCTTCCTTCTGTATCTTCTTATGGTTTTATCTTATCAAAAGCATTTGCTTGTATTGCTCTTTGTTCGTCTTAGCTGAAATGCCTAAGTAGGTAATTGATGACTGCAAACTGTTCAATGTCTTCCTGAGTTGTGGAGGTAAGAGCTTTGACTCTCCATACTCAAATACGAGGTCATCAAACGTAAAACTGCTCTCACATCTTTGTTTAACCTGATTTGGATTCAATTTCAATGCTACACTGCATGCATATAGTGACTTGTATATTGTTTTCGTACCATCTGTCTTATTTGTCACTATTACTTGAGTCCTTGCTCCTTTCACATATTTCTCCTTCTTCTTGTATTCTCTCGGCTTATAGTTCGACAAATCCTTGCAAAGGTCTTCTTGTATTTCTCCTGTTGATATTCTTTGCGCTCATCTTCAGTTCGGCATGCTTTAATCATGTTCAACATCTTGAATCCCTTTTCTGTGTATTCTTTGATGTATTTCTCTTCTATCTCTTTAATGTTCTCACAATCACAAATTGCTTCAATTTCTTCAATGGTGAACTTGTCAACTCCTACCTCTCTCATTCTGCTGTAAAGCATATGTGTGCATCCACTCTTGACATGTGTTTTATGCACTGCCCATCTCGAACGGATGTTCTTAGTTGAACCTATATATAATTCATTCGGCTCAACAGTGTTGACTATCTTATATATGTAGTATTTCATTTTACTATACTATAGTATTAGATAATATTTCAACTGTATTTAAGTCACTTTCATTTTTGATTTTCAGTTGGTGCTTCCAAATTATAATGAATTCTGCTTTGCTCTCTGCCCTGTTTCTGTAACTCTCCATACACTACAGTTTCTTCTAACAATGCTTCTAATAGGTTGGTTATGTCTTTCATTGAGCGTTCAATTGATGTCAGTTTAGCATTCATCTTGTCAAATGTTGACTGTTGATATGGTTCCATAATAATGAACGCTGATAAAATTTCACTTAGTCTTCGATTGCTCCATTTTAATCCGGTAATGTCCATAAGCGTAACTATCAGTCTTGTTTCTGAGATACCTTTTATCATCATAAGAGCACAATGCAAACTTGTTCACTGATACTGCATAGAGTTGGTGATATTTGCTTTGAATTGCACAGAACTTCACCTTAGGATGTGCCTTATCAATCTCTTCATCATTCTTTTTCTCCATCTCTTCATTCTTTTTCTTCATCTCTTCGTCAATCTCTTCATCAATCTCTTCATCATTCTGTTTGCGTTTTGGCTTCAGACATTCTGAGTTCAGACAGTCCATGAACCTTTTGTGTGATAATTCCTGTTTAATTGCTGACTTCTTCACACCTTTGCATTTGGCATGCTTCTCTTCATCACCTTCTATGACATATGAATACATCTTCGAACGTAATCCACAGAACTCTATGATTTGCTTGCCTTTGGCTTCATCCTTGAACTTTCCAATCTTGGCAATGTTCTTTTCGCTGAATAGCGCATTGTCCTCTGGATAATTGGATGTATCGAGTTCGTCTTCAAATTCTTTCATATCTTCATATATGTCTTCTGTCTCCACTGCAACACATAAACTGTCAGTATCTGTGAATAGCAATTTGACTTTGTCTCCATACTTTGCTTTGAGTGTGTTGTAGTAAAAGTCATACATGTGCATCTTGGATAAGTCTAATATTGATTGCCCAACTGCTATTGGCATGTTCAATTTGACTGATGTCTGTCTTGCATGTATGCCTACGAGTTTATCTCCAAATATCACTGTCTTCTCATAATTTGGCTTGGCTACGAGCTTCCGTGCCTTCTCCTCACTGGATGTTAGTGTAAAGTTGATGTGAGAACGATTGTTCTGCATGGTTTTTCCAAAGACTGCATTGTTGGCTAATTTGAATAGTGCCTTCTCGAATTCATTCTTTGTTTTTTGAACGCTCGTTGGTATTGAATCCTATGTAGTCTTCTAACCAATCATCTTGTTTAAAACTCATCACTCTTTTGACTGCTTTCAGTTCCATTCCTAAACTCAAATATAGCTGGAGTGCACGATAATGCACAACATAATCAGTCTTGTCTTCAAAATCACAAATCAACTTCTCAACTTTTGCCTGCTTTAGGCTTAAATTCGTCTTCAACAACTTCTGGTATTCAGATAACTTTTCATCTTCTACAACCTTCTTGCATGGTGCTAATGGATAATCATTGTGCATGTCATGTAGTTCTTTTGGATATGATAAATCCACTTCTAATATGTAGCCTCTATCTCCATTCTTGTCTAATGACATTATCTTGCTCTTCGTGAACTTGCTTACGTTCTTTTCCCATTGAAAATCAGTCGTTGGTAGTCTATAACTCATTGCTTTGCCGTAAAGGTTGTTAGCATCGAGATACAGAATGTACACCGTTTTGCCCTCTTTGTTGTATGTCTTCATGTACTTGTTGTTGGCTTGACAATATCTGTTCGTTATCATTGAAATCCCTCCTCGAATACCCTTCTCAATAAACAAATGCATGTCCATTTGTGTGTCATTAAATAGGTCTAACTCCACCTTCGAACGCTTCAGTGCCGCATCCCATGACATTGCTGGTAATGACACGTAACATACCGGATCGAGCCCGTAATTTTTTTATACACATGCTACGAAACTTTTCGAAGACATCTGCTAATAGTAACACATCAGTTTTAAGGTATATGTCATGATAATCACCTAACGTTTCACATTCAAATGTGTTCCATACTGTCTGTGCATGTGCATAATCTTCATCAGATATGGCTTTATCGTTTAGTTTACTGTAAAATGCTTCCTTTGGTGGCAATTCAGTCTCATCGAACTTCTCCATTGTGTTCAAATAGTCATATGGATAAACACCCTTCTGGCATAAAAGTTTCAGGTTCTCTTCACTGATTCCTTCCCAATCTGCTTTTGTTCTGATAAAATCATCGTAGTTGTTCTTCCCTAAGTTCTCTGATAATTTATCCAATGATTCTGTCATGAATGCAAAACTGTCTTTGAACTCTATATTTCCATCCATCGAGAACGACAGATACTTCTCTTCAGTCAATGCTAAGCATGTAATTTTCTCACTAAAGTTCCCTATTTCTTGCATTAAGAGGTGAGAATCATAACCCTTTAGATTGTGAAAGAAAACTGGTACCTTGTAATTCTTCAGACTGAATAATAAGTTACATCCATTATGTGCTGCCCCTCGATATTCACCCGTAATATGATCATGGTCTCTCACTTTATCTGATTCATCTTCAATCTCTCGTCCACAAATATGACACACAGTGGCTTTATCAAACTCTTTTTGTTGTTCCTTCGATAAGTTCATCTCACAGTTCCTTTTGACTATCTTCAGTATCGTTTTACGCTCTTCGATGATGGATTTTAAGAAATGCTCAACTGCTCCTTCACCACGATACAATTGTATTGGTCTCTCAAACTCTGGATAATTACTGACAACTTTGTATGCATATGAACACACATTATGGTGCTGATATGCTGCTTTTATTTTTTTCTCATCGTCATCATCATCAATTGGTGTTGTGAGTGCTTCGAAATCTGCATAAATCGCAAAAGGTTGCTTCACTGATTTTGATATATGCTTGAATTCGACATGAGCATCTTCTTCTATTGGTAACCATGCTTGACAACATTCATGCTCATAGCACACTGGTTTATGCCTTTGCAACAGGCTTTCATTCCAAAATCCATGCATACAGTTCAGACAAAAATACTTTTTTCCATTGTGACTGTTCTGGCTTGAACTTAAGAGACGAGACAAATCTTTAATCAACACATAATGTGAGTTGGTTTCTGTCTTCTCACATCCTTCTCCTTTCATCACCTCTGTATTCTCATCGAGCTCTGTTATACGTAGCATATTGACTACTGTTTTAGCCGTATTCCAAATTGGTGAGACATACAATGGATTGAAGACAACTGATGTCTTCTTCTCCTTCTTAACCTTTTTTGTTGTGATATGATGCTCGATCACATTGATGGCTATGTTATTTTTAGCTTCAAATCGTGGTATACTGTCAATTTCCATTGGAAAATGAATGCCCTTAAAGTCGAGCTCATTGTCATACTTCATGTATTGCTTCACTCTCTCCGGATGCACATCAACTGGATGCAATGTTGCTAAAACACTCCATTTAAAACACTCATTGTCATCATTCTGAATATTTATCAATGCTTTCTTCTGGTTCAATACCTCTGGTAATTCAATGTAACTGCTTCCACGCATTGGCTTGTATGAGGCTACATTCAAAAACACATTCTCAATACGTTTTAGGACCCATGCACTTCCATTGTTAACAAAATTGTCCACGAGCTCTTGGATTCTCGACACTGCATTCCCAATTCCTTCTTCAATGTCTTTCTTACCGAGAATTCGAATGCTGCCTGATGAAAAGTGTCCATACATTGACTTGTCTTCTTTGGTGAACTGACATTTCAACACGATGTTCAGTTTGAACTGTCCTCCCTTCATCTCTTCATATAATATCTTTTTTATCATTCCTTCAGTGTCCACAAAACACCTCTCGACACTTTGTTTGTAGTCAGTTGCCTCGATCTTTCCATGGTTCATAATAGAATAGTTCTTCATGAAACCTTTCATAGCTTTTTTGCATTCTACCACTTCATATTGTGCTATTTTTCCAAACTCATCTTCGACGTTTTCTGCTCCTTTTGTTGATAAGGCATCTACATCAATAACTTCTTCTTGTGCAATCTTCACTTCTTTCTTTTCTTTCTTTTCCTTCTTTTCCTCTTTTGGTGATGTTGCCTGCCGTTTATTTATGTATTCTTCGAACAACTTCTTCGCCTCTTCATCTGAGAGTCCATCAAATGCAACAAATGGATTTGCGGTTTTAGTTGTCATGTCTATAGTAGTGTGAGATAAAATTTTTTCATAATATTTTATTAATCTATAAATTTAAGGTTTCTCTAAGTCACTTTTAATTTTATAACTTCATTATACTAATGGAAAAGACCATTCAAAATGCTTATAGCAATCCTAAAACTGGCTTTGTTTCTGCTCCTAAATTGTATCGAAAACTCAAACAAGATGACAAGAAAATCACCTTAGATGCTGTCCAAAACGTGCTAAATAAGACACCTGATTATCAAATCATGAAAGAAGATAGAAAACCCAAAAAGTTCAACACGATTGTGGCTCATACTGCTCTCGCATGTGTTCAGATGGATATCATCATCTATGATCGTTTTAAGACGAGAACTGGATTCGAGAACATCCTCTGTGTTATTGATGTGTACTCTCGTTATGCTGCCTGTCGTCCACTTAAAACAAGAAAGCCCACTGAGGTTCTCAAAGCAATTAAAAGTATCTTCCATGATGACTTAAAAGGTACTCTTGAAAACATCAACTGTGACAATGAATTCCAAGCTAAACAATATGTCAAATGGATGACTGATAATCATGTTGTGGCTCATTTCAGTGACCCTGAAGAAATCAATAAGAATAGTATTGTTGAACGATTCAATCGTACAATTGCTCTCAAACTACAACGTTGGCGTCTCTCTTCTGGTGACTCCGATTGGACTAAAGTTCTTCCTGATTTGGTATCTTCTTACAACAATGATTACCACAGAACCATTAAAGCAACACCTTATAATGTGTTCAACAACCATGATACAAACAAACAATCAGTCACTCAAATAGAACGTATTTATAATATTGGTGACCATGTTCATGCTGTTCGAAAGCTCAAAGCATTCGCTAAAGGTGATGAAGTAAAGTATTCTCTCGCTGTCTATATCATTGACTCATTCGATGGTAAAAAGTATGTTCTCAAGAACCTGAAGTCTGGAGAACTGTTGAAAAAACACTACAAACAATATGAGTTGAAGAAGGTTGGTGAAATCATCGAGAAGGAGAGCACTGAAAAAGCTGTCAAGAAGATTGATGACACAAAGAAGAAAAGACTCGTCAAACGAAGACTGACTCGAGAAGGTATTGACACAGATAATATAATGCATGATATGAAGCTCCGTTAATGGAAATATTCATTTTCATACACTATTGTTGTGGAATCGTCACTCTCATCTCCTTTCTTCTTAGTTATTGTAACAGTGAAATATTCATCACCATGAAGCTTAATCAACTCCTGTAGGAGTTCAAATAGCGCCCTATCAATCTTAACTGGATGCTTATCACAATTCATTCTCTATATACTAACTATAGATAATTATTTTTTCTTCAAATACCTTTACATGTTAATCAACTGCTATCACTCGTTCACTATTTCATTGAGTTAGCCTCAGTAGCTCATTGAATTATCATCTTAAAACACTCAGAGCTCAAATGATGAAACGCTGTTTTTATCTCTTTGAAATAGAAGGTAAATCTGATTGATTTCTCTTTCAATTCATGTTCTCCTAGTAAATTTTCGCTTTAAAGGGCTCGGTGCTGAAATCAAATTTCATCTTGTTTTATCATTTTGTCATACTTTTCCATTTTCTTAGAATCAATTATTTGAGCTGATTCAATCAAAAGAATGCATCATTTACTTAAGATTGATGCATTATTTAATGATCACTTTTGAAAAGCACTTTTGTCACAATTTTATTTTGAATGAAGAGATAAGCTGTTTCTGATTGAATTCTCTTTCGTTTGATGCTTAAGATGATTGAATTGTTTGATTTGACAAAATGGCAAAATAATTTCTGGGACAAAAAAATGGAAAAAAATTGAAAATGCATGGAGAATTCGCTTTTGCCTCTAATTTCGTTTGTAGCTCGAATGAATTGATGCTTAAATCAGTCAAAGCTGATTAAAATAAAATGCTCGTTTTACTTAAAAAACATTGAGAAAAAAGATTTTGCTCTGAAGAAATCGATTTTTGCCTCAAATAACGTTTGTAGCTCGAGAAAATTAATGCTTAAATCATTCAAAGCTGATAAAATAAAATGCTCCTTTTCGATAAAAATAATGAGAAAAAAGATTTTGTTCTGAAGAAATCGATTTTTGCCTCAAATAACAACGCAAGCGTGAAAAATTGTGTGTGAAAATCGCTTGTCTCAGAACTCTCCTTTATAACTACTGAGGCCGGGGCCGCGGCCACCAGCGCACGGCAAAGGGCAGCCCGTCCCTGCTCACGTTTGAGCGGGGCCCTCCCTGCCGCAGGCCGTGGACGGTCCTGCTGCGCTCAATCACGGCTTCTGACAGAAGAAAAGCGGAGCCCAGAGGAGAGGGAGGTATATCCACGATCAAAACAAAGCATGATCATCATCATCGATCATTATCATCATCGACCATCACCAGCGTCATCACCAGCGTCATCATCAGCATCAGCATCTGTCGACCGCAGCCTCAGCATCGTTTTGACCCCCTTCTCCCAGACGCTCCCCCCGGCTCGAAGCCCACCCTTCGCGACCTGGACGTGCCTCTTGGCGCTTACTGCGGGGCGACGCTCTGAGGCGGTCCCCTGTGCCGAGTTTCGGGAGATGATCGTGCTGGAAGCGCCATCGTGGCTCCCTTTTAAAGCTTGTTTTGCCGAGGATCAGGCACGCCCCTTCATCTCCTTCCTGTCTTCCTCCCCCCTGCCCTCCTGCCCCCTTTCTCTCCCCTTCTCTCCTGCCTCCCTCATTCTCGCCTGTCCCTTCCCCGTCCCTCCCCCTACCCTCCCCTACCATCATTCCGTCACTCCCGACAGGGCCACGCCAGTGGTCCTCCCGTCCTTCTGCTTTTCACCGCCTCACCGCCGCCGGTGTTGACAGGATGGGCTGCTGTCCGAGCGTCGTTGTAACCTTGCCGCTCTCTCTCCCTCCCTTCTTTCCACTCCTCTTCATCCCCGCCTTCCCTCAACACCCCCGATCTCCCTCCCATTCTACGGATTGTCTTTTCAACAGGACGCGTAGTAGTAAATTCGTCGCTTGCTTGTTTCTGGGGCAAAGGACTCGGGGTCGAGTCAAGGCAGGGCCAACCAGTTTTTTCACAGGAAATCATTTGCTCTCGCGTGAATCGAACCCGTGACCTTCCACGTTCGAACCAAACATTCTTCCTGCTAAGCTACTGCGAGCACGTCGTATTTCGCGGCTAATTCTTAGCCGCGGGCCGCCCGCTTAGCCGTGAAAATTAGCCGTGAAAATTAGCCTAAGGGTCCCCAAAATTAGCCTTGAATCAAGGCTAACTAAGCCGTGACGCGGCTAATTTTTTCTGCCATGGATGGGGAGGTCCCGAGATTTTTCCCTGCTGTCGACGCCCCTCATCGTGTGTTGATTACGATTTGTCCTGCAGATGTGCGAATCAATGTGCCAGCTGGAATGTCGCTTGCCATTGTGAGGAGACGCGACCTTCCGACAGTGCCAGCGCTCAAGCAATGGTTGGAGACGCTCAACCCCCGATCAGGCCCCAGATGATTGCGCGAAAGGGTCAAGCTTATGGTACTGGGGGCCCCCGGTTGAAGTCTCGGTTGCACGTTCCTTTTGCTCCGCCTTCTTTTCCGTTGAGAGCTATGGAGATCGCAGCTGAGCATGACGAGCTCAGTACTGACGAATCGAACTTTATTGTTGAGCATGCCGAGATCCTTGATCGTGCCGAACCCATGGTCGAGTATCTTCAGAATGAGTTGGGTCGGCATCTCTGGTCCCCGTCTTCAGCACCATTGAACAACCTGTCGCCTTTTATGCGTTTGGAGCTCATTAAGCTCTTCAGCTCACTGGTCGTTAATGAGCACCGGGCACCACGCTATTGCATCATCGAACGAACGGTTCGAATGCTGATGGAGGACAATCCCAAAAGGCAAGCCGAAGCGATGAGTGACTTTGTTTCTCAACTTCTTGGGGCTTGTTTGTGTTGTGCATTGCCTGCGTGTGCCTGTTGCTCCCCGGCTATCCCCCTTGCTTGGAACACGCTCGCTCGGGCTCTCGGTCTATCCTGGGAACTCCAACAGTGAATTCACTGGTCATCATCTCTTTTCTCTGAATCAAGTGTTCATCGCAATGCAAATTCCACCGGAGCTTCTCGAACTTTCAAAGAATCCATTCTTTGCCACCTTTCTTGCAAGCATCGTACCCCAACAGCCTGTGGCCCTGACGGACCTCCTAGCTCTACCCCCCACCACCACTCTCTGATGGATTGGCCCTATTATTAATCACTTCCGAAACTTTAAAGATAAAAATTATTTATCGAGTTATTTTATTCGGAATAGATACCCTCTCCCAGGTTCTAAACCCCAATCCCCGCGATTATTCGCGTGCGAATGAGAGTCTGCACCATGGGCTTCTGCCCGAATAGCCGGGCCCCTCCAGGGGAGGCAGAGTACAAGGGCGCCCTTCCGGCTCGTCCAATCTTTCCGGGAAAAACGAACGGCTAGCAAAAAACCCGGAGAGCCGCCTGTCTTCTACCCTCGCACCCTCTCCGCGCAGGAGAGCGTCCGTCAACCGCCATGTCGCGGTCCGGGGCAGGTGGGTGGGATCATCCCGTGGTGGTGGGGGGTAGAGCTAGGAGGTCCGTCAAAGTCCTTCGTGGACTCGGACTTCCTAGATCCTCCAACGCTGTTGGTACCCCCCACCACCACTCTCTGATGGATTTTCAAAGATCCTCCTCGGTCCCGAACAGCGTCGCCATTGGCGCCTCCTTCGGGACCGCCCGATTGTAGTGCCTGTCCAAAGAAATGGACTGCACCGACCAACCAAACATCCTCCTGACCGTGGCATCCCATGTCTCCCCCTCGCAACCCAGAGGTGTAAAGGAGGATGGCCATTTTCCCCAGCAAGTCGTCCCGCGAGGAATTCCGGCCCTTCTTGCGGAGCAGCTGGCCCAAGGGAAGGGGGTCAAAGGTCCGGTCATACTTCGGCATCGACGGACGTTGTCTCTTGATCCCCTCCAGAACCAGGCGGACCCAACGGTCTTCGCCCAGGTTCTTGCCAAGCAGCACCGAAAGCTTCGCCGAAATGGCGCTGCTCAAGTTGGTGAACCATTTGCTGCTGTATTCATTCTTTGCGAACTGGTCTGCCAGGAAATTTCCTAGCCGAACACCAGTCGCCTCGAAAGGGTCGATTTTCCCCTGCACCATTCCGACCATCGCGCCCAAGCCAAGGCCATGGCCTTCCGGCGCGAGTCAGAGCGAGCCTGATTTACCAAGGCAATAGCTCCATCGCCGGCGTCCTCCGGCGGAAAGAAAGCGCAGCGGTTGGGTGCAACAGCACCCATCAACTCTGGGTCAGCAAGGTCGTCCAGTCGAATGAGACAACCTTCTTCATCTTCGGATGACCCGATAGTTTCACTGCCATCGCCCTCCAATGAGGCCTCCCCACTCCGCATGCATTCCCGCCGATCCCCGGGAGAAAGGTCTCCTCGGAATCCGGCAAAAGGAGGGGTGTCTCGATAAGCAATTTGCTCATCGTAGGGAACCACAACGCGCCCCTCCAGAGTGGGAGAATGAGCATCATCGTCGCCCGGTCCCGGATGATTTTCCGAAGGACCCGTGCGATCTGATTGAACGGGGGATTCGCATACAACCGTTTGCGCCCCCAGTCCTGCGCGTAGGCATCGATCGCCTCCGCTTGAGGATCCAGCCGCAGGGACCAGAACCTCGGGAGCTGTGCATTGGCCATCGTGGCAAACGCATCCAGCTCCGGCTGGAAAGCCAGGGACTGGCAGGCCCACTCGAATAACCGAGGGTTCAACTTCCAGTCCGAGTCGTCCCGCATCCTGCTGAGACGATCGGCATGCAGGTTTGTCACACCCGCAATGTGCTCCGGCACAATCCTGACACCCATTTGTTGCGTCTGTTCCCAGACTTCCAACAGCAACGGGTGAATGGCCTTGCTCCCCGTGTTCCAGTTCCTCACCGTCGCCACCGCAACGGTCGAGTCGCTTTGCCAGCGAACCACCGTCCCCGAGGGAGGTGTTCGCGGAACGCACGGAGCGCCCACAGGAGCGCCGCAAGTTCGCGCCAGTTGATGTGCTTGTCGGTCTCCTGGAGGGCCTGCCTCCAGAAACCCCTCGCCCAAAGGCTTGGGTGACATTTTGAGTCCGGACTATCTGCAAGTGGCGAGACGGATTCGGGAGGAGGAGTCGGCGGAGGAGGGGCGGAAGAGGCGGAGAAGGAAAAGGAGGAAGACAATGCTGATAAGGGGAATGAAGGAAGGAGTGAGGGAGTCGGGGGGTTGGGGCGGACGGGGGGGAAGCGAAACCAAGAGTCAAGAGGCAAGCAAAGTTGCAGTGCGTCGGGGGAAGGTGGCAGTGGAAACAGAGGAAACATGGGAGGAGGATGGGTGGGAAGGGGAGAGTAAGGGAAGGAACGAGAAAGAAGATGGGAGGAGGGAGGTCGGATGCAGATTGAGGCGAGCGAGAAGAAGAGGAGGGCGGAGGGGCATGTGGAGGGGAGGGGAACAAGAAGGGAGGGCGAGGGCTGGTGAGTGGGACGAGGTACTATGGAAAAGGCGGGAGGAGTTGATGGCGGAATGCGATGAGGTGGAAGTAAGAGTGGTGGAGCCAGAGGCGGAATGGAGGTTGTTTTATACGGATGGGAGTGCGACAAGAAGCCGGAAGGAAAGACGGGCGGCGTTTGCGGTGATTGAGAGATTAAAAATGGGGCGCTGGCGGTGAGAGCGGGAGGAGGTGTTCGGGTCGGGGCAGACTAACAACGAAGCGGAGTTGGAGGCTATTCTGGAGGCTATTCGATTGGACAGGATGCGAATGTGGAAGTGAGAACGGACAGTAAAGTGGCAAGGGTGGGTTGAGGGGCTGATAAAGGGTTGGTGGAAACCAACGGATCTGATAGAATCGAAGGCGGAGGGCTGCTGCGGAGGCAGCGGATTGTGAAGGAGCATCGGAGAGATACGACTGGTCTGGGTTAAGGGACATCAGGAACTAGTGCGTCGCTGGATGCGGAGGGAACAGATTGGCAGACAAGATTGCGGGACGGAGCATAAAGATGGAGCCGAGCGTGGTGCCCGAAGAGAAAGGATGGGGATTCAAGCTGGTGCGGAGAAGTGACGGGAAGGGAAGTGACAGACTTCAGAGAGGTGATGAAGGAATGGGGAGGAAAAGTCGCATGGAGGGCGGCTCGTAAAAGAAAATGAGATTGTGTTAATTAACGCAGAGAGTCGCAACGGAGGGATCAACG
This sequence comes from Paratrimastix pyriformis, assembly GCA_027972325.1. Lineage (NCBI taxonomy): Eukaryota > Preaxostyla > Paratrimastigidae > Paratrimastix > Paratrimastix pyriformis. The sequence goes on along the minus strand of JAPMOS010000431.1, from coordinate 2,588 downwards.
TGCAAACGATGAGGTGTGAGATGTCCGGGAAGCTGGCGATGATGGCAATCCAGCGGTATATCACGGCCAACATCCGGTTCTACATCAACGGGGAGGGGATGGGAAGTGTTGGTGGGGTGAGGGACCACATGAACCACTTGGTGTTTGAATGCCCAGGGATGGCGGGATGTGGGAGAGATGGAAAGGGGCGGATGCGGTGAAGCTAATTGAGTGGTTGGACAAGGCGGAGGGAGCTGAAGACCCGGACCAGCTGCTCGAGGAGAAGTGGGTAGAGCCGATGGAGAGTGTGAAGATAAGGCAGGCAGATCACGAAGGTGAGGCTATGGCAATTGATGGAGAGGTCCTGGGGAGATGGTTCCGCGAGAACATGGGACAGTTTTGGGAAACGTTCTCGACAGAGGTAGCTGAGATGTGTGACCGATACGAGGAAGGAAAAGCACGACAGTAAAGGAGGGCGGACGCACATGAGTACGCTGAGGAACCAATGGACGACTCCCCACACTATATCTTCGTTGCTGAGGCAGGCGGGAAGCCTAACGGTGATGGCGTTCTCGCACCCAGGAATGCGGATCTCAGTTTCCCAGAGTATAGAACGCCGAGTCAGGAAGACTGGTTCCTGGGTGGTTCGGTGGATGGGCGGGCTATCAAGGAGAATCGGGACTTGTTGATTTATGCGAATCCGGAATATAACCCCAGGAGGAAATGGATCGGTTTTCCGAGCAATTGGAGAGTGGGCGGAGAGTCCGATTGGCAGAGGAGGGAAAAGAGCGTTTAGATGCATTGTTATTGTGGCGTACGGGGAAGGGAAAGCGAACAGAATCCAGCCGGGGAGTGAGCCGAAGCACGGTGTGAGCTTGGCGATCAAGGGGACATTCAGATGCGTGAGCTTTTCATCATCCAGGAGGGTGGGTTTGCTTTTAGAGCCGAGTTTCTGGCGGACTGGGCGGAAAGTGGTGGGAAGGCGCGGTGAATGAAAACCGTTGGTCCGGCCGGCCGGCGGGTAAAATGCACCCCAGCGCTCGCTCCAGGGAAGGTGCACAGGGGCATCGGGAGGAAGAGAGACTGGAAACTCGCAAGGAAACATCAACGCATACAAAATGGAACAAAGAGGACATGACAGAATGAGGGGCGGGGACCGAAGAACAGAAAAAGAAAACGAAAGTTAATACGAGAAGCACTCGCGCCAGCCTGAGGGGGCTACTGCTCGTCCACCAGCACCGGAATGACCGGTAGCTCAACTTGATGGTCCCTGATCCACCGTCCCCACACTGGCTCCTTCCCCACATCATGATCCCCGGCTGGACGGAAAGTGGGGAAGGCGCGGTTTGATGTGGGGATTTTGATGTTTGAGAATGGGCGGGCTAGAGAGATTCCGATGGATCCAGCCCCGTTGTGGGCTCTGGAGGCGATGTTGAGGAAGGAGGCCGGAAGTCGAACGGTGCAGGCGAACTATGAGGGCCGCCCGAGAGATGGGAAACACTTTACAACTGGAGGGGATCTCGGAGGCGGTGGTGACGAAGGGATGAGGAGGTTGAGAGCAAAGTGCGGCTTTAAGATGGAATATGCGAATGCATAACCGGCAGCGGAAATGGGAATTGTGGATGAAGACACTCAAAAGGAGGTTGGGAGCGAGCTGGCAGGAATCAGGAAAACGATGCTCATAGCGATTCAGCAAAGGAAGAAGTGCGAAAATTGCAGGAATGAAAGAAGAGCCGTAGTCCGGAAGTTGGCGCATAGGAAGTCAGATAAGCTAAACGCGAGTATCGTGCGTTCGGACGGGAGCATCGTGCATTGAATGAAATAGCGGTTTCAATGTCGGAAACGATGGGTTACGGGTCCAGGACAACCCATAAAATTCCGCGCGGAAGTCTCTGGTCGGATCGACCAGGTGATAGCCACCTGCCGCGCTAAACGCGATCTATGTAACACCGCGCGTCCTGATCGCGGTGGCATCGCGGTGGCCGATCTGAGAGTCGAAACCCCGGCCCCATGGTGGGGCCCCTGGGCGCGTGTCGGGGTTCCATCCCCGCCGGTTATGGGACGGGTAATAGCCGCACAAGTTTGTATAGGCCGAAACGCGTTTTGCCCCGAATCGACCCCAGGAAAAATTTTGCGGGGTGCACCAGGTACTCGAATGACGCTCCACCACCGCCCCGATCGAGTGGCTACCTCAGATTTTGAAAATTCAAATTTTGAATTCGGGTATGGTCGACCGCGTCAATCACAAGTCATACAACGCCCGGAGGTCGTCCTGATCGCGGTGTCATCGCGGTGGCCGATCTGGCGTGCGGAAACCCGGCCCCATGGTGGCCCCTGGCGCGTGTCGGGTTCCATCCGCGCCGGTTATGGGACGGTAATACGCACAAGTTTGTATAGGCCGAAACGCGTTTTGCCCCGAATCGACCCCAGGAAAATTTGCTTGCGGGGTGCACGGCAGGTACCGAATGACGCTCCACCACCACCCCGACCTGAGTGGCTACCCCAGATTTTGAAAATTCAAATTTTGAATTGGGTATGGTCGACCGCGCCAATCACAACTCATACAACGCCCGGAGCTCGTCCTGATCGCGGTGGCATCGCGGCCGATC
>JAPMOS010000430.1:0-17010 GCA_027972325.1 Paratrimastix pyriformis | reverse complement strand
TCATCATCGTCAATCCAATCCAATCCATCATCATCATCATCCAGTCATCATCATCCAATCATCCAATCATCCAATCAATCATCAATGAACATCATCATCATCATTTCCTCATCCTCACCTCATCCTCACCCTCACGTCATCATCATCCAGTCATCATCCAATCACCATCATCATCATCATCATCATCATCATCATCATCATCATCATCATCATCAATCATCATCATCCAGTCATCATCATCATCAATCATCATCATCATCATCATCATCATCCAATCATCATCCTCCAATCATCATCCAATCATCATCTCCAATCATCATCCTCAATCATCATCATCCAATCACCATCATCCAATCATCATCATTCAATCATCATCATCCAATCATCATCATCAATCATCATCATCCAATCATCATCATCCAATCATCATCATCCAATCATCATCATCCAATCATCATCATCATCATCAACCAGATCATCAACCAGATCATCATCATCATCATCATCATCATCATCATCATCATCATCATCATCATCATCATCATCATCATCATCATCATCATCATCCATCATCATCATCATCATCATCATCATCATCATCATCATCATCATCATCATCATCATCATCATCATCATCATCATCATCATCATCATCATCATCCCAATGATCATCATCATCATCATCCAGTCATCATCCACTCATCATCATCATCCAATCATCATCATCATCATCATCATCATCATCATCATCATCATCATCATCATCATCATCATCATCATCCAGTCATCCAATCATCATCCAATCATCATCATCCAATCATCATCATCCAATCATCATCCAATCATCATCATCATCATCATCATCATCATCATCATCATCATCATCATCATCATCATCATCATCATCCAGTCATCCAATCATCATCCAATCATCATCATCCAATCATCATCATCCAATCATCATCCAATCATCATCATCATCATCATCATCATCATCATCATCATCATCAACATCATCATCATCCAATCATCATCATCTCCCGGTCTACTAAGGCGGCCCCAATCGCGGGTGCCCCGCTGCCAACCCCGGCCACCCCAGCGGAGAGAGAACATGCTGTGTATTTGCGAGGGCGCAGGCGACAAGTTCAAGAAGAAAGGTTACTCGCGCCTTCGCGCCATGCGTTACACTCCGGGGGGGGCCGGGCCAAATGACCCGTATGGTGGCTCCTCCCGGCCGGGGGCCCGCCTGGTGGCGGGGCCGCCCAGTGATGGGTGTGGGTGATGGGGAGGGGTGCTCAGGGGCGGGTGGGGCGGGTCGTGGGCCCTGGGCGGCCGCCACGGCGTGGCCAGGGCGCGGGGCCCGCCGCGGCAGCTGCGCCGTTGCGCATGGTCATGAGCGCGAGGGCGTCCCGAACCAGAAGGGTCGAGACGGAGGAGAGGGCCCGCTGGAGGTCGGTTCGCGCGGCAGGGGGGTCGGCCGGTGTCAGCCGCGACAGGGCCTGGCATGTGGCCCGGGGCACGGTCCCTCGGGCCGACAAGATCACCGGCACCGCGCGGCAGGGCTGCCCGGTGGCCTCCGTGACGGCCTGGCAGAGGGCGACGTAGTGGGCCGCCTTGGCCGCCGCCCGCGCCGGCCAGTCGTGGGTCTGGCCAGTGATGGCCACGTCGAGCAGCCACCAGGTGCCGTCAGAGCCACGGGACTGCAACACCAGGTCGGGGTGCACGTCGCGGAGGGCGGCGGGGAGCTTGGCCAGCAGGGTGGGTGGGAAGGCGGGCGCACAGTTGGTTGCCGACACGCCCATATAATGCCGCGTGACCCAGTCGCGTTGCCCGCCGAACCAGGCCCAGAGTCGGCGGACCACACGGTCGTGGCGGGCCGTGTAGAAGTCGTGGTACCTGCCGCAGCCGGACAGCAGGTGGGACATGGTCTCGGGGCCGCCGTGGCAGAGTGGGCAGGTGACCCCCACCGGGGGGGCGTCGCCGGCAGATGCTGAGGCCTTCCGCGCGTATCGGCACCGAATGGTTTACAGGGTGGGGAAGGTGCCGAACAGCAGCCAGACGAGCCGGCGCACCTTCCAGTCGGGGCGGCCTGCTGGCGCCAGGCGGGCGCGGCCAGCTTTGCTCGAGGCCGTCCAGGGTGACCCCGAGGAGAATCGGCTGCGCCGGGGGCCCAGCCGCGGGCCTCCTCCTCGCACTGGAGGGCCTGGCAGAATCCCCGGGCCACCGCGAGCGTGAAGGGTCGGGTGGGGTACGGCAACGGGGCGTCCTTGGGGCCCGAGGGGCGGAAGGGCATCTCCGGCGGGCAGGCCAAGCCCTGTTGGATGGGGGGTGGCGGGCCGGCCTTGTCGGTGGGGGGCGGGGCTGCCGCGGCCTCGCCGGCCAGCCGGTCGGCCTGCAAATTGCCCCACAGGTGGGGGCAGCCGGGGCCACCGCGTCCACGTGGGAGGGCACGTGATGGCAGAGGAGGCGCGGCCACCGGGAGACCAGCTCGTCCCGGAGTCGGAGGACCTCCTGCTGCGACTGGGTCAGGCAGGTGGCGCGGCACAGGGCACCGAGGGCGTACTCGCTGTCCGACAGCAGCAGCACGCACCGGTCTCGGCCGACCCGCTCCCGGCCGAGGAGGTCGATGGCCAGCCGGATGGCCTCGATCTCGGCCTGGGCGTTGCTTGTGGGCCACTGGAGGGTGCGGCGCAACGACAGTGCGCGGCCGTCGGGGTGGATCAGGACCGCGGCGGCGCCCCGCGGAGCTGGCCCTCCGGGCCGCACTCGAAGGACCCGTCGGTGTAGACCTGGATGGCATCGGCGGGCATGGCGCGGAGGACATCGACAACTTTCATCAGGCGCAGCTCCTTGCGGCGCGCGGGCTCGGGGTCACTGCCCCGGCAGCGGGGAACAGTCGGCCACCCCGGATCAGGTGGCTGGTCAGCAGCCACCCGCCCTGGCCCCGCGCCAGAGTGAACGAGTGGCGTGTCTGCGCCTCGGCCAGCCACTGCCAGAGGCTGCGTGGGGGTGGGGGGGCCACGAGCCCCTTTTGGTGGGGGCGGCGGCGGGCGGGTTGCGGGGATATCGTGGGTCGGGCGGCGGCCGCCAGGGCCCGGGCCATGGCGTTGGGGCGCTCCCACTGGGCGATGAACTGGCCGTTGGGGGGCGGGGTGAGGAGCCGGGCGATCAGGCAGAGGTGGGCTTGGCGCAGGGAGGCCTCGATCCTCGGAGGCCCGGGCCTTGGCCGGCCAGGAAGAGGAAGTCGCGCGGGACACCCGGGAAGAAGCGTTTGTCGGTCCTCAGTGGGCGACCCGTGAGCCATGCGGAGGCGTACCGGGCCAGGTCGTCCTCGAGGGCGCGGCACTGCTCCGTCGATGGACAAATCGCCGTCATGCCATAGAGTAGCGTCGGGAAGGCCCATTCCCTGACGCACTCGATTTTCGCCAGGGGCGGCAGAGCGCAGGCATGGATGCGGGCCAGCCGGTCGTTCCAGGAGGCCGTGATGCGCTGGAGGTGGTCGTCCCAGGAGCCGTCGAAGCGCACGGTGTATCCCAGGTAGGTGTAGGTGGTGGTGTCGCCCATGGCCGGGATGGGCTGACCTTGGAGCTGCAGGAGGAAGCCCGGCTGGGCGTGGCCCTTGTCGGCGGCCAGGATGGCGCATTTCTTCGCATTCAGGCGCAGCCGGGCCCAGGCCAGGAAGGCCTCCAGCCTGTCGCAGAGCACCCGCAGGGCCGCGTCGCTGGCGGCGGTCACCACGAGATCGTCGGCAAAGGCCTGGCAGCTGGCGGCGGTGGTGGGGTCCCCGGCCAGGCCGGCACCCAGCGGGCCCAGGGTCGGGTCGGGCAGCTCGAGCCAGCGGAGGAGCGGATCAAGGGCGAGGAGGAACACCACCGGGCTCAGTGCGTCGCCTTGTTTGACCCCCTTTCAAGAGCGATTGGGGAGGGGCTCGTCGGGGCGGCCCCGGTCGTAGCAGTCCCGCCAGGTCATGGAGAGCCCCTGGTAGAGCTCGAGGATGGCCGCCTGCAGGTGGCCGGGGATGCCGGCCAATCTCAGGCCTTTCCGGATGACATACGCTTCCACCGACCCGAAGGCATTCGTCAAATCCAGAAAAAGTAGGCGCAGAGGGTCCCCGGCCACCCGCCGGCTCTCCATGGTGGCCAGCAGGGTGCTGACGTGGAGCAACGGGCCGAGCGCCGGCGCGAAGCCGTGCTGAGAGGGGCGAGTCGGCCCGGATGGCCGAGGAAGTCCGTGAGGCGGTGCGCCAGGATACCGCTGTACAGTTTGGCCAGGACGTCGCACAGGGCCACGTGGCGCCAACTCGAGACGGCCGTGGGGTCCTTGCCTCGCTTCAGGAGTAGCACGGCCGTGCTCGCGCCAGCGGGCAGGGGTGGACTTGGTCTGCCAGCAGGCACGGAGGAGAGCCACCAGCGCGCCGAGGAGGGCCGGGTCCTTGACTAGGTGCTTGAGGGCGTCGATGCCGGCCCCGTCGCTGCCAGGCGCGGTGTGGGGTGCGGCCTTGCCGACCTGGTCGACCACTTCTTGCTCGGAAATGTCGGCCTCGAGGGCCGCCGCCTCGGCCGGGTGAGTGCCCCCTCTGGCCCCCGGAACCCCACCACCTCCGGCGCCACCGGTGGCCTGGACGCCCACAAGGATCACTGGCACGCCCCTGTTCTCTACTTCCTGGCCAATCGCCACCGACATCTGTACATCGGCTCCACCACCCACCTGACCCGGCGCTTCTGCCAGCACAACGGATGGTGGGCAGGAGGCGCACTGCAGACTTCCCGCGGCCGACCGTGGCGACTTGTCGCCGCCTGCTGGGGCCTCTCCCTAGAGCGGACGCGCCGGCTGGAGGATCTCCTTCACCGCCCCAACGGGGACTGCCACTTCAGGAAGCCCGTCACCATCTCCGCCGCGGTCTCCGCCCTTTGCACCCTCCTCACCCCCCAACTCGGCCACAACATCCACCTCCACCTCATCTCCCCTGTCCGCTGCGGCATGGCCACGGCCACGGTGGCCGTGTCCGTCACCCGAGGCCCCCTCCTCCACAGCTTCCCCGACTCGCCCCTCGCGGCCCCCGCCAGTCAGCCGCCGTCGCCACCGCCGGGGGAGGTCGATGAGCCGCCTGATCCTCCTCGCCGGGCCCGAGGATCGGAGCCCCGGTCGCCCCAGCCGCTCTCCGAGGCCGAACAGGATGCACTGCGGGGCGCAGCGGGGCTTGCGGATCCCGAAGCCATCCTCGCGACACTGGTCTCGGCCCTCGCCCGACGGACGCCCGCCCGCACCGCGCCACCACCCAAGCGGGCCAAACCACAGGTGGCTCCAGGACCCCTCCGCGTCGCCCTCCGGCGGACCCACAGGATTGCCGCCCTGCTCCGTGCCCAGGGGCTCTCAGTGCGCCGCCCCTGGAATGCCCCGGCCCGCCTCCTATCGGGGTGGAGGAGCGCCCGGGCGGCCCTGGCCGCCGCTCGAGTCCGGGCCCGGAAGGCCGCCGAGAAGTCGAAGGCCCGCCGGCAGCTGGCCTTGTTTTTCGGCAACCGCCGCAGGTTCTTCGCCTCGCTCTCCTCGGCCGAGGATGGCCGGCCCTCATGCCCGATCGCCTGGGAACAGATCAGCGAGCACCACCGACGAGAGGCCGCCTCCCGAGGCGGCCCGGGCCCCGACGCGGACATCCCCTGGGCTGCCCTGGCCGCCTCGGTCCCGGCCCTGACAGCAGCCGAGGTCGCCGCCCTGGAGGACGACATCAGCATGGACGAAGTGCGGGGCCAGGTCGCCCACGCGGCCCCGCACACTGCTCCGGGCGCAGACGGCGTGGGGATCGACGCCGTCAAGAGCCTTTCGAAGGAGGAGGCCTTCGCGGGCGCCCTCTTGGCCCTGTACCGCGCCTGCTGGCGGTCGAAGACCACCCCCGCCCGGTGGCGCACCTCGGAGGCGGTGCTCCTCCCCAAGAAGGGCAAGCCACCGGGGGAGATCAGCTCCTGGCGGCACATTGCGCTCTGCGACGTCCTGGCCAAGATCTATGGGGCGATCCTCGGCCAACGACTGACGGTGCTGCTCGGCCACCGCGGCCGCCTCGCGGCCTCGCAACATGGCTTTTGCCCAGGGCTTGGGCCCTTGCTCCACGTGTCGACCCTCCTGGCCACGCTGGAAAGCCGCAATCGGGCAAAGGCGCCGCTCAGGGTGGCGTTCATTGACCTGCGGAATGCCTTCGGCAGCGTGGAGCGGTGGGTCATCCGGAAAGGCCTCGAGCTTGCCCGCATCCCTGAACACCTGCTGGCCGTGATCATGGAGATGCATCAGGGACTCGGATGACCTGGCGCCTCCGGCCGGACGACGCCGAGGGCATCGCCCTGGACCGAGGCGTCCGTCAAGGCGATTCGCTCTCACCAATCATATTTCTGCTGGCGGTCGACCCACTCCTTCGTTGGCTGGCGATGGCCGACCCAGCCCTGGGGACCTCGGCGCGGGGCTGGTCGAGGATCCCACGACCGCGGCAACAACCCAGGCATTTGCCAACGACATCGCACTCCTCGCGCCCAGCGACGCCGCCCTTGCCGTCCTCTGCCACCGGGTCGACGCCTTCCTGGCTTGGGCACGCCAGTCGACCAACACCGACAAGTGCGCCCTGCTGGCAGTCGAAGGGGTCAGCCGCACACCAGCGCCCGGGCACTCCTCCAAGGGAAGGCCATCCCAACACTGGGCTCCGCGGGGCCAGCGGATCCTACACCTACCTGGGCTACGACATCTCCCCGAGGGCCTCGCCGCCACGCACCTGCCGCGGGTGCTGGCCAACTGGGACAAGAGGCTGGCCCTGATCCACGGCTGCGCCCTCCCCCGCTGGCGAAGGTGGAGGCCACAAAGCAATGGGCCCTTCCGACTTTGGTGTACGGCCTTACCGCCGCGTGCCCGTCGGCCGACCTGTGCGCCAAGCTCGAAGACACCCTGGCTCGCTATGCGGCGGCTTGGTTCACGGGCCGCCCCTGGGGACCGACAAGAAGTTCCTCCCCGGCGTCCCGCGGGCCTTCCTGTTCCTGCCCGGCCAGGGCCCCGGCCTCCCGCGCATCGAAGCCACCCTGCGTCAGGCCCACCTGGGCCTGGTGGCCCGGCTCCTCAACCCCCGCCAGGTGGCCACTTCCTCGACCAATGGGCCCGCCCCACGCCTTCGCCCGCGTCCTGGTGGCCGCCGCCCGCCCTCACTCCCCAGCCCGCCGCCGCGCCGCAGGTCATGCGCCACGGAGATCGCCGTCCCGAGGCCCTGTGGCAATGGCTGGCGCACGACCAGGCCCGGCACGCCTACAGCCTCGTCCCCAACTCCCGGCGGCCAGGTTGGCTCCTCCGGAACCAGCTCGTCCGGGGCCCACGTCTTCCCGCAGGGGCCGGCCACCGCGACCGCCGGAAGGAGCTCCGCCTGATGGGTCTCGCGGAGCTGCTGCCCACCTTGCCGGCGGACTCGATACAGGTTTTCACGGACGGCTCCTTCGAGGTCGGACCCGAGGGGCTCCTGAGGGGGCGCGGCCGCCGTCCTGATCCACCCCGACGGCGGCAGAGCGGTGGCGCTCCGCCGCACGCTCCTGTGGCCCACCAGCAACGCACAGGCCGAGGTGGAGGCCATCCGCCTGGCCGCCGAGCTGCTCAGCAGGGAGCGGGTGTCACCGAGCCGAGCCATCCTGCTCCTCTCCGACAGCTCATACGCCCTCGGCGCCCTTTGCCGGTCCTGTGGCCTGTCTCAGTGCCAGCAGACCGTCCTCCGGATCCGCGACGAGCTGCTCTCCCGCTGGCCGCGCCTCCTCTGTCACCACGTCCCATCACACGCCGACGTCGCCGTCCCCCATGCCCCCCAACTGTGGGGGGAACCTGCAAGCTGACCGCCTGGCGGGGAGGCCGCGGCGGCAGACCCGCCGCCCCCGCCACCAACCCCGGAAGCCTGCCGCCCCGCAACAGATCGGCCTCACCTGCCCAGCCCGCTCCGGTTCCGGCCATCAGGACCGGTGGATGCGCCCTGCCGTTCCCTGCTCGACCGTTCACCACCGCCGCGGCCCGGGGTTCTGCCTTGCCCTCCAATGTGAGGAAGACAGCCGCGAGTGGCTACAGCGCCGGAGCATGGCCTCATCGGGGTGACCCTCGACACACTCGAGCAGAAGCTGGCCTCGGCGGCCTGGCGGCAGCTCGCGGCCCCGCCTGGAAGGTGCGCCGCCTCGTCTGGCTGCTCTTTGGCACGTTCCCCACCCTGGCAACCATCCGCGCCCTCTACGCGGGCCAAGGGGCGCTGCCTGGACCACACCCTGCCCGCTCTGCCACGGGGCACCAGAGACCATGGCCCACCTGCTGTCGGCCTGCGGCAGGTTCCACCACTACTACACGGCCAGGCACGACCGTGCCGTCCGCCGCCTATGGGCCTGGTTCGGCGGCCAGGACGCCTGGGTGATCCGGCACTACCTGGGCGTCTCGGCAACCAACCGTCAGCCGGCCCTCCCGCAACCCCTGCTGGATGAGATCCCAGCGGCCTTCCGAGACCTGCACCCGGACCTGGTCCTGCAGTCTCGGGCCCCGACGGCGCCTGGTGGCTCGTGGACGTGGCCATCACAGGGGCGACAGCCAGGGTTGGCCCGCCCTGGCAGCGGGAAAAGCCACCCACTACGCCGAGCTTTGTCGGTCGATCTCGAAAGCCACCGGGCAACCCTGCCGCGTGGTCCCGGTCGTCCTCTCGGCGCGGGGAGTCGTCCCTCGGGCCACGGTGCAGGCCCTCTCTCGGACCACCCCGGCCTCCCCGCCTGAGATCCGGCTGGGCCTCCAGAAGTGCCTCTCCTCCCTCGCCACCCTGCTCGTGCGCGACGCCCTGGCCCTGATGACCATGCGGAACAGGGCGGCTGCCGACGAGCCGCACCCCTGACACAAGGCACCCCCACTTCCCCGCCGCCCCCTATCACCCACCCACTGGGGCTCCGCTCGCCGCGGCTGCCCCGGCCGAGGAGGCCCAACACGAGGTCATTAGGCCCAGGGCCCCCATCGGAACGTGTAACGCGCGACGCGAAGGCGGGAGTAAAGTTTCTCTTCGCCTGCGTCCCTCGCAAATACGCATGTCTCTCTGATGATGATGGTGATGATGATTGGATGATGATGATGATGATGATGATGATGATGATGATGATGATGATGATGATGATGATGATGATGATGATGATGATGATGATGATGATGATGATGATGATGATGTGATGATGATTGGATGATGATTGGATGATGATGATGATGAAGATGATGATGATGATGATGATGATGATGATGATGATGATGATGATGATGATGATGATGATGATGATTGGATGATGATTGGATGATGATGATGATGATGATGATGATGATGATGATGATGATGATGATGGTGATGATGATTGGATGATGATTGGATGATGATGATGATGAAGATGATGATGATGATGATGATGATGATGATGATGATGATGATGATGATGATGATGATGATGATGATGACTGGATGATGATGATAGTCCGATGCTCCGGTGATGTGTCGCGATATCCATCAACATGGGGATTTTTTTCCATGACGGAGCTTGGGCGCTGGCCCTTGCCGTTCCGGCTGCATATAACTCCCTGTGTTTATTAACAACACCATCTGGCCGGCAACCCCTGGCGTTGCGAAGCCGGTTTTCGACCCGAACAAGGGCGGCTGACCGCCCGCGCGTGGTGTTCTGGAGGCGTGGCGGCCGCGATTCCTTTCACCCCGGCCGTGATTGCCTCACTTGCTTTTGTTCAGATGGCATCTTTCTCGCTCAGGCACAGCGCTCGTGATGCGCCGAGGTCTGCCTCCCGCTGGAGGGGGACCTCAACTGCCCCACCCTGGTCTGCCTGAACCCGGTGTTTTCTCGCATATAACATGTACGTTTTTCTTCTTTTCCTCTTTTCTTTCACCCAGAGGACGTTGCGGGTTTTTGCAGAAAAATGCAAGGTGCCGTTTTTCGATTCAAGGGCGGGGTGGCGGTTTCCGTCGGGACACTGGGTCCGGAACGTGGCGTGGACGCCCTCCTACATGGTTTGCTGCCTCAGTTCCCGATATTTGCTCGATAGAAGGCAGACCCAGGGGGGGTGCACGCTGGGCTGGACGAAGGTCGCCCGAGGGGCAGGCTCTCTGGCCGACGAGATGGGGGCGCGGGTCGGTCCCTCCGGTCCAGGTCCCCGGGTTGGCGTCCTTTGTTCTCGCATATAACATGTACGATTCTTGTGGTTTTTCTCGGGAATGTAGTATAACCCAGGCTCTTTCTACTGACAAAAAGAGAAGGTGCCGTTTTGGGGCATCCTTGGGCTAGGCAGGTTTTCCCACTTGGGACCGTGACACGGATGAGCCTTGAATCATGTTGCGACGATGAGGGCGAAAAATGAAATGTTACTCGCGCCTGCGTGATCCGATGGGGCCCAGGGCCTCACGACCCCGGCGGGCGGCCTCTCCGTGCAACTGGTTGCTCGGTGGGTGGGAAGCGCTGGGGTGGGTGGGGGGTGGCCGTCACCACCGGCAGCAGCTCTGACTCCCCGTGATGCGAAGGGTTTTTTGCCCCTTGCGGTCAACAGCTCCGCCTCGTCAAGGGATTCTCAGGGGACGGTGGCCGGGGCTCCGATCCAAAGGAGTGCAACGATGAGTGTGCTGAGGGTGGTACCGAAGCAGGCGAACGAGACGGGCCACGGTGGACCGGGGGTGCAAACAAAGCATCACCGATTGCAAAAAATCACCCGTGGAACTCGGGGCAAGAACATAACTTTTGTTGGTTCCACGAATGGACGTGGAACATGGATTCGAGCCTCGCATGCCGCCTCCCCGCATTCGTGGCAATACAATGAGATGTTCTGAGAACAAACTGGCACACAATTGAATGGAAACCACCATAACAATGCGAAGTGATGCCGGAAGCCAGATACAACAAGAAAACTCAGGCGGTCAGGTGTCGTCAATGTCATTGATTCCTCACCAAGATTCACCATCAACAAGATTTCGGGAGAAAATGTAATATATCTACGGGAATGATGTACCCATATGGGAGAACAACCGAAGAATCCGTCAAAGCCCAGTAGATATATCATCCGCTGAGAACACCCTATTCGACCTGGACATGTCCGGCTCATTTAACTGCTTGTCCCCTCGACTTTCCATATCCGGTGTGACACCTAAACCTCAGGCCGTTTGCTGCGGAACGGGGTATATACACCCCTGGCGGCCACCCCACTTTTTTTTTTTTTTTTTTACAATGAGCAAGATCCAAGATCTCACGAAAGCGGTCTTTCGTGCCTTCTTGCCGAAACTTCTTGACGAAACTTCTTACCTGAACGGATGTCTGCTTCTTCATCCCCTTTTCGTAGACTGGTCCCCCCCCCCCCCTAGATATCGACCCCTTGACTCGGGAAGATTCTGGCGCCGCCGGCAAGATCACCATTGGTGCTCGCCAGAAAAAGTGCGTGGAACTCCTCCATCGCGCGGGATTGGTCCATGGGGTCTGCGATCATTCCGTCCATACCTTTTCCAACTGTGTGGGCTAGGACCTTTCCCTGACCAACTTCACGAGGGATTACATTTTCGATTTTGGCCTCAGTGCCATCTCTTTCTTTGACTTGAACTTCGCAAGGGGCACCCCCTATTGCATGTCACTGGACTCCGTCCTGGGCTTTGGTCTGACCCGCCCCTCGATTCTGACCAACATCATACTCCCTCACAGTCAGCCAAGCCACCGACAGCGCCTCCCTCGAGATCCTCATGGGAATGGACCCGAGGGCAGGGACCCTGCCTCCCCGCATCACCCTCAACCTGGAGCACCTTCTTCCCCCGTCGCCGGAGCTCCGCTGGGACCGGGTGCCCCCCGATGTGGCCGTGCTGGGCGTTGAGGGCTCCGATCAGTGCGAACGCGTTGGAGCCTATCTTCTGGGGTCCGCCGTCCCCTGTCCTTGGTTTTTGTGTGACGGGATGAGGATGAGAATGGGGGATGATGGAGAGGATGCTTCCTCTTGATGATGATCGGATGACGAGGATGAGGGTGATCGGATGATGATTGGGTGATCGGATGATGATCGGATGATGATGACTGGATGATGACTGGATGATGATCGGATGATGATGACTGGATGATGATCGGATGGTGATGACTGGTTGATGATCGGATGGTGATGACTGGATGATGATGTTGATGATCGGATGATCGGATGATAGACTTTCATGCCCCACCCCCCCCCCCACCCCACCCCCCGCGGCCACCAGGTTCGACAACATCGGCTTGCAAGTGGATCTTGGCATCTCCGCTGTGCTGGCCAACCTCCGGGTCACCGACGACTTCGCCATCCCCGAGACGCTGGATCTGGACTTCATCAACGTCGGGACGTCCCCGCCGGAGCAGCTCTGCCCACGGGAAGTCTGGCAGCTGGTTGTCCCAGAGGCCTCGGCTGCGCCGTCCCGACCCGCCTCCGACCCCGCGCCATCTGATGCCGTGGCCACGGTCACATCCACCAGCCAGTCTTCCCCCGGCCTTCAAGACACGCTACCTCTGATGCCTCGGCGCCCCCTTCTCGCCTCGGAGTCTTCCGCGGCGAACTCCGCCCCGGGTTCAGTCCCACGTTCGACTGCGTCACAGGCCCGGGCACCCAGCCATGTGGATAAGCAGGCCATTCATACGGTCTGAACTCGGGAACCCACTCACCCCCCACCCCTCAGGGGAAACTCTGCCTCACCCCATAACACGGCCCAAGGGGGCTCAGCTCGGGGGGGAGGGACAGTCCCAACCCCTGGGGGGGAGGGACCCCTTCCTTCTCGGACTGGACCCTCAATGGGACCGGGAGCAGGCCAAACTGCGGCTGCTGGCACAGCACCCACCTCGGGGACCACTGGCAGGCAGGCTGGCTCGGCACCGGGAGGAGTGGTTGGCCCTCAGACCACCTCGGGAAGTGGCACAGGTGGTATCGGAAGGGTTTCACATCCCGTTCAAGGGACCCCCACCCAACCCGGGGGCGTGGTCCCGGGACCCTTACCACTTGGTGGGGGAGGAGAAACTGGGCTTGGAGGCGGTGGTCCAGGAGTACCTTGGGATATCGGCACTGAAAACGATCCAGGGGGGGTCGGACAAAGGGATGAGATCTCCCATTTTTGGGCGGCCCAAGCCCGGCGGGAAATGGAGGTTGATCCTGGACCTCACCGCCTTGAATCACTTCATCTTCTGCCCCTCCTTCAAAATGGAGGGGTGGAAGACGGTGAGGGCCGTGGTGGAGCCCATGATGTGGGCCACCAAGATCGACTTGAAACATGCATACTTTCAGCCCCCTTTCCCACCTCTGCCCCTGTCCATCCCCCGCCTCACGCCCCCCCCCCCCCCCCCCCTCCCGCGCTCCCTCACAGCAAGTCACCCCTGGCGACTGGCACAAGTGGTTGTCTGGCAACTATGGGCGCGTGCGGGTTTGTGAAGTTTACAAGGCCGGTCCGTCGTGCCAGCCCGCGTCGGCTGACCTGATTGATCATCGTCGCAATCATTCCAACGATCATCATCATCCAATCATCATCATCCAATCATCATCATCCAATCATCAGCAGCAGCAGCATCCAGCCATCATACAACTCCTGCCATTTGGTGGGTCGTGTCGCAGGCAAGGCTGATTGCAGCGTCGCGACGGCGAGTCCCGGTGGAAAGGGGCTTGTCCACCACCTCCGGAAGATCAACGCATCGGTCCTCTCCCTCTATTCTCCCATCCTCTACTCGGAGGGCACGCTCAACTCCATCCGATGGGAGGATCTGCGGCAGGTATACGAGCTGGCCACCGAGGATGTGGAGCCATTTCTGGTCTGGTTCGGGGGGACAATGGACACACTCACACTCACACTCACACAGAGAACGCTCTGGTCTGGTTCGGGGGGACAATGGACACTCACACTCACACTCACACAGAGAACGCATTCACCGATTGATCAGTCCCTTTGCTCCACACTCGCACACTGACCTGACTCAAGCTGTGCGTCATTGGAGACCCTTCCTGTCCGATTGATCAGTCCCTTCGCTCCACACTCACACACTGACCTGACACCTGGCCACAGCCTGCGCCAAAGAAGGACCCACAGTCCTCGCCGAAGGGACAGCAAGAGGCTGGTCTGCCCCTGCCCCCCAACGACCCACCTCATGATGATGATCGATGATGGTTGGATGATTGGATGATGATGATTGGATGATGATGATTGGATGATGATGATTGGATGATGATGATTGGATGGATGATGATTGGATGATGATTGGATGATGATGATTGGATGATGATGATTGGATGATGATGATGATGATCGGATGATGACTGGATGGATGAACGGATGATGACTGGATGGATGATTGGGTGATGATTGAGTACGGATGATGATGATGATGATGATTGGATGATTGGGTGTGATGGTTGATGACGATTAATTGAATGTGTGGTGATGGTGTGATGGCTATGGTGATGACTGGATGCTGATAATAATCGTGATGATGCTCGTGATGATGCTCGTGATGACGCTCGTGATGATTGTGATGATGCTTGTGATGATGACTGGCTGTTTGGCGTTTGGCTGGCGATGATCCCCCCACACACACACACACACACACCCTACCACCACCACTCACCCGCCGTCCCCCAGCTCCAGCCACCACATCAGCCGCCCGTCCCCAGCCCCTCGTCGGTGGACTTGGAGACGAAGGGTCACCCGGAGAAGAACCCGTCTGAGGACGGCTCCAAGGCAATTTGTCTGCCCTCGCCCGCCCTGCCACACGTTTCGCCACAGACCTGCCTCACCCAATCTGTCATCCTGCCTGCCTGCCTCCTGCGTCTAGCCTCGGCCCCCTCGCGGTCAAGCAAGAGGCCCAAGAAGACCCCACCGGTCCGTTGTGGTTCCCCCCCGCCAACAGCCAACAGCACTGGCTGATGACTGGATGCTGATTGGATGAGGGCTGCACCAGCCGAGGCATAAACCGCAGCAAAGAGGCGCACATGGACCCTATAGCAGAAAGGACCGGGGGTCGTCTGGGTTGTTGCATGTTTGAAAGGGTGATGATGATTGGATGATGATGATGATGATGATGATGATGATGATGATGATGATTGGATGATTGGATGATGTTGTTGATGTTGATGATGATGATGATGATGAATGGGTGATGATGATGATGATGATGAGTGACTGGATGATGATTGGATGATGATGACGATTGGATGACGATTGGATGACGATTGGATGACGATTGGAGGAGGATGATGATGGTGATGGTGATGATGATGGTGATGATGATGATGATGATGATGATGATGATGATGATGATTGGATGATGATGATGATTGGATGATGATGATGATTGGATGATGATTGGATGATGATGATGATGATGATGATGATGATGATGATGATGATGATGATGATGATGGGATGATGATGATGATGATGGGATGACGATCGGATTGGATCGGATGATGATGACTGATGATCGTGCCCCATCTCTGCAGGCCCGCATCGCCCATCGTTGGCCCCGGCTTTACCGCAATCACCTGCTCTCCACCTCGTCCGCGTCGTGACCTACAAGCCGCCCGAGGGGAACCTCCCCGGAGATTTGCCTCCTCGCCGGCCCCTCGGCCCGCAGCCCGGATGCAGACACCGCCTCCGCTTGGCCCTCGGCCCGCAGCCCCGGATGCAGACACCGCCTCCTCGGCCCCTCGGCCCGCAGCCCCGGATGCAGACACCGCTTCCTCGCCGGCCCCTCGGCCCGCAGCCCCGGATGCAGACACCGCCTCCTCGCCGGCCCCTCGGCCCGCTCTGGCATCTGGCCCCATCCGGATGCAGACCCCGCCTCTCCCTCCGGCACCTCCCCTCCTCAGGGCGTCTGCTCCCCCGCCCGGCTCGTCCGCTGCCGGGGACACCCTGTCGCCATACTCCGCCCCCACCCCGCTCGGGGGCGCCCAAAACCGCCGCTCCACTGCCCCGCCATCGTCATCGGCGGAGGCCGCGACCGTGGCCAAGGCCATCGCGGCTGTGGAGAAGATTCTGGGGACTTGCACCGAGGAGAAGCTCCGCAAATGAACCCCGCCGGGCGCGCTTCCCCAACCGGACATCCTCCCCAACGCGGCCCACTTTGCGGGCCTCTTCGAAGAGGTGATCCTCTACATGCCGCTCTCTGCCGAGGCGTTAGCCCCGCCCCCCGAAACCATGACCCCAGGCACCCAGCCCTCCGACGGCACCCAGGCCCAGGCCCTCGAAACCCAGCCCTCCGCCGGCACCCCGCGCAACATTGACGAGAGATGGAGGGACACGGTGGCCGGGCTGATCACCAAGTACAAGATGAGGGGCCTGATGGCTGCAGTATTACGGCAAGTTTCGCCTGGCGATCCCACATCTGTCCGCTTGGCGCCATGCCATCGCCCAGCCATCATCAATCATCCATTCATCATCAATCATCCAGTCATCATCATCCAATCATCCAACCATTCAACCATTCAACCATTCAACCATTCATCCATTCATCAGCCAATCAACATCATCATCACCCCCGCTCATCATCCAATCATCAATCATTACCCATCAGCATCATCAGCAGCAGCATCATCATCATTAGCATCATCATCATCCTCATCATCATCATCATCAGAGAGTGACACTGTATTTTATGAGCATCATCATCATCATCATGCAATCGTCATCATCATCATCAGCATCATCATCCAATCATCATCATCAGCAGCAGCAGCATCACATCATCAGCACCGCTCGTTCACCTGGAATCATGCCCGTTCAATCATCGTCGTCATCCACTCAGCATCCAAACGTCATCATCATCAGCTGCTGCCATCCAATCATCCAGCCCTCCTGGTTTGTCCGCATTCCCCGTTTCCTGCCAGCCGACATGGCGATCAAGCTCGCTGGTGCTGTCCCATCCTCCTCCTCCTCCTCCTCCTCCTCCTCCTCCTCTCTCCCTCCTCCTCCTCCTCCTCCTCCTCCTCCCCGAACATGCGCTGACATCGTGTTTCTGTAGA
>JAPMOS010000429.1:0-17033 GCA_027972325.1 Paratrimastix pyriformis | reverse complement strand
GGCAGCAGGATGATCAGCGGCCGCCAGCCGGGCAGCGGCCTCAGCGACGGATGATGGGCAGCGAGTGAGGTGAGGAGGGAAGGTGAGGAGGGTTGGAAGGAGGGTTTGTGAGAGCACAGAGGCGGGAGGTCCAGATGGGTGATGTGATGATGGTGATGTGCGGTAGTGATGCGAGGTGATGTTCAGCGAGGGTGAGGCGAGGGGTGGGTGGAGGCCAAGCGAGTGTGAGTGACATGGGGGTGAATGGTGTGGGATGTTGGGCGATGTGCTGGTGAAGTGTGTGCTGTGACGGAGGAGATAGGAGCAGAGGGGGAGAGTGGTCGGCTGATGGAGAGGCGGATGTCAGAGACCGACTCTTTGCGAAGCTGTCAACATGCCACCACACCAGCAGCGAGACTGTCTGCGAGTAACACTGGCCTCTGCGTCAGCCAGCGCAGCGATGAAAAGAGAAGGATGAGTTCGGCGGCGTCCCGAACGGAGGAGGATGGCAGAGGAGGCGGAGGAGGAGGAGGCGGAGGAGGCGGAGGAGCAAGAGGAGGAGGAGAGGAGAGGAGGAGGAGGAGGAGGAGAGGAGGAGGGCCCCCCCCCGGGTTAGAGCCGCAATGAGGAGCTTTTTTGCAAACTCATATCGGGCTATTGGGGGGTTGCCATTTGATGGATTCTTTGTTCTTTGTCTTGTGATCTTTTGCATCTTGTTTTGGTTTTTCTCTTTTTGCCGCTGGCCTGCGGGATATAAAAAAGGCAAAGGATTGATGAGGCTATATTGTGGAAAACTGAAAAACCAATTGAAATCGATTGAAAGAATTACGAAGAATACTGCGTGCAGAGTAAGACATTACAAAGTCAGGGAAGGCTTCGCGGAAAGGAAAGTTGGGGTTGTTCACAATGGAAAAAACGGTCTTGAAATCTTGGACTTGCCCAGAAAAACGGAACGTAGAGATGAAGGAAAGCATGTTGCGTGGTGGATTCGGACGAAAAGAAAGGAGTGGGACGGAATGCGAAATAATCCATTGAAAAAAGTGGGAGATGGTTGCTGGTCATTGATAAAGAAAGGAGCTATCTTGAGAGAGCCGAAATGGAAGAGGAGAAGATCCAAAAAAAGGGGAAAAGAAGCTATAAGAAGAATAAACAAGATAAGGCAAGGACGAAACCAGGATATCTTGAAGCTATCCATCGTAAGACTCAGGATAGCAGCCGACAGCCTCCGTCTTCGGCAGTCTAGGTGCTATATCTCCTTGTTCTTCATGATAAACACCACACAATGCAGAAAAGTCACAAGTCAAACCCAGGTGAAAGCACTTGGAAACATCTCAAAAAAAGTGTCCTGGGTGGAGAACCGGTCAGGATGGACATGGGTCGACCGGTGGTCGATAGGGTTGGTTCGACCGAAAAAAACCAATCCTAAAATTAAAATCGTATGGTCACGACGGGCAGCGTGTCCAATACGCGTCCATAAATCACAACAAAAATCGGAGAGAGAGGTCAAAGGGAGCCAAGAACATCGGGCGAAAAGAAAAAATTTAACACGCATCGGAAGGGGTGAGATTCGGGGTTAACGGCCCGAGATTCGGCAAATCTCCGATCTCCGAAACCGTTAAGGTAATTGCGGGCCAACGGTCCATGATCGAACCGTGAAGTGACCCCGATTTGGGCTCCGGAAGGGTCCCAAGAGAGGGTAAAAAGCACGGATGTCGAAATCACAACAGAGCAAAAGTTGAAAAAATGAGATCTGAAATTTCCCGCCCAATTCCAGTACTTAAGGGGCGCCCCGGACCAGCACAGTGCCTTCGTTTTCGTGGTGAACACCCGTTTTTTCAAGGACTACCGACCGAACAACAACGAAACTCTACTCCAATGGCCTCTACTCATCGACTTCAAGACCCTCCGATGCCCAAGATCAACATCAAGGTTCCAACTCCTGGGACACCCAATCCGACCCCCAACGGCTCTTCGAGTGGCTCTTCGAGTGCCGTTTCGGCGGGAAGGGGCACTCGCGGCCCGGGCTCGACCTTCTTGGACCGGCTGATGGTTACGGATGCCCGCGTGTCAGGGGCGGCTCCCGGTGGCCCGGCAAGCCCGGCGCAGGCCCTACAGGCGGCTGCGGCTGTCCACAAGGCTGCTTCCGCCGCGCAGGCCGCGTCCGGCCTGGCCACCGCGACCGCTCCGCTACCATCCCAGGACCTCGACGACGACGGTGCCGCCCAGAGCGGGCCCGAGGGGACCGTCCCGCTGCCCCCCGCGCCCCCTGTGCCCACCCCGGCCCTGCAGATTCACTCTGCCGTCACCCCCCAGCCCCAGGAAGGCCTCGACCTCTACATCCGGCGCGTGATGGAGGCCTCGCTGGGGGACTTTCTCGAGCAGCAGCGGGCCTTGCTCGTGGCCGCAGCTGCTGCCTCCGCGGCCTTGCCTCCCGCTCAGGAGGCCGGCCTTGCTGCCTGCGGTGCTGCTGGTGCCCCCAGGGTGCTGGTGGTGCCGCCGCCGTGCCGGCCGCGGATGAGCCTGCTCCGCTCTCGTTTTTCGGCCCGACCAGGCCACTGCCACCAACGTCCCGTCCAACCAAGTCCCAGCCGCCGCAGCCTTCCGGCGGCTCGCCCGGGCTGCTCCCGGTCCCTTTCCGGGGGAGGCCGACCCGCCCAGCGGCGACGATGATGCCGCCGGCGCCGAGGGCGAATTTGCGGACGAGGACGACGCTGCCGCCGCCGGCGACGAGGATGAGCTCCGGCACGCAGCCGACCCGCAGCAGCAGCCTGGCGACCGCGAGGCCTCTGACAGGCTCGCACTGGAGCGCGCCCGGGCATTTGTCCGGGGCGTTGCCGTGCCCAGCGACTTTCCCCAGCTCGGCTCCGTCACGGGCCTTGCCCGCGAGTCCAGGGCTGAATTCCGCTTTCTCCAGCGCCTTCACCGGGAATCGCTCAACCTTGAGCGGCTGGCGCGCCTGCCCTGCACCGAGGAGGACTTGCGCGCCGCCCCTCTTGCTTTGCTCGCTCCATTGCCTCCGCCATCGTGGACCGCAAGCGGCTCGCCTGGGTGCACACAGCACTTGCCCCGACGTGGCCCGCATGTACGAGTATGTCCGCACCGCTCCCGAGGTCGCCACGGGCCAGAACCTCCAGCAGCTCGACTTCGCCATCCGCCTCGCTCAGGGCATGCGCGCCCTGCCCGGCCAGCAGCAGCAGCAACGGCGGCCAGGCTGGCGGGCGTCGCATGGGCGGGGCCGGATCGCGACTTCCGCTCGTCGGGTGGCCGCGGCGGCTTCGGCGGGCGCAGCTATGGCGGCGGGTTTGGCCGAGGCGGCGACCGGTTCAACGACTTTGCCCAGCGCCAGCAGCGCAGCTTCCCGCAGCGGCGCCGCTTCGACAATGGTGGCGGCAACAACGGCTCCGCCGGCGGGCGCCAGCAGGCGCAGTCGGGCGGCGCCGGCGAGCAGTAACGGCGCGCAGAGCCCGCGCGCCGCGGCAGCAACGGGTCCGCCTTCTCCACCACCATCACCGCCGCCCTCCCCGCTGCCGCCGCCACGGTGCGACCATCCCCCGCTCTCGGGCCGGCCGCATCTCCACCACCACCACCACCACCACCACCAGCTCGCTTCAGCACTGGGCGTCCCTCCCTCCCGCCCTTCCGGGCCTTCTGGGAGGAGCATTTCCACTGCCCCGCCCCGTGCACAACTGGCTCCTGCACGGCTTCCGCATCCCGCTCCTCTGCAAGCCGTGCAGCTCCCATTTGCCCAACTACGTGCACCCCGAGCACGCCTCCTTCGTCGACCAGGAGGTGGCTCGCCTCCTCGAGACGGGCGCGATCCGACCCGTCCAGGCGCCGCCGCACAACCATCAACCAGCGCCCATCAACCAGCGCGAGCATGGCCGTGCTCAACGCCCTGCGCATTCGACGCCGACTGGCGGGGCCGCACGGTGCTCTTCCAGGTCGACAACGACGGTGGACGGGCCCGCTCACCAGGCCCTGGACGGGATCGCCCGGGCCATCCACGCCTCGCAGCGCGCCACGGGATTACCCTGCAGGCCGAGCACGTGGCGGGCGTGACGAATACCACGGCGGACCAGCTCGCGGGACTTCGACCGCAGCGACTGGATGCTCCACCCGGCGCTGTTCCGCTCGCTGGACCGGCTCTGGGGCCCGCACTCGATCGACCGCATGGCCACCTTCGCGACGCGCCAGGTGCCCCGCTACGAGAGCCGCCACCGCGATGTGCAGTCCCTGCGCGCCGACACGTTTTCGGCCCGGTGGGGAGCCCGGCGAGAACAGCTGGGTCAACCCCCTTTTCGCAGATCCACCGCGTCCTGCGCCACCTGCAGCACTCCGGGCCCGGCGTGGAGTGCACCCTGCTGGCCCCGGTCTGGCCGAGCCAGCCCTGGTGGCCCCTGCTGCTGGCCCTGACGGTGGACTGGCCCGTGCTCCTGCCGCAGGACCCGCGGGCCTTCCGCCCGGCTGCTTCCGGCCACTCGGAGCCGACGAAGAACCTCAGCTGGCGCGTCTGCGCCTTCAGGATTTCTGGGCCGGAGCGGCCCATTGGAGCGCCCAAGGTCGCCAGCTACTTGTCTCGGCTGCTGTAAAGCCCACCACCGAGAAGAGCCTCACCAACCGGCTGCGTGCCCTGGCACGGTTCTGCCCGCCGGGCATCCCGCTGGTGCCCATGCCCGTGAGCGCGCTGGCCGACTACACCGACGAGGCTACCCGGGCCAGCTGCCGGCCCCGGTCGACTCTGTCGCCCATCGCCACTGTGGTCAATCTGATTCACGACGCTTTGGGGTGCCTTCCCCCGGCGCGAGACCACCCTTTACGGACGCCTGCAAGGCCATCCGTCTGCGCCGCACCACGCAGCCCGTCCAGAAGGGGCTGCCCGTGCCGCCCACCCTGCTGGTGGAGCTCTTCCACCGGTGGGGCCCCAACGACGCGCTTCCGCTGGAGCGCCTCCGCGCCAAGCTGGTCGCCCTGCTGGCCTTCTTGGCGCTGCTTCGGCCCTCGGACGTGACCCTGCCCACCGTGGCGCAGGTGGCCGTGCCGCCGGCCGCCGATCGGCTGGTGGTCTGCCTGCTGGGCTTCAAGAACGACTACACCGCCCAGGGCGCCTCCGTCACCATCTGGCGCGCCGCCGATGCGCTGCTCGACCCGGTGAGCTGCTACCAGTGCTGGCTCCGCCGCACGCGCGCGCCCGACCCGCCCGGACCGTCGCGGGTCGTTATCCAGCTGCGCCGCCCCTACGAGGGCGTCAAGTGAGTCGACAGCCGAAGTCGAGGCAGTCTAGGTGCTATATCTCCTTGTTCTTCATGATGCCAAAACCAGCATCTAGTCGGCCGGCGGCAGCAGGAGAAACACAGAAAACATAAAGCAGACAAATGAGGCCCGGCGCGGCGCGGCAGCTCAAAAGTCGCCGGCGGGCAGGCTGGACGAATCCGCCTCGAGCTCGTCCTTCTCGTCGTCGTCATCAGACGGCCTGGCCCAGAGAGCGCTCCGGCGGCGGCGGCGCGGAGCAGAAGGCGCCCTGCTCGAGCGGCGGCGAGCAGGCGCAGCAGGCGTGCTCGTGGCATCGCCCGAAGGACTCGCCTCATCGGAAACGTCGTCGTCGCATATCACAACGCGCTGGCGTGGCGGAGCGGCCGGGCGGTGACGCGGCGTGGCCGCCGACAGCGAGAGCGACGAAGCAGGCGAGCCTGGCGGCAGGGGCGGAGGCGGAGGCGCCGGACGCACGGCCTGGACGAGATCCGTGGCGGCGAGCGGCGCGGCGGCGCCAGGGGCACGGGGCGGCGGCGGCGGCGGCGCCGGGGCGAACATGAGGTCGGTGAAGTTGCTGTCGACGCCCGTCTGCACGTAGTGCTGCGCAAACACTTTGGCCGAAGCCCAGCGGCCCAGGTGCAGGATCTTGTCGGGCATGACCTCGCGCGCAATGGCCCAGCTGGCCCCGCCACGGCGGAAGCCGCGGGCCGAGGAGCGAGCGATCGCCCCGCCGGCGACGATGACCTCGTTGAGGATGTGGCTGATGGTGGCCGGCTTGACGCCCTCGTAGGGGCGGCGCAGCTGGATGACGACCCGCGACGGTCCGGGCGGGTCGGGCGCATGGCGCGCGTGCGGCGGAGCCAGCACTGGTAGCAGCTCACCGGGTCGAGCAGCGCATCGGCGGCGCGCCAGATGGTGACGGAGGCGCCCTGGGCGGTGTAGTCGTTCTTGAAGCCCAGCAGGCAGACGACAAGGCGATCGGCGGCCGGCGGCCACCTGCGCCACGGTGGGCAGGGTCACGTCCGAGGGCCGAAGCAGCGCCAGGAAGGCCAGCAGGGCGACCAGCTTGGCGCGGAGGCGCTCCAGCGGAAGCGCGTCGTTGGGGCCCCACCGGTGGAAGAGCTCCACCAGCAGGGTGGGCGGCACGGGCAGCCCCTTCTGGACGGGCTGCGTGGTGCGGCGCAGACGGATGGCCTTGCGCAGGCGTCCGTAGAGGTGATCTCGCCGGGGAAGGCACCCCAAGCGCGTCGTGAATCAGATTGACCACAGTGGCGATGAGCGACAGGGTTGACCGGGGCCGGCAGCTGGCCCGGGTGGCCTCGTCGGTGTAGTCGGCCAGCGCGCTCACGGGCATGGGCACCAGCGGGATGCCCCGGCGGGCGCAGAATCGCGCCAGGGCACGCAGCCGGTTGGTGAGGCTCTTCTCGGTGGTGGGCTTTACAGCAGCCGAGACAAGTAGCTGGCGACCTTGGGCGCTCCAATGGGCCGCTCCGGCCGCCCAGAAATCCTGAAGGCGCAGACGCGCCAGCTGAGGTTCTTCGTCGGCTCCGAGTGGCCGGAAGCAGCCGGGCGGAAGGCCCGCGGGTCCTGCGGCAGGAGCACGGGCCAGTCCACCGTCAGGGCCAGCAGCAGGGCCACCAGGGCTGGCTCGGCCAGACCGGGGCCAGCAGGGTGCACTCCACGCCGGGCCCGGAGTGCTGCAGGTGGCGCAGGACGCGGTGGATCTGCGAAAAGGGCGGGTTGACCCAGCTGTTCTCGCCGGGCTCCCACCGGGCCGAAAAGTGTCGGCGCGCAGGGACTGCACATCGCGGTGGCGGCTCGTAGCGGGGCACCTGGCGCGTCGCGAAGGTGGCCATGCGGTCGATCGAGTGCGGGCCCCAGAGCCGGTCCAGCGAGCGGAACAGCGCCGGGTGGAGCATCCAGTCGCTGCGGTCGAAGTCCCGCGAGAGCTGGTCCGCCGTGGTATTCGTCACGCCCGCCACGTGCTCGGCCTGCAGGGTGATCCCGTGGCGCGCTGCAGGGCGTGGATGGCCCGGGCGATCCCGTCCAGGGCCTGGTTGAGGCGGCCGAACCCGTTGAGGTGGGCCACCGTCGTCGCGTTGTCGACCTGGAAGAGCACCGTGCGGCCCCGCCAGGCCGGCGTCGCGGCCCAGATGCGCAGGGCGTTGAGCACGGCCATGCTCGCGCTGGTTGATGGGCGTCTCGCGCATGACGCCCGTCCAGGGGCCCTGGGCCGTCTCGTTGCGCTCCAGCCAGCAGGCCCCCCAGCCGATGTCCGAGGCGTCCGTGGCGCAGGTCAGATCGGCCGGCGCCGGGAGCGGACAGGCCCGTTCCAGCCCTCGAGGCCCTCCAGCCACCAGCGGAGGTCCCCCGGGCCGGCTCGTCCAGCATCACGCAGCAGTGCCAGTTGGGGCTGCTGCGACCACGCGGTAGACGTTGCGCAGGAGAAACTTGGCGGGCGCCACGGCCCGCGAGACGGACAGGCAGAGGCCCGCCACGTGGACCACCCGGCGCACGTGGGGCCGCGACCAGCGCAGCAGCCGGGCGATCTCGTGCCGGATGGTGCGCCGCTTCTCGGCGGGCACGCAGTAGCGCACCTGGGGAGCGGTCTCGACCTCGTACCCCAGGAACTGCTGCCGCGGGCGGGCGGATGGCACTTCTCCAGCTTGAGGTTCATGCCCGCCTGCTCCATCACGGCCGAAGCGCGCCCACTCGCGATCGGCCTCGGCCGGCCGACTGGCCACGATGAAGTCGTCGATGTAGGAGAGCATCCGCAGGCCGCACGAGGGGCCCCGGAGGTACTCGCAGAGGGGCCTGAGAAACTTGGTAAAGGCCCAGGGCGCACAGGAGAGGCCGAACGGGAGAACCGTGTAGACGCAGTAGCGGCCCCGCCAGGCGAAGCCCAGAAACTGCTGGTCGTCGGGGTGAATGCGCAGGTGATGGTAGCCCTCGGAGAGGTCCGCCGTCGAGATGTAGTCCCCGTCGCGCAGCAGGGGCGCCAGCGTGGTCAGGTCCTCCAGCTTGAAGGCCGGCGCCTGGACGAAGGAGTTGACGAAGCGCATGTCGATGCACAGCCTCAACTTGCCGTTCTTCTTGGGCGCGCACGTCAGCGGGGAGATGTTGTGCGGCGGCGCCTGGACGGGTCGGATCGCGCCCGTCTCGAGGAGGCGAGCCACCTCCTGGTCGACGAAGGAGGCGTGCTCGGGGTGCACGTAGTTGGGCAAATGGGAGCGGCACGGCTTGCAGAGGAAGCTGCGCTGCTGGCGCTGGGCAAAGTCGTTGAACCGGTCGCCGCCTCGGCCAAACCCGCCGCCATAGCTGCGCCCGCCGAAGCCGCCGCGGCCACCCGACGAGCGGAAGTCGCGATCCCGGCCCCCGCCCATGCGACGCCCGCCAGCCTGGCCGCCGCGTTGCTGCTGCTGCTGGCCGGGCAGGGCGCGCATGCCCTGAGCGAGGCGGATGGCGAAGTCGAGCTGCTGGAGGTTCTGGCCCGTGGCGACCTCGGGAGCGGTGCGGACATACTCGTACATGCGGGCCACGTCGGGGGCAAGTGCTGTGTGCACCCAGGCGAGCCGCTTGCGGTCCACGATGGCGGAGGCAATGGAGCGAGCAAAGCAAGAGAGGGCGGCGCGCAAGTCCTCCTCGGTGCAGGGCAGGCGCGCCAGCCGCTCAAGGTTGAGCGATTCCCGGTGAAGGCGCTGGAGAAAGCGGAATTCAGCCCTGGACTCGCGGGCAAGGCCCGTGACGGAGCCGAGCTGGGGAAAGTCGCTGGGCACGGCAACGCCCCGGACAAATGCCCGGGCGCGCTCCAGTGCGAGCCTGTCAGAGGCCTCGCGGTCGCCAGGCTGCTGCTGCGGGTCGGCTGCGTGCCGGAGCTCATCCTCGTCGCCGGCGGCGGCAGCGTCGTCCTCGTCCGCAAATTCGCCCTCGGCGCCGGCGGCATCATCGTCGCCGCTGGGCGGGTCGGCCTCCCCCGGAAAGGGACCGGGAGCAGCCCGGGCGAGCCGCCGGAAGGCTGCGGCGGCTGGGACTTGGTTGGACGGGACGTTGGTGGCAGTGGCCTGGTCGGGCCGAAAAAACGAGAGCGGAGCAGGCTCATCCGCGGCCGGCACGGCGGCGGCACCACCGGCACCCTGGGGGGCACCAGCAGCACCGCGGGCAGCAAGGCCGGCCTCCTGAGCGGAAGGCAAGGCCGCGGAGGCAGCAGCTGCGGCCACGAGCAAGGCCCGCTGCTGCTCGAGAAAGTCCCCCAGCGAGGCCTCCATCACGCGCCGGATGTAGACGTCGAGGCCTTCCTGGGGCTGGGGGGTGACGGCAGAGTGAATCTGCAGGGCCGGGGTGGGCACAGGGGGCGCGGGGGGCAGCGGGACGGTCCCCTCGGGCCCGCTCTGGGCGGCACCGTCGTCGTCGAGGTCCTGGGATGGTAGCGGAGCGGTCGCGGTGGCCAGGCCAGACGCAGCCTGCGCAGCGGAAGCAGCCTTGTGGACGGCCGCAGCCGCCTGTAGGGCCTGCGCCGGGCTTGCCGGGCCACCAGGAGCCGCCCCGGACACGCGGGCATCCGTAACCATCAGCCGGTCCAAGAAGGTCGAGCCCGGGCCGCGGGTGCCCCTTCCCGCCGAAACGGCACTCGAAGAGCCACTCGAAGAGCCGTTGGGGGTCGGATTGGGTGTCCCAGGAGTTGGAACCTTGATGGTGATCTTGGGCATCGGAGGGTCTTGGAGTCGATGAGTAGAGGCCATTGGAGTAGAGTTTCGTTGCTGTTCGGTCGGTAGTCCTTGAAAAAACGGGTGTTCACCACGAAAAAACGAAGGCATTGTGCTGGTCCGGGGCGCCCCCTTAAGTACTGGAATTGGGCGGGAAATTTCGGATCTCATTTTTTCAACTTTTGCCCTGTTGTGATTTCGACATCCGTGCGTTTTTACCCTCTCTTGGGACCCCTTCCGGAGCCCAAATCGGGGTCACTTCACGGTTCGATCATGGACCGTTGGCCCGCAATTACCTTAACGGTTTTCGGAGATCGGAGATTTGCCGAATCTCGGGCCGTTAACCCCGAATCTCACCCCTTCCGATGCGTGTTAAATTTTTTCTTTTCGCCCGATGTTCTTGGCTCCCTTTGACCTCTCTCTCCGATTTTTGTTGTGATTTATGGACACGTATTGGTCACGCTGCCCGTCGTGACCATACGATTTTTATTTTAGGATTGGTTTTTTTCGGTCGAACCAACCCTATCGTCCACCGGTCGACCCATGTCCATCCTGACCGGTTCTCCACCCAGGACACTTTTTTGAGATGTTTCCAAGTGCTTTCACCTGGGTTTGACTTGTGACTTTTTTCTGCATTGTGTGGTGTTTATCATGAAGAACAAGGAGATATAGCACCTAGACTGCCGAAGACGGAGGCTGTCGGCTGCTATCCTGAGTCTTACGATGGATAGTAGGGGGATGATCCAGCAAGTGAGAAATGAGAGGGGTTGGAATAAGCCCCTTCAAGGACTGAAGAAGGGCAAAGAGTTTTGTACTAAAAAAAGGGGTCGGCGGCTAGACGCTGATACGAAGAAGGCAATAATGAATGAAATGATGGCGGAGAGAATTGTGGGGGTGACGGAAAAGAGTGAGAAGATAGAGAAAACGGCCCTCGTGATGGGGCTGGAGGAAAAAGAGGGGAATTTATTTCGGGTAATGTCTTGGAATTGCCGGGGATTAGGAATGCTCGAGAAGAGGCAAAACGTGAAAATGATAGCTGAAGATAGTGGGGCGGACGTGATTATGCTCCAAGAAACAAAGCTTCACGTTGTGAAGACGTCGCTTTTTGCTCGGAGTTTTGTTTCTTATGGAGCATGCGTTCGGAATGCAAACGGAAAGGGTGGTGTGGTAATCATGGTGAAGAAAGAATTGCAAAACTCTGTGGTGGGTGTGGAGAAGGTGGCAGAATGTGAGGGATACTTGATGGTGGTGCATATGATTCTTAATAAAGTAAGGGTAGCCTTTGTAAATATGTATTATCCGGTAGATAGCAGTGAAGCTGAGATGAAAAGGAAGGTGGAGTTTGAGGGGAAAAGGATTATCGGTAAATTAAAGGAGGAGGGAGAGGTCATTGTGTTGGGGATGGACGGGAATGCAATGGTGAAGGAAGTGCAGAGGCTGAAGGGGTTAGATCTCGTGGATTTAAGCGCACTGGTTGGCCTTGAGGAGGCTGTAACAAGAAGGGAAGTGAGAGAAGGTGTGGTGCATGAAAATAAAATTGACGCGGTGTTGGGTTGTGAAGAAGTAGCTACGGAGCTGTTCATTAAAATGCAGATCTTCAGGAATGAAGAGGTGGAGTGGAATGCATTGTCGGATCACTCCATTATTTTTGTGGATTTTAGGAAAATTGCCAGAGGATACCGGCAATCGGTTGAAATTGAAAAGATCAAGTTACCTGGAGGTAGATCAGAAAGGAATGAGGAGAAGGGGCGACAGATTGAAGAATATCAAGATAGAATGAAAAGGGCTAACCCGAAGGACTTTGGGGAATTGGCAAAAATGATGACGATGGAGGCAAAGAGTGCTTTCGGAGTAGTAAAAGTGGTATTGACTGAGAAAGATTATGAGCCTGCAAGGGTTAGGAAGGCGAGGGATGTGCTTCTTTCAGGTAAGGCTGGTGCGAGTGAGAAGGGGGTGGCGAAGAAGACGATTCAGGAATTTCGACAGAAAAGGAGGAGAGCCCGGGAATATAATATTCGGCAGGTCTTGTCTGGGAGGAGGAGGCACTTTTATCGAACGGTGTTCCAAGATGAAATGTTGAAATCTCCCGTGGCATCTTTTATGGAGAGAGGGGAGGGCGGGAAAATGAGGATAACGGTGGACCCTGGTGAAGTTAAGGAAGGATTTAGGTTGTTTATGGAGAACCTGGCCAAGAAAAGAGGCAATGATGAAACGTGCCCCATAGAGGAGTATCAGGAGAGAATTGATGGAATTATGAAGCCAATCGAGATGGAAGAACTGATGAGTGTGATTCGGCACTTGAAGTCGGGCAAAGCTGCGGGACCAGATGAGGTGGTGGCAGAAATTGTTAAGGTTTGCCCGGATGAGGTCTTTGAATGGATGCTTAAGGAATATAATAGGATTCTGTGTGAGAGAAGGGTTCCAGATTATATGAAGCAAAGTAATGTTCATATGATCATGAAGTCGGTGGAAGTTCATCCTGGTGACCCGACCAATCGGCGGCCGATTACCCTTATTTCGGTAACGTTGAAAATTCTTCAGTGTATTCTGGCTAATCGATTCCAGGAGAGAATTGCTGAGGTGGAAAGGAGTCATGGGGATAAGGTTTTCGAAGAAAAGCAGTTTGCATTTCTAAGAGGGAGACACATTGAGGTCCCCATTTTAAACCTGATCCGCGTGATTGAGGATGCGAAAATGCGTGGGAAGAAATGGTATATGCTTGGACTGGATATATCGAAGGCTTATGATACGGTTGATTTCGCAGCGTTAGAGAGGGGAATGGTTGAGTTGGGATTGGAGAGAAGCTTCATCGAATACGTGAGGGATTTATATAAAGGTAGGAAGGCTCGTGTAATTACATCTTTTGGGCTCACTGAACCCTATGAGGTCCAAAGGGGAATCAGTCAGGGAGACCCGCTGTCATGTTTGTTGTTTGTCACATTTATGGAAACAATCCTGAGGAGGGTTCATGGAAGGGGATATACTCTGGCAAGCCTTCGAGAAGTGTTGATTCAAGCGTTTGCTGATGATATTATTATTATCACTGAATCAAAGGAAGAGCTGATAAGAATTGGGAGTGAGGTGGTTGGGATGATACGAGAAGCGTATATGGATATTAATTTTAAGAAGTCAGACTATATGACAAATGATGATGATAAGTCGGGGATCATAATTATGGGAGAGGAAGTGAAATGTAAGGCGAAGGGAGAAGGGATCAGGTATCTCGGGATTTGGATCGATGAAGAATTGCACATGAAAGTGAATTTTAGGAAGCTCTATGAGAAATTGGCGCAGAAGCTAACTCGAATTGGCGAAGCATACTTTCCGATGCAGGAATTGGGAAAAGTGATTAACGAATGCGTGACGCCGTGTTTGCAATATATAGCTCGGAGCATGCCTCAGGAAGGTTGAGTTGGATGAGGTGGAGAAGTTGTACTCGAGGAAGATTAGGGAGGCATTAGGAAATCGTTTGAAAAAGTCGGACCCTGTTGACGTGGTTTATGTGATGAAGGAGAATGGCGGTTTGGGTGTGAAAACCAACGGATGTGCATGATCAGATAGTGGTGTTGCAGACGGCAAAAAGAGTTGTAGATGATGATCGAATTGAGGGGAAGATTCTGATGGAGGCGAGGGATGAGAAGAGAGAAGGAGAATACAACCTCTTGCTTGTTTAATGACCCGGAGCGATGGTCCCGAGGGGGGTGGCCATCTTTTATAGAGCGAACCTTGGGTGCTTTTAGTAGACAAGGAGTACGGATGGAAGTTGGGAGATGGGAGGAAGGTAGCGCCTATGAGAATGATCAGGATTTGGGGACTTGATCACGATACCGAGGGGTCAAAGAAAGAGAATGTTTGGGGAAGGATGGACGAGATTAAGCGATTTAGCCACGAGGGATGGTAAATTATTGAGATCACTGACAACTAAATCTGGTGGGAGTAAAGGGGAATGTTCCTCGGTGGTACACGGAGCTGCTGAAAAAGACTTGCATGCCAGGATACTCGAAGGTGTTGAAAAGACTGAAGAAAAGAATATGCCCTTGTGATGAAGGTCGTGGAGAATGGGGTGGGAGTGCAGGAGGAGCGCCAAAGGGCGTGTAATTTGGGTAGGATAGGAAAATCCCACTTCTTCACGGATGGATCTTCATGTAGAGAAGGAAAAATGGTGAGAGGTTCATATGCGGTGATTGAAAATATAGATGGCAAGTTTGTGAAGAAGGAGGCAAAACGATCGCCGTGGCTAAATCAAACCAATAACGAAGCGGAGCTTTATGCGGTTGTAAGAGCGCTGGAGATGGCGGGTGGGGGTGATGTCCAAATTACTACTGATTCGAGGTATGCGATTTCTTGGGTTCAGAAGGTTAGGAAGGTAGAAATTTGTAAAAAGAATGGGAAAACGACTGAAAAGGTTGTGGACAATTATGGGGAAATTGAAATGGTATGGGTAAAGGGTCATCAAACTGGAGATGCAGTGGATATTCGAGGGAATATGGCGGACTCTGAAGCTGGTGAGGCAAATAAATCTGAGAAAGTTGAAGACTGCAGTATGGAATTGGGTGTTATGTTGATCGGTCCAAGTGGCGAAAGAGTACAAGGTGACTATAAGACAAGATTGGCGAGGTGGCAGAATTGAGAAAGCTAGAGGGGCTGGGAATGAAGACGAGGAATGCTGTTTTGATGATAAATGATAAGTCAGGAAATGCCGAGATGAACTGCTCTCGGTTTTGTAGAGAATGCTCGGCTGGGTGGCTTTCGCAGCTTATTTCCCAAAAGGGATTATGACTAAGGAAAACAGGCAATTCTTCGGTGGGGAGGAGTTGATGTGTACTTGTGGTCTGAAAGACACATTGGAACATGCAGTTTTATGGGTGCTTAAAGTGCGTGGGATTTGGAGGGGAGATGGTCCGGGAGATTGAAAGTGAAGCGGTCATTGAGAAATTGGCGAGGTGGGTGGAAGGACAGTCTCAGATGCTGGTGATGTGTCCTGAATATCTAGAGGTGCTCGAGGGGGTGGGTGGGCTGAGAAAGAATGGCTTGGTAGTGTTGGGGAACGGAGGCACAATTTCCCAGGAGTGCATCTGGCTATATGAGAGGTGCCGACGGAAATTACTCTGAGTAGCCGGGCTGAGTTAATGGTTGAACTGAGAAATGAAGTTTGCCGATTGGTTGGTCGGCATGGAGAAGGTGGAATGGTGGGGGAGTGTGATACCATGGGACTTTTCGTCGATATGTGAAGTCTTTCGTTGAATATGATGCTCCTAAGTCACCCTGTGAGCGTGGATATGTCCTTTAGTGAGTTCTGTACAGAGAATCGTAGTGATATGTTTTTTGGTGCTCGATTTGATAGTTTTGCTCAATTTGAAATGGACTATGATATGATGGCGTGTCTGAGTGTGGATTTCTCCTTGATGCGGAGATTGGTCGGAGGATATGGGAGGGAATTGGTCGGAGGGGAGGAAAGTAGAGCATTCCGATGTGTAGTGGTGGTGGAACATGATGGCCGAGTGGTTAATTGGAATGAGAAGGTTGGTATAGGACCTGGGGACGGGGGGACGGAAGCTTGTGATTGCAGAAATTTTAAAATGGATGAGAACACCTCTCTTGCTGGCCGGGGAACTTTGGAGGACGGGAAGAAATACGTCAGGCCGGTAAATCATGTTGTGAGTATAATTGTGTGCGAGCAAATGTGGAAGCGAGGGATGAAATATCCGGTGGTGGAAGGTGGGATGGAGAGGATCTATAATTGGCTGGTAAAGCCGAAATACCAGATGGCGGTCTGGGAGGGGTTCCGGACTGGATTTACTCAAGATGAAATTGGGTCAAAATTCGGTGGGAAGGTTCTAGTGGGAGGTGGAAAAGGCTTGTTTATGGGAGATGTGTGCGGATTATACAAAGAAGACTGAGGGAATGCTGTAACTATAAGGAGTTGGTCGTTACAGACTCTATTCCGCGGCAGTTGGATTTTGGATGGGAGAACGAGAAAGAGTGGCATCAGTTAGGGATCAGGGATTGGGATGAAAGAATTGGAGAAACTTATTGAGGGAAGGGAAGGAGGGAGTGAACGGAAGTTGGAAAGTGGTGATGGTTTGAGTAGAGGAAGTGGATGGAATGAAGGGAAAGGGTGAGGAAGAAGAAGAAGAGGTATGATGGGGAATGGACAGGAGTGGGGGGAAGAATGGTTGATGGGAAATGGGATGTGCTGGATGACGATAATGATGAATGGTGAAGATACAAACGGGGAGAAAGAGGTGATGGATGGGAGGGGGGATGAGGGGAAAGGAAAGGGTGGGGTGACTGGGATGTGGGTGGAAAAGATAAAGTGGATGGGGCAAGAAGAGGAATGATGAGGGGGGGTGAGAGGGAGGAAGATTCAGTTGAGATCGAAACTGTAAAAGAATAATGGACAGTAGCGTTAGATTGCCCTCAGAGTACCGAGTACCCTGAAGCGGTATAATGAATACTGCCATGGACTCTACCTCCATGGCAATAGGTTTTAAAAAAAAAAAGAGAGAGAGAAAGAGAGAGAGAGCACCATCATCAATGCTAGCACAGACAGATTGATCCGTCACATGATGCGTGGATAACCAACAACACAGGCAATCCAAGAAGGAGACTGACCGTTGCTTCGGGCGGCAGCGACGGGCGCACCAGGAACTATGCGAGGGTGTGTGTGGAATAATCAGGTGCCATCCGACCGCCTTTGCACGGCATGCCGCATCATCCCGAACAGACTCAGATTGGGAAAGTGATCCATCAGGAAGGCCTGTCACCAACAGGAATGGTGGGGACGAGCTCGAAAAGCCTGTCAATCCTCGAGACTTTCTCGGACGAATTCTTCCCCGGCGAGAATCTAATGAAGATGGAATGAGACGAACTGTGCGAGTTGTGTCGTCGCGACCTCAATGCATTTTTCAGAAATATCTATGTTGGCAGCCTCCCAGGCCGAGATGATCTTCCTCTTCTGCGGGTCGCTCACACTTTGCGGCCTTTTCGTTTTTCATATTCGGGCCAATCTGACCGTGGTGAAAATTCCGTTTGAAATTACTTTGACTGAAATTACAGCTCGAAATTTCGATTTTGTCATGGAACCCTTCCAGCCTAAAT
>JAPMOS010000428.1:0-17281 GCA_027972325.1 Paratrimastix pyriformis | reverse complement strand
TGCCAGGCCACCCGCAGCCGGTGCGGGCCACCAGGCTCTACACCGTGGGCTGGCCGGGCAGTCCTGCTTTCGAGGCAAGCACCACCAGTCTCGGCCGTGGGGCTGCTCTCGACGTCCTCCGGGGCGGCCGTGGGCTGCCCGCGTCGCTCTGGCCGAACAGGTAGCCGGCCCCGCTCAGCCGGCGTTCCACTCGGCCACCGGTGGCCGGGCTGCAGGGCCCCCGCCGTGGGGGCCGTGGCCGCGTCGACCCGCATCCACCAGTCGCCCGCCGTGCCGTTAGGGGGCGGCCCCGGGGCGCTGACCACCGTCCAGTTGCCGTCGCCCACCGGCACCGGCGCGCCGCCGCCCGCCCGGGCAGGCTCACCTCGCGCGCCAGCACCTGGTACTCCACCTGGTCGTCCAGGCCGGCCAGCTCGGTGCCCTGCAGCCACCACGGGCCAGTGCACCCGGGCGTGCGTGGGGCCACCTCGTCCACCGTCGCCAGGGCCAGGTCCTCCAGGGGCATCTCCCAGCTGGCCGCCGTCTCGGGCTGTACGACTCGCTGTCCACCCAGCTGTAGGTGCCGTTCTGGCCGGCCGCCCGCACGTGGAACCGGTACGACCGGCCGCCGACCAGCTCGGCCGGCAGGGCAATCACATCCAGGGCCGTCGTGTGCCCGTCGCCCGCCAGCTCGGCCACGGGGCGCTCGCGTCGGCGCTCGTGGCCCCGTCAGCCGCACCGCCGCCGGGCTGCCCGCGCAGCTGGTGCACCGGGCCCACACGTGGTACCGCACCCCGGGGCCCGTCACCGCGTCGTCCTCGGCCAGGGCCTG
This sequence comes from Paratrimastix pyriformis, assembly GCA_027972325.1. Taxonomy (NCBI): domain Eukaryota; phylum Preaxostyla; family Paratrimastigidae; genus Paratrimastix; species Paratrimastix pyriformis. Next base: position 16,470 of record JAPMOS010000428.1, on the reverse strand, counting down.
CCGCTGCCAGGCCACCCGCAGCCGGTGGGGCCCACCAGGCTCACCGTGGGCTGGCCCAGGTCCTCGGGCAGCACCACCGTCTCGGCCGTGGGGCTGCTCTCGACGTCCTCCGGGGCGGCCGTGGGGCTGCCCGCGTCGCTCTGGCCGAACAGGTAGCCGGCCCCGCTCAGCCGGGCGCGCACCTTCCACTCGTACCGGTGGCCGGGCTGCAGGGCCCCCGCCGTGGGGGCCGTGGCCGCGTCGACCCGCATCCACCAGTCGCCCGCCGTGCCGTTGGGGCGGCCCGGGGCGCTGACCACCGTCCAGTTGCCGTCGCCCACCGGCACCGGCGCGCCGCCGCCCGCCCCGGGCAGGCTCACCTCGCGCGCCAGCACCTGGTACTCCACCTGGTCGTCCAGGCCGGCCAGCTCGGTGCCCTGCAGCGCCACCACGGGCCAGTGCACCCGGGCGTGCGTGGGGGCCACCTCGTCCACCGTCGCCAGGGCCAGTCCTACGACACATATTCATCAATCTCTCCCACCCGTCTCTGCAGACCTTGCGGCAGCTCCCATCTCTGTGATGGTCCCAGCACTTCCGGGGCTGTTCCGTTTGTCACCTTCAGGCGTACCTCAATCACGACCCCCTCAGGCAAATCCGTCAAATTCACATCCCAGACATCCTCCGTCACCTCCGCGCCGTCCGTGTAGCTGCCTCCATCCGCCTTCCATTGAACAATCCATCGGTTTTGCGCCGCATAGACTGCTGGTGCCGGCCACAATCCCCACGACGCAGTTGCTCTTCTCCGCGCGATGGCCGTCAGCGTCACATTCGGCACCTTGTCGTGAGCTGCATTCCATACCAACAGGCCAATGAATTTCCTCATCCCACCAACCCTCTTCCTCCCACCACGGACCGAACATGATCTCCGCCCCGTTCCCAGGGCTGCTGCTGCTTCCTCCGGCCCATTCTATGCGCCAGCTGACAAGGCCTTCCGCGTCTCCAGCTCCGAGTGTCCATGTGACACTGTAACTCCCGGCACCGCTGCTCCCCAGCGTATTTGTGACGTTGTGGCCTGCGAGGATCACCACAGGACTCGCAAATGGCTCCACCGCCGAGAATTCAAGCGTCACAGTGTCGCCATCATGTGCCTGGGTTGAGCCCAGGGCGCTGTTCGTCCGCAGGCTTGCCGTGGTCACTCCGTTCCCTGCCCCTACGTCAATCACCTCATGAGTGCTCATCCGAAGAGACCATGACATCCAGACCGTTTCCTCCAGCTCTCAGCAGCTGTTCCGTTGTCGGCCGGGAGCCCCTCCTCCCTTCGCCGATCGCGTTCAAAAAGCTCCCAGCCTTTGTGAGCCTTGTCTGGCCTTTGGTTGTTGTCCTTTTCCAGGTGGCCCAGGTCTCAGTTCCTATTCAAAGCATGCACAACCCACTCAAATGAACCTCCGATTCAGCCGTCAAGCCCCCCCCCCCCCCCCCCCCCCCCCCCGAAACAAGTGAGAATGCCGTGCGGACCTTCTCGGATCCACAGCGCTCTGTGATCCTTGCTGCTGGACTCGCAGTCCAGAAGCACCACATCATCCTGTGAAGGGCAGGAAAATATCAGTGCCTCTGGCAACTTCCACCTCGGCCATGCGCAGACCAGTGCTGAGAGGGTGTATCTTCGGTGACACTCTTCAGGGACGGTGATCCGCCTCTGGATCTGCAAGCTTCCCTCTGCGTTCATCGCAAGACGCACCGCTGTCCTTGCGTTCCCGCAGTCCTCGACAGCCCAGAGGCTCCCCCCTCCCTCTGGGTCCGCCGCCAGAAGTGGGTCGAAGGAGCACCCTGGGGCCGACACCACTTGACGCGGGATTGGTCGGATCTTCCATGTTGAATCTGGTGGCCCTCGATCGATGTGGAAGGACAAAATCCTGCTTCCACCGCCGGTCGCCCCCGGCTCTTTGTTCCCCACAACATGGAGAAGGATGGATGGCACTGATGGGACAGATGGCCCAGGTGACGTTGCGACCAGAAGTCCCGCTGGGTTCTGTAGGGATGTGATCGACGTCAAGTCGCTGGTTTGGTCCGTCCGCGCTTCATCCCATTTCGTTGTCCCTGCGCCGCCATGAATCCCTGTCGTCGCAGAATCGTTGGGCGGCAGCAGACCTTGCTCGTAAATGTCACTGTTCCCCCAGTGCTCGAAACCGCCAACAAGCCATTCGATATTGAACAACTTTCACAAAGAGAAGAAATCGAAAGACTTGCCGGAGAACCCCAGTTCCAGGTCCCATCTACAAAATGGCGGTGCGCTCTAACGATGAAATTGTTCGAGCCTGCAGACCATTCGCTCTTGGATAAATAACACATGGACGTGCCGAAAAGCAAAGAATCAGAAAATCCGAATCCATGCACAGGCAAGATGGAGCCGCAGTCAGATTAACGACCGAAAGAGAACTCCATCCTTTTGCAAAATGAGCCAAAAACTCATCCAACAATGGTGCAGTCAGACCTTCTTTCCCGAAGTTACTCGAAAGAAGAGCCTGCCCCTCCGTGTATACATACGAAACCCCTGATGCGGCTGCCCAACCGCCAAAGTTTTGACCAACAGCCTCCACACAGCATAACAAATGGGCGAAAACCAGGATAGAAAACAAGTGGAGGCCGCTGGACAGCTTCATTTGAACAGAAAGCGTTTTTCCGGTCCAATCAAGAACCGGTTTGATAGCCGCTCAGGCTGCTGGAGTTTGCCGGTGCGCTTTAGCGGGGGATGAGGTAGGAGATCAATGAAGATAATGATCCTATTTTGATAACGACACACTAGTATCCACTGGTTTGTGCAACTCATCGTCCCTCGTTACCGCCCCCACATTGGCGGTGCTTTCGTGTTTTGGGATCCAGCAACAGTGGCTCATGTCGGCAGAGTCATGCCCTCCCGCTGGTTCGCTCTCGATACTGGGCATCCTGATTCCCACAATGCCGGTTTGGACCGTCCTCGGCCCCAAGACACGGCAACAAATGGGAGCCTCGATCTGCCTCCTGATTCGGATGAGCTCACCACTCCGGGGTTAGGTCCGAGCACCTGGACTCCAACTTTTGTTTGTGGCATGGGCGAGACTTCATGATTGATGAGACGCACCTGAGAACGGGAAACTGCATCAAAACACCCCACCACCAGATGCCGAGAGCCCCATCCGGGTGGTCACCACCCCGGGTGACCTGCTGGGCCTCCTTGGTCGTGGTTTTGTTTTTTCCTCGCAATTCCAGCAACCGAGATGACCAGTCCGTTTGGACTGGAGCTGTAACGTACTGGGCAGGTGTGGCCCTGCCCTCCGGCCTGGTTTCGTAAGAACCCTTCGCCAGCCTTTCGCACGGGGATCGCGCTGCATGGTCGGGTATCGCGCAGGGCCGACCCCAGGAATGTGAGCGTGGTCCGGCCCCGTGTCACCCCCCCCCCCCCCCCCCCCGCTCGGGATCTGGCCCTGAATGTATCTTTTTGTCATCCCTCTGATTCCCAAGCCCTGTCGTTCCCACCCGTCGGCTGTTTGTTGTTCTCACGCAATACCCATCGTGGCTGCATTTCATCGTATTGCGCGACCCGGTTGAGCCCCCCGGTGGTTCATGCGCCTCGTTCAATTGTCCATCGTTTCATCGTCATGTTCATCCACAAGGTGACAGGGGAACATCAATCCAGGCAAAAAGGAAGGAGCATCATTTCAACAAGAAGAGTGTGGTTAAGGGGGCAAAAAAAAAAGCTGTTCAGGGGAGGAGACCGGGGAGGTGGAGACCGCGCCGAGGAAAATGGGTTTCAATCTGCGCAGGAGGGTGATGGATACTTGGGAGCCGAAATAAGGAGGGTTAAACTATCAGACGCGACAGCAACAACTGCCGGAACCACCACACAACGCACACACAGAGACACAGAGACACACACACACACACACACACACACACACACACACACAAAAAACGCCGACACAAAGAAATGAACAAGAGGTGAAGATCAGGTTAACAAATCGCAGTCCAACCGCACGTCACAAATGTTCTAAACACAACGATCAACATCCATCCAATGGTCGGGGAAAAAGTGAACGTGTCATGGGTCAAAAACCAACTAAAACAAATGGGGAAAAGAGGTGGAGGTGGAAGGTTCAGGTTGGGAAGAAGCCGGGCCGAATCCAATATCCCCGCTCACGTCACAAATCCACACAACAATTAATTGACACAACCATACCAGACACCGCTCGTACACCGTTCAAATACAACAACCAATTCTCTCAAACCCGAACTCATTCCGGAGAAGGGAGGAAAAAAGGAAAGAACAGTTAGCAAAAAACAAAGCGCACATCCAATTCAAACGGTTCAATTCAAATATCACAACCAAGCAAACCCCTCACTCCAAGCATTCAAGAGCGGAATGAAAGATATGGCGACAGACAAATCTCCAACGAGTCCCGGGGCAATGCCAAAGCAAGCGCAAGCTGGTTCAAGTCGTGCATCGAGAGGTTGCAAGACCAGCCAAGGGTCTGCAGGATCTGCAGCTCATTGAACAGAAGCCGCTCAGGGCGAAGATGAAGGGCTTTGCAGAGACTCCCGTTGAAAATTGGCTTGTCTTTGGTGACTTTCTGCGCCAAATGAAGCGAGAGCAGCACAATGTAGAAGATTTCGGATTCCCTTCCATGTTCCCGCACGAGTTCCGGGCCAGCAGCATTCAGATACCGTCTAAAATTAAAAATAACATGAAAAAGGTGAGCACAAGACCACAGACAAGAGAAGTGAGAGGCCCAACATCAGCGTCACATCGTCTGCCCGCGAGATATTTGCGATCTCCTCGAGCTGGGCCTTAAGCCTCCTTGAATTCGCCAAGCTTGGGAAAAAGGACTGCATCCAGTTGACCCAGCGGTTCAAAATATCCGTGAAGACGGGCACAGGGCTGCTTGGGGGAGTTTTTACCTGCGCATCCATCGGACCCGCTGAGGGTGGTACCGTGGCGACCTCAATTTGCATCATTGGGCTGGCCTGCTGAGACTTCACCCCGAATTCAATCTCCATCGCTTCGTCCTTTTTTGGCTGGGAATTGGCCCGTGGTAGTGCCAACTGATCTGAAATTTGGGCAAATTGGTTTCTAATTAATTATGTTCTTTCCCTGGTGACGCCAATCATCTCCACTTTTGTTTGTTTTGTGGTTGGGAAGGAGAACATTGGGTGGTTGGAGAGAACGCTCGGGGTCTTTATTAGAACGTCTCATCTTGGGATCGTTGATGTTCAAGCTGGACACGGCGTTTTGTGGCTGCCTCCGCTCCAAGTGCCCCGAGGAGAGCTGTTCGATCTAGGTGTGCTGGCAGATTTCCGATCTGCGGCGGAACCGGATGATCACTGCGAATCGATGCTGATGACGGCTGCTGCAGCGGTGGCGGCAATGGCCTTTGTGCCGACAATGATGACCGGAGGATGGGCTCTCGCGGTTGTGTCATGGCGCGTTGTGGTGTGGTTGCGGTGGAAGCGGGCGGGATCCGCCGGGCGGTGGTGGAAGTTGCCCCCCCATGGGAATAGCCACCGGGAGCGGCACTTGCACTAGTCGCCGCGGAGGGACGGAGGGGGTCGTGATGGGTGCCGAGGGTCGGTGGAGGGTACCTGAGGGAATGTTGGCTATCGGCACCAGCATCACCGACGGAAGCACCCCGGACGTGGCCAGGACGCATGGGGGCAGCTGGCGGCTGGGGGGGTTGAACAGGCGGGGCGATGCGGGCTGGGGCGAGTGGATCGAACCGGGTCGCCAATAGCAAACTCGGGTCGGCCGCGATGGCAGCCGCCGTGAGGCGCACGGCGGGGCACGAGATGAGCGGCTTCAGGGCCCCAATGATTGAGGCTCCAACCCAGGTCATGATGCTGGGCGGGAAGTGGAATGGGGCCTCAGGGGGGCTAGCCACTGGGCGCATCATTGGGGTGAAGGAAGAGGCGGCGGCCGCTGGCGAGGCCATGGTGGGGCCCGGTGCGGCTGGTACCCGTGTGGCAGGCGCTAAGTCGAAGCGGGGCGCTTGGTGTAGGGTGGAGAGCGGGTACAGGGCACAGCGGGGTAACAGGGCTGGGTGGGTGGGTGGGTGTGTGGGTGGAGCAAAGGGACTGATCAATCGGACAGTCTGTGGAGTAAAGAGGGAAAGAAGTAACGGGACAAAAACCAGAGAGGTAGAAGAGACAGCACGAATGTCACCGCACCCGTGTTTGTGTGTGTGTGTGAGTACGAGGGGAAGCGGGTGAATGTGGGGAATGAGCGAGGATGCGGCCCGAACAGAAACCGGCCAAATGGCTGGAAGGGCGTGGCCACCATGACCCGATCAGATAACCCGAATGGTCATAATGACTGTCATGACTGGAATGGCCATAACGACTATAACCGCGTGACCATCATGACCATCATGACCATCATGACCATAATGACCATAATGACCAGAACAACGAACCACATGTCCATAACGATCGTAATGGCCATAATGCCCATCATGACCAGCATGACCATAACAACTAACCACATGTCCATAATGATCATAATGATCATAATGACCAGAATGAGCAAGGCGTGGGCATGTGGGCGCGGGGTGGTGCTCGGGTGTCTGACCGGGCCTGGGGGTGCGGGAGCGGACCGGGGTATGGAGACGCCTCCAGGGCCCGGCGAAGCTCCTGGCAAAACCTGTTGAACGCGCCGGGGTGGTGGGTGATCGTGAGCTGCCGAGAAAACAACAAGGGCTTCGTGGGAACGATGGATTGAGAGGGATGATGATTGGATGATGCTGCTCCCATGATGATGATGATGATGATGATGATGATGATGATGATGATGATGACTGGATGATGATGATGATGATGATGACTGGATGATGATTGGATGATGATGATGGTGATGGTGATGATGGTGATGGTGATGATGATGATTCGAATGCCTGGCTGTGATTGACTGAATGATGAATCGTGCAGACCGTTTTCGGAAGCCGGGAAGGGTCGCCAGGCCGCCCACCAGCACAATGTTCTGCACCACAAGCGGCCGCTGGTCCGCCGTGCACTGCCCTCGGCAATCAGCATCACCACACACCCCGGAGACACCACACGCACAATAACAGGAAACGTATTTAAATGATCGTGAAGAAGGGGGGAAAAATGATCTGAAAACAGTCCCGTCAGGCCAGTGCGATGATGGGTATCGTACAAATGATAATCGCATTTTTTTTTGTGGAAGCTTCATCATTGTTTCCCTTTTTTCATTTGCACCTCCGGGGTTGAAGCCACTTGGGGACCCAATGTGACCATATATGGCCCCTCAGGTCACCGGTATCGAGTACCGACCTGCCAGCCAGGGTCTGCTCACCAGGTGACCAAATATGTCCTTATGACCATCTGGCCCTCTGACCATATGGCCCCATGACCCCCGGTCTCGAACCCCGCCCCGGACCGACCTTGTTGAGGCATTCCATCAGCGCGTCAACCAGGGTCCGCTCCGCCATGGGGTCCCCGTGGACAAACAGCCGCTTGGTGCAGGCGGCACAGAGGCTCCGGGCACGCAGACTGAAGCCCGGGCTGGTTGGCCAGACAGTCGTCCCGGACGTTTCGGGTTGAACAAGTTTCGAAACAAAGAGCCAGAGAGAATGAATAAGCGAACACACACAAGGCGGCGAAAGAAATGCACAAAAGACAAGTTGGGGATGTGTGCTCTCTGATGGTGGTGATGGTGATGGTGGTGATGATGGTGGGTAGTTCGAGTGGATGGGGGCTTGTGTCTGACCTGGTCACAGCGTGACCTCACGATCTCATGGTGTAGTTGGTTATCACGTGAGTTTAACACACTCAAGGTCCCCGGTTCGAATCCGGGTGAGATCACCTTTTTATTTTCACATCAGACCTCAGGACGCTGGGCTCTTCCTCCTTCGTCTCCGCACCCGGGGCTGGTCCTTGGACTGCTGGTTCATCCTCGGGACTGGACCACCCGCCGAGGCGGTTATTGGCTTGCTCCGCGGGTCCGGCTCGTCACCGCTGTGTCAGGGTGTGTGTGTGTGTCGTCGAAAGGGTGTGTGTCGTAAAGAAGGAACGGAGTAACGGGAAAACAAAAACCAGAGATAGAAGACAGCACGAATGTCACTGCACCCGTGTGTCTGTGTGTGTGTGCGTGTGTGTGTGTGTGTGTGGGGGGGTCCCTCAAATGACGCACAGCAGAGCGATGCCTCGCAAAAAGTGCGCCGACACTACAGACATGCATGTATGCACATCAGGCAAGCCAGTTGTTGGGCGCTGGGGCGTCGGAGGGTACGGATGTGCGGATCAATCAGCAGCAGCAGCAGCAGCAGCAGCAGCAGCAGCAGCAGCAGCAGCAGCAGCAGCAGCAGCAGCAGCAGCAGCATCCAATCATCGTGATCATCCTCATCCAGTCATCAGAGAGAGACATGCATTTGCAAGAACCAATCATCATCATCATCATCATCATCATCATCATCATCATCATCATCATCATCATCATCATCATCATCATCATCAGCAGCAGCAGCAGCATCCAATCATCCAATCATCATCCAATCATCATCAACCGATCATCATCATCAACCGATCATCATCATCAACCGATCATCATCATCAACCGATCATCATCATCAACCGATCATCATCATCAACCGATCATCATCATCAACCGATCATCATCATCATCCACTCGGTCGCGCCCACCACCAACAGCAACCCAACGGACATGGGTTCAATCCGCAGCCACCGCGAAATAATATCCTCCGTCATCATCAGCGCCCGGCTGGCTGCCTCCCCGTCCGCCTCAGGCTCCTCGGCCCCGCCGTTTCACACTCGGGGCTGCCCTGGGGAAGACCCCGGGAACTGGATGGTGATGGGTGCCGGGAGGGTGCGGAGTGGTGGTGGCCGGGCGGGGAAGCTCTGTGTGGCTGGTACCTCAGGGGTGGGAGCCACCTCGGGTGTGTTGGTGGCTATCACCAGGGCACTAGCCACCTCCGGGTGCAGGGCCACGGCACCCAGGGGGATATCCACGCGGGCCGGGAGCACGACAATCCCTTCGAAGATGTGCGGGGGGAAAAAAAGATGACGGGGAGGATGGATGGGCCGATCGCATTAAAACAGTCAAAACACGGAAAAAACGGGGATCGGGAATGGAGTGGGCAGGGGTGGCACGGGGCAAGCGCGATATCGGAGTGACGGTGCAGTCCCAGTACCCGCAGTCGACCACCAGCCCGCTGGTCAGGCCCGTTGGGTACAGAGAGGCTAGTGGCGAGGGATATACACCAGAGATGGAACCCCCATGGTGGTCAGCAAGGTTTGCCCCAGGGCAGCCCGGAAAGGGTCGGGCCAGAGGGGGTCTTGCACCACGACCACCGGCCTCTCGGTGGGGCTGATTGCGAGATGACTAGAGAAGACAGAAATACCCCACGGAGGTCATCGAAATGCTTTTAAAATGTTGACAGACCGAAGAAAAACCGTGTGGAGAAACTCACGGAGCGCAGAGGACCATTCGGCCATGGTCGGGGCGGGCAATCTCGGATAGGCGGAGAGGAGACACCTGCCGCCAAAAGACACAGAGGAGAATGGATGTAAAACGTTCAGGCAGGATTTCAGACCTTCTTCCCGGACGGAGTGACCAGAGAAGTGGGGATGATGGTCAATGGAGCCCCCATCCCGGCAAAGCCACATTTGGTGTAAGCCGACCCAATTTCGAGCACCACCACATTAGGTGGGACTGTCCGCGGAATGAGATAGATCCAGGCAGTGTGAACAACACAGACCTGCTCGGAAGGACATTTTCTAGAACCCGGGTGGTTCCAATGGCCTGCCGGAGTTCGCTGCTCTCGCGGATGGCTGCCTGGTGGTCGAGTGGATTGGCGGGGCCGCGGAGACTGCCATGCCGGCTGGCAGACTGCAGAGTCTGCTTGCTGATGAGGATGATTGGGATGATGATGATTGGGATGATGATGATTGGGATGATGATGATTGGATGATGATTGGATGATGATTGGATGATGATTGGATGATGATTGGATGATGATTGGGATGATGATTGGGATGATGATGATGATGATGATGATGATGATGATCGGATGATGTTGCTGTTGCTGTTGCTGTTGGGGGGTCGAGCGGATGGATCGACGGGGCCGCACGGACGCCAAGTTGGTTGTTGGCAAGCGGCAGGGACTGTGGTTGCTGTGGCAGTTGTGAATGTGACTGTTTGTGGTGGTGACGATTGCACATCCTCTCCCTCCTTCCCTCCCACCCTCCCTCCCTCCCCGCATCCCCTTTGGCAGGTCCGACCGACTACCAGCTTGAGACCCAGCTGACCCTCCGCCGCCGGTGCCATCGGGCCCCCACGGTGCGCGACGGGTGTGAAAATCTCGTTGGGCTCTCGTTCGACCCCGAGATCCGATTCGCCAACGGGACGGCGGGAGAGTCAGGCCCCGGACAAGGGGCAGGTGGCGCGGAGGAGGTGGAGGAGGAGGAGATGATGATGATGACACACGTGCGAATTGTGCTGTACCCGCACCTGGTCTGGTGATTGTGTGAGTGGGGGGGGGGGGGGGGGGGGAAGCAGGACTTGGGAAAGGGAATAAGTGTGAATGGCCATCACCAACATTCAACTTTCAACCGAGCGAGTTGCCAACGGGACCAGAGTCGATCGTCTGTGTGTGTCCTCTGATGACCATGTTGATGCTGTGGCATGTGTGCTGAGGGCAGGTCAGGACTGCTCCCTATCCTGCTAAATCACATAACTGGGGCTGTAGATCACTTGGTAGATCGTCCGCATGGCATGCGGGAGGCAAGGGGATCGAAACCCCTCAGCTCCAATTTTCATTTTTCCTCTCTTTCTCAAAGCAAGTCCACCCTTGCCCGATGTCAGCGGTGCGTCCGCTTGTGGTGAGCTCATCGGCGGCCTTCGTAGCTTACTTGGCAGACTAGGCCCTCCGGCAACATTCTACGGCTTTTACAAAGTCCCCAAAGTGCAGCGATTTTGATTTTGACACGATATTCGTGTTCTCCATGTGTGATTACCCCCCCGCCATGATTTTCAGACCCCCCGGATGAAGGGTCCATACACCATGAGACCCATAATTTTTCGTTTTCCTATACAAAATTCCGAAAAAACCAATGTCGAGCACCATGGTTCAAAACCGGCCGACCCCGTATCTCCCCAACGGTTGGTCGGCCGTTGACCCCGTTTCGTGGGAGCACCCCGGGTGTGTGGTGAGCACTTTGCCAGTGTGTTTTTATGGGTGTGACACCGGTATGGGACGGGTGGGGTGACATAGACGGGGTGAAAATGACCAAAAAATGGGTTGACACACATTGACCGGAAACTCGCACCAATCACTTGTGGGAGCATCCCCATGCCGCGGGAAACATTTTTTGGGGTGTTTTGGAGCGTTTCCAAGAGCCAATGACCATCTGGGGTGGTTGGGGGGGTGGGACACAGAGGGAAAGATGGGGCACAACGGCACAGCATATCACGGCATGGGATGGTGTGGGATGGTGTGGGATGGTGTGGGATGGTGTGGGATGGTGTGGGATGGTGTGGGATGGTGTGGGATGGTGTGGGATGGTGTGGGGTGGTGTGGGATGGTGTGGGATGGTGTGGGATGGGGTGGGATGGTGTGGGATGGGGTGGGATGATGCATTACGGTGTGGGATGGGGGTGGTGTGGAATGGTGTGGGATGATGCGGGATGATGCGGGATGATGCGGTCTGGTGTGTGGGTGGTGTGTGTGGGGTAGGGTGGTCTGGGGTGGTCTGGGGTGGTCTGATGGTGTGGGGTGGTGGGATGATGCAATTTAGCGGAATGGTGTGGGTGGGGTGGGAGCATGCAATATGGGATCATCCCAGAGAGAACATGCTGTGTATTTGCGAGGGCGCAGGCGACAAGTTCAAGAAGAAAGCTTACTCGCGCCTTCGCGCCATGCGTTACACCCACACCATTTCGCATCATCCCACACCATCCTTCACGACCACACACCACTCCACCACCACCCCACCACATCATCCCACACACCATATTGCGTCTTCCCACACCATCCCACACCATGTTGCATCAGCTCACACCACCCCACACCATCCCACAACCATCCACACCATCCCACAATCCCACACTATTTCGCATCATCCCACCCATCTGCATCATCTCATACCATCCCACACCATCGCCCACCACCACACACCATGTTGCATCATTTCACACCGCCCCACACCACCTCACACCATTCCCACACCATTCCATCGCATTCCACAGCATTACACCACCACACACCCCACCCCACACCATCCCACCACACCATCCCACACCATCCCACACCATCCCACACCATATTGCATCATTATGATAACGATTGGAGGATGATGATGCTGGGAGGATGATGCTGGGAGGATGATGCTGGGAAGAGGAGGAGGAGGAGGAGGAGGAGAGGAGGAGGAGGAGGAGGAGGAGGAGGAGGAGGAGGAGGAGGAGGATTGGATGATGATGATTGGATGATGATGATTGGATGATGATGACGATGATTGAATGATGATGACGATGATGATTGAATGATGAAGACGATGATGATTGGATGATTGGATGATTGGATGATTGGATGACGATGATGATGATGATTGGATGATTGGATGATTGGATGATTGGATGATTGGATGATGATGATGATGATGATGACTGGATGATGATGATGATGATGCCTGGATGATGATGATGATGATGATGACTGGATGATGATGGTGATGATGATGATGATTGGATGATGATGATGATGATGATGATGATGATGATGATGATGATGATGATGATGATGATGATGATGATGATGATGATGATGATGATGATGATGATGATGATGACTGGATGATGCCGCTGCTGCTGCTGCTGATGAGATGATGATGATGATGGCGAATGATGATGGTGATGGTGATGGTGATGATGATGATGATGCTGCTGCTGATGATGATGATGAGATGATGGTGATGCTGGCGCGAATGATGATGGTGATGCTGGCGAATGATGATGCTGATGATGATGATGATGATGACGATGATGCTGGTTGGATGATGATGATGCTGGTTGGATGATGATGATGCTGGTTGGATGATGATGATGGTGCTGATGATGATGACTGGATGATGATGATGCTGATGATGCCCATACCCACTCCATCCCACTCCATCCACACCACACCACACCACACCACCCCACCCCACACCACCCTCACCCCACCCCAATGCATCATCACACCCCGCCCTACACCACCCCACACCACCCCACCCCACCCCACCCCACCCCACCCCACCCCACATCGTAATGCATCATCCCACCCCACCCCACACACCACCCCATCCACACCACCCCACACCACCCCACACCATCCCACACCATCCCACACCATCCCACACCATCCCACACCATCCCACACCATCCCACACCATCCCACACCATCCCATGCCGTGATATGCTGCCGTTGTGCCCCATCTTTCCTCTGTGTCCCACCCCAACCACCCCAGATGGTCATTGGCTCTTGGAAACGCCCCAAACACCCCAAAAATGTTTCCGCGGCATGGGGATGCTCCCACAAGTGATTGGTGCGAGTTTCCGGTCAATGTGTCAACCCATTTTGGTCATTTTCACCCCGTCTATGTCACCCCACCCGTCCCATACCGGTGTCACACCCAAAACACACTGGCAGTGCTCACCACACACCCGGTGCTCCCACGAATGGTCAACGGCCGACCAACCGTTGGAGATACGGGGTCGGCCGGTTTGAACCATGGTGCTCGACATTGGTTTTTCGAATTTTGTATAGGAAAACGAAAATTATGGTCTCATGGTGTATGGACCCTTCATCCGGGGGTCTGAAAATCATCGGGGGTAATCACACATGGAGAACACGAATATCGTGTCAAAATCAAAATCGCTGCACTTTGGGGACTTTGTAAAAGCCGTAGAAAGCTGACGTAGAATTCAGAGCACCCGCTTAGTAAGCGGAGGTAATGGGTTCAATTCCATCGAAGGCTTTTAATTTTAATTTTTAATATTAGATCGAGCACCGCACCTCGCTGTACTACCCAGCATAGTCCGGCTGCTGGCTGCCATGTGTTCGTATGTCTCGCTGGCCCTGTCGATGCATACCTACCTGAGGCAGCTCTTTCACTGGATGGCCGGGTGCTCGTCCGCCGGTCATACACCCTGGCCCGCGTCCGACTGCCCACCCCCCCACCACCCACCACCACCCTCGTCATCCAGTTATCGCTTCTCTTCATCATCACCAATCATCATCCAATCATCATCATCATCATCATCATCATCATCATCATCATCATCATCATCATCATCATCATCATCATCATCATCATCATCATCATCATCATCATCATCATCATCATCATCATCATCATCATCATCATCATCATCATCATCATCATCATCATCATCATCATCATCATCATCATCATCATCATCATCATCATCATCATCATCATCATCATCATCATCATCATCATCATCATCATCATCATCATCATCATCATCATCATCACAATCATCGCCCCATCCAATCATCATCACCAACATCCTCCAGTCACCACCACCCAGTTATCACCATCACCCAGTCATCATCATCCTCACCATCCAGTCATCATCATCATCATCCAGTCACCGTCATCATCATCACCATCATCCAGTCATCATCATCATCATCCAATCACCGTCATCATCCTGATCGGCACATTGGTTGGCGGTCCTGCGCAGATGAGTCCCGAGACGCCCTCACCCAAGGCCTTCCGCCGATCGGCCCCGGCCAGCGGCCCCGAATTCAGCGGAGGCCTGCGCTGTCTGTCGTCGTTGGGCGGGTGGCCGTGACTGTGTCTGTGCTGTACGGCGTGCTGTGCTGCGTGCTGTCTGTCGTTGGGCGGGTGGCCGTGGCTGTGTCTGTGTCTGTGCTGCGTGCTGTACTGTGCGGCCTATCCTTGAGTCGTTGGGCGGGTGGCTGTACTGTGTGTTGTGCTGCGTGCGGTCTGTCGTTGGGCGGGTGGCCGTGACTGTGCTGTACTGCGTGCTGTGCTGCGTGCTGTCTGTCGTCGTTGGGCGGCCGCGTCTGTGTCTGTGTCTGTGCTGTACTGTGTGCTGTCTGTCGTTGGGCGGGTGGCCGTGTCTGTGACTGTGCTGTACTGCGTGCTGGACTGTGCAGCCTATCCTTGAGTCGGTGGTGTCTGTGTCAATTTGGCACCATCATTACCCACACTCTATGCGGGTTGATTGGTTGGGGCAAACTGCCTCCCGTCGCGCCCCAGCACCATCATTTCCGACCCTCTCTCTGTGGGTTGGTTGATGATGCAGGCTCTCTCCTGTCCACGCGTCCCCCGGCCGCCAGCCCGTCACCACCGGCTGCCTGCCCGCCGGCCCCCGCTCCACCCGGCGACCCCGCAATGGAGGCGCCTCCTGTGTACGGGGACCTTGAAGGGGCGAGTCGCCTGGGAACGCAGATCCTGCTGGGAGCAGTCCGTCATCACCATCCAACCGTCATCAGCCAGCCATCATCATCCGATCATCATCATCTGATCATCATCCAGTCGTCATCATCATCATCATCATCATCCAGTCGTCGTCGTCGTCATCATCATCATCATCATCATCATCATCATCATCATCATCATCATCATCATCATCATCATCATCATCATCATCATCATCAGCATCAGCATCATCCAATCATCATCATCAGCATCAGCATCATCAGCAGCATCATCATCATCATCAGCATCATCATCCTTCTTCTTCATCATCATCATCCAGTCATCCCACAATCATCATCATCATCATCCAATCATCATCATCCACATCATCCACATCATGGACGATGACTGTCTTCTATGTGATATTTCTGGGCAGGCGGCCGCGACCCCGCCCGTCCCCGACTCGCCCAGTGTCTCATCGATCGTGGCCCAGTCACCGCCCCCGCCGCCCACCACCCGCAACTTGCGTCCAACCAAGCAACCCGCCATGCGTGCATCACCCCTGGGTTTGGGTATGTCACCCCGGTCGGAGCCGCTTGGGGACCCAGACCAGGGCCATGACCAGGGCCCCAGTGGGTATGTCACCCCGGGTGAGAGCCGCAATTCCGGCGGTTCGACGGAACTGAGGATGGTTGAGCCATCGCTGGCGGTCATGTTGGGTCCGCTTGTGAGCCCATTCATCATCATCATCGTCCATTCATCATCATCATCATCCATTCATCATCACCCAATCATCATCATCATCATCATCATCATCATCATCATCATCATCATCATCATGCAGTCATCATCATCATCCAATCATCATCATCCAGTCATCATCATCCAGTCATCATCATCATCATCATCCAATCATCATCACCCAGTCAGTCATCCAGTCAGTCATCCAATCACTCATTCACACATCCACGCACACACCCATACGCCCCCCAGGCCTGTGCTGCTTCGTGATGGTGGGCTGTTATGAGGTGCTGACCC